>CM034149.1:817883877-818411956 GCA_019776745.2 Taxus chinensis
AAACAAGAAGAAATGGGGGTGAACAATTGAAATTTATAGTTTGGGCTGATAGGATAACTCCTAAAAGAGCTACTAGTAAAAATCCCATTTGAATTGGTGTACGAAACTCAGGATTTTCTACCCTTGCACCTGTAATTATCTTCATTTTAGATTACCCAACAATTGGAAGATTAAGAGCTTGGCCCATATGAGTCAAGGATCAATCATATTATTGAGCTTGATGAGGAGAGAAGAGCATCCCATCAAAGGCATGTCAGATTTAGGGAAAAATTGAAGAGATTGTTTGACAAGAAGGTCACTCCTAGAGCCTTCAATGTTGGAGATCTAGTTTTGTTGTGGGATAGTAGGCATGAAGACAAGTGAAAGCATGGAAAATTTGATGCATTATGGATGGTCACTTATGCCATTGATATCAGAATTGGTGAACATACCTTCTTTCTCAAGGAATCAGATGGGGAATTGTTGGAACTTCCTGTTAATGGCAGACCTTTGAAGCATTTCTTGGATTAATCCCAAAATCTGAGGTATGCACCAATTGTATAGTTTTATAGTCTTTTTTTTTCTTTGTTTTTGTTGTTGTGTTGGTGTGTGGTTTGCCCTTGTTCTTGGCGGCCATTCTGTTCGGTTTCTCAACTCATTTTTGAAGGATGGTTCTGGTTTTTTGACTACCTTACATATTGAATCCTCTCCCCAATGGATATTTTGGCACTTGATATACTTTTTTTCCTTGTGGCACTCACTGGGAGTGCCCATCCCTAAGCAAGAGCCGATGTTGGTGCCATTTTTGAGCTTGCACCATGTTTCCCTAAATTTTCAAATATGTATCTGATCAAAAAATGTTTTATCCTTTGATCTGATGGTCTGTAATTATTCCCCTCTAGTTGAAATGCTTTAAAAATGCTCACAAACTTGTTTTGTTTCCCTAATTTGTAAGTATAGTCCAAGTTTTCCCTTTTTTGTGCCCTAGTTTTTCCAATTTTGCGGGACTTGTCATTTTTCCCCTTTGCCAGATCGTGGAAAAATTGAAATTGATCAAATCATACTTGTTTGTATTTTAAAATCCAAATCATAGATAAAAAATGTTTGGAAATCATGCTTCAGCTAATTCAGAATCAAAAAATCTACCATCCTTGGTGACAAAAATGAATTATAAGGCATCCTTTGAATTTTTTGTGTTTTGACGGTCGTACGGGTGTCATTTACCCGTCAAATTCATCCTCGGAAGGTATTGGTAATGTGGCAGGTTTTCAATGGCTGAGGAGCGGTGGGTGGTTGGATCTCCATAGAGATTTTGACTTTACTTTGTGAAAATTTTAAAATTCAAAAATTGGCTTGAAACCCCATAGCCAATCGGGAGTGGACACATGTCCAACAGAGTCAGAGGGAAGTGTGGGCTGTGGAAGGAGAAGGGAAATTTTTCCCTTTTGGTCAAAAGGACCTAGGGTGAAAGTTTTAAGCACTAACCCACTAGTGATTCATCGAGCGACATGTGGCAGGGGAGAAATCAGAGGCGTGGACCCGCAGAGACAAAGTTTAGAATTTTCCCTTGGATTAAAGGGATTAAAAATGAAGATTAAGCCTGTGGGTCCTCAAGAAATGAGATATGGACACATGGTAGAGGATAAGGTGGGTTGGTGGGCCGGCAGAGTAGATGTATGTTGGGTTATGGGAAGAGGTGTGAGTTTGGCCATGGGTGATGACATGGAAGGTGTTGCAATAGTCATGGTTATGTTTGTTTTGGTTGCTCAAAACATTTTTGGGTAGATAGTGGAGGTGTCGGTGACTGAAAAAATACATTTATGTTGATATAAGAAGTAGAAGGCATCCCTAAAGTAAGGCTCTATCAACATAGTGTAGGTGATCGGCCAAGTGTGAAAATGGTCCTACTCCAGGAGGGGTTGATGTGGATAAGGTAGTGATCCCCATGAAATTTGTTTTTGATACAAGGAAATGGCTCGCCTCAGACTCTATGGGTAAGAGAGTCGACAACAAATCAACGGGATCTTGAAGGTCCAATGGTGAATGGCCATCTAAAGGAAATGGTATTTTGATAGGATCCTTTATGGGTAGAGGAGAGGATGGGTTAGAAGAGTTTGACTCTCCTTATGATGGTGTAGGTTATGGACGTGTATCTCCTATGAGTAGGAGAGGTTCCACTGATGAATGCTTAGAAATTTGAGGGGTCAAAGGCAGCATGATGATTATAGGCTCTACCACGAGTGAAGGGAAAAATGAAGGGGGTTCCTCTCTGGGTGGAGGAGTACATGAAATAGAAACTGGTGCAAGTATGGGAGCTTGGGCTAAGATTTCATCTATGGAAGGAACATGAGGCAATTGGGGAGTAACTCGTATGTCATCAAAAATAGCATGGACCTCACAGACATTGCTATCATTGTTTGAAGTGACACCCACTTGGTTGGAAGAAGGGGCATGATTTAGACATGGCTTCTTAAAGATATGTAGGTTTTTGTTAGCGGGTGCATTAGGGCTATCTAGGACTAGATCTCCATTGTCTAACATTTCTTGGATGATATTATTGAAGGTGATGTAGTTATTGTCACAATGACCTTTGACACGGTGATAGTTGCAAAAGTCATGTTCCTTATACCACGTGGGCATGGGGAACTCAGGGTCAAAACCAGTATGTGGTTTTATAGGTGGAAGGGTAATGGCACCAACCTTAACAAGATTTTTCAAAAATAAACAATAATATTCTACTATCGAAGTGTACTTTCATTGTTCTTATCTAAACTGGAAAGCTTGGATTGGAGAGAGATTAGAAGGAGTTTTGGCTAGGTTTGATTGATGAGGGGGACCAAACTTGAGAACTTCAGTGTTGGTATATCCTTTTGGTTTTGAATAGTTTTCTGGGGTTTCAAAGATGAAGAAGCATCATTTGATTTGAACCCGATGTTCTTGTTATGAAGTTGAATTTTCTTCTCTTCGATAGCACAAATTTCTAATTTTCATGCCATGGTGAATGCCTCATCAAAAGTGTGAAAGGTTTTCACCTATAGGATTGGTGAGATGTGTCTAGTGCATGTCTAAGTAAACAAATCTATGAGTTTAGTTTGAGGTAATTGAAATGTGAGCTAGTTAATTAGGCTAGACCAATGAGTGAAAAATTCGGTGATAGACTCATCGTCGTACTATCATGTGGAATAAAGATCAGTCATGGTAACCTTCTTAACAATGTTGATGGAGAATTGATCTAAGAAGGCTTGGGCTACTTGATTAAATGAGTATATGGAGTGTCTTGGTAGCCCACTGTACTAGTCTAATGCAGGTCCTGTCAGAGACATTGGGAAGGTCCATAGGAGTAAAGTGTCATCATGGGAGATCAAGTAACACCCATGTTTGAAAGGCCACAAATGTTGTTACGGGTCTTATTTACTATTGAAACAGTTAAATTTTGGCATTTCTCAATGTACATGGTATGGGAAAAAAGGGATGGATGGATGAATAGGCTCATTACATATTTCATCATAGGTTAGAGAATTGCACGATCCCAAAACCGATGCTTCTAGTGTTTGCATCATTTCCATCATTAATTTGATGAGGTCATTGGTAGGTTATGGTGGAAGGGCTCCTCCTTGTGACATAAGGGGGTTGGTATTGAATGTGTGACATGGACAATATTCCATTATACGGTGATGCCAAATAGGGAGGTTGAGAATAGGGGATCAACATAAAAGGTATGTATCAAGAATGGGTGATAAACGAGATAGGGGATTATTGATAGTATGTGTATGTAGGTGGGACAGCCATAGTGACTCTAGTAGCAATTGGGGGCAGTGTTTGTGGGATGGAGAGGACAAGTTTCTGGAATGGAGTAGGGGTCACCGACACTGCGGGTAGGTTGTGTTGCAATGGGTATTTATGAGACAATGGGTGCAGATGGGGTTATGGTCTGGTTGGTCAATGAGGGGACAAAAGATACTACATGTGTGACTGATACTATAGACACAGTGGTCATGATGGGTATGGGTCCTAGCTTTGAAACCACTGGGGGTAAAGCAAGTGAAGGTAACACTACATTATTAGGGGCTGATGCAGAAGTGGGAATAAGGGCAGGAGAGATGGATACAGGCATGCCATATATCAACTGACCTGAGGAGTCCAGGTGGAAGAGTGGGAAAGGTAGAACTGTAAGGCCATACGGGATTCTGATCAAGGAGTCATGAAAATTCTTCATCACCTACAACAATGGTGGTAGGTAGGGTTGGATCCATGGGTGACAAGACAAAGGGTGGTGAAGGACTAGGTGGGAGTGGTTGACGACTTGTGTGAAATGTAAGAGTGTTAGCTTGATTGTGAGTCAACACCATGTGAATGAATGTATATCAGGTGATGTTGTATCCTGCAGAGTGACACAGGGAGCAGTGAGAATGAATAAAATAGGTGTCTATAGGTGGATTTGGGTAATATATCAGTTGATGTTCAATACATAGGTAACCAACACCGGTTAAGGATGACTAATGTTGGTTCAAGGGTAACCGAGGTCAGTTACTGTGAGACAAGAACAATTTTATCAAATGAGGAAAAGACTGGTGACTGTCAAATGGAAAAGTTGTATGATGACTATTTATCAAAGCAGAGAGAGTATAGAGACTCACAAGAACTCTGACAATGCAAAGAAAATGAAATAAGGGTTCTTTTAGGAAATTTAACCCAAAAGAATAGAAAACCAATGCCGGTTAAGAAAAATTGATGCCGGTCAGAGGGTAATCGATGTCGAGTTACTGTGAAAATTGGAAAGATGTAGAAAAATAGATTGTTGTGAATTTTAGTGAGATAAATAATCAACCCAGAGGTCTGGAGATGATGTAATGAATTCCTTGACACACTCAGAAGAATTCAGAATACTCCAAATGTGATTGTGGAGTGTGTAAGGCAACAAAATGAAAAAAATGGAGAAGTGTATCCTCACACCTCAAAACACATGTCAATCAAACACTAAAAAACACGTACCTAACAAGTGATTTTTAATGTGTTGAGCTTATGCTATTTAGAATATTGACTCATGAATTTAGAATAGAGTTTTTGGTGAGGAAGGATTCCTATGAAGAAGGATATCTAAAAGGGGAGGTTTCAGGTATGTTATGGCGGGGGTGGGACATCCTCTGAGATAATGACTTGACAGAGGTAATGAGCTAGGGAGTACCTTCCAATCTGATCATGTGATCATGGATAGGTGTTCCTAGGTAAGATGTTGTTTAAGAAAGATGTGTATATTTCAATTTTGTGTAGTTTGGTAAGACAAAGAGAGAGAGAATGTGCTTTCTATGATTCTTTTTGTCAACCATCAGCTGGGCATGACTTCCAGCATATAGGTTTCCCTAATTTTAATGTGAGCTAAATGCAGAAAATAAGAATGTAATGCAACCAATTTTAAGCCCAAATTGAAAAGATTACATTTGATGAAGCAAATGATGAATAGGAGAGGGTATGCTTTTTCACTAAATGTAGAAAGCAAGAAAGAAGAATGATTCCTTTTAAATGCACCAAGAGAAATGTTTATTTTAGAAAAATTAGAAAGAAGAGAGGATTAATAGAGAATAAGATTACTGTGTAAGCCTTTTAAAGGGAAACAAACACACAAATTTTTCCTAGGAATGAAGAAAATGCAATAGAACCCTTGATGGGTCCCACCGGGCATGCCAAAATGTTTCACCATTTTCTTTACGTTTTTATAATGATGAACAGATAAGGGTAAGGGCTATGAAGGAATACCTATTATTAATCGGTTGATTGGTTGTTGCATGCATTCTGACTTCTTGACCCAATGCTGACTATGAGAGATTCCTTTTGACTAGGAGGAACTACCTGTAATAGAAAACAAGACCAAAAAAGAGAAGTTAAATGATATATGACAATGGATTGCCTAGCATATGCTAGTTCTAGGAAGTGTGATACTTCCTAGATGGTTGTCAATCCACTGTTTAAAAAAAATTAATGTGAGAAATAAGTAAAGTCCTACTATAGTTGATATGATTTAGGTATCTCATTGCAAGTATAATAAGCAAATCCAATCACAACAGGCTAGGCTATAGTTGGATCTAAAAGGATGAGGTAACTGTCAAGGTACTGGGACTGGTCAGGGTCTGATTCTAGGTTGTTTAGGTCAATTGCGTAGGAGGTTATTTGGATTTATTCTTGGAAAGGGTATAAAACATAAAGACCGACGTCAGTTTAGTATGATTGGTGATGGTTTATGTAGAACTGATGATGGTTACTGGGTAACCAATATAAGGTCAATAGTTCATGAAACTTTAGGGATTAATGTGTAAGGATTGACTTGGAGATGGTGATAGAGATGGGTAAGGTAGATAGTGAGGTTTTGGAAATACTCAGAGGTATTCTAACAGGTGAGGTATGGGTGATTTGGTGGTGTGGGTGAAGGAATGGATCAAACTTGTATGGAAATAAAGGGATGGGGGAAATGAGCATGTTCAAGTAGAAACTAATAACAGAGGTAACAAAGCTACTAGAATGAAAATATAAGAATGTTGGTTAACAAGACACTTACTGTGATGCAGGGTTGATGGCTGAATGACAGATGGTAGTTGATCAGAGGAATGGTGTTTGGTGTCGTAGTAGTGCTCCCAGAATGGTTCATGGGTGCAATGCTTCTAGATTTGTCCTGGATGCTGGTTGTAGATGTCTAGATGCATGAAAAAGACTGGTTCTGGTTGTATGCAGATCTCTTTGATCTCTAGTCTAGAATGTGCCAACCTCTCAAACAAGGTTGCTAAGGTGAATAAATGGTAACCGACAACGGTTCCATCTTGACCGATCGAGTTTATGTCTGAAGCGTCGATTAAGGATTCCCTAGGTTTACTAAAATGGGTAGATATTTTTAATTTCTTGGGCCAAGTTGGTTTTTTTCACGGATTAGAATGGAAGCTTCCTTATAATGAGAGGGAATGTGGTTAGAGAAATATTAGGCATTGATTTTAGGGATAGACCAAATCTTAGCTCATTAAGGTAAGTAAGACTTAGTTATTGTTAGTTATGGAAACATGCCAAGAATAGGTCTAAGGTGAGGTGGGATGAGGTGGAAATTAGGTCTATTAAGGTAATTAAATAATGGATATTGTGAGGATGGATATTTAAGTTAATTAAAATAATTAAATTAATTATTAATGTGGGGTGAAAAATGGTTAGGTGCCCCATGTTTAAGTTGGTTATCTGATCAGGGGCTAAGGGGAGTGTGACCGAATTTTGGTGTCTACACCTCTACATTCGCCCATCCCACCGGTACTCCATGTGATATCCAGTTTGGTTCATAGGTTCACCATGCTTTCCTGCCACATGCTTCCACTACTTAGTGTCACCTTGGTCTTTGGTAGGAGATTACTATCACCTTACCCCTCAATGACACACTTGTTTTCTTACAGTTCTTACAAGACTATCGAAGGATTTTCTATAAAAACCTCTCATCACGCACTTTTTCGATTCATCTAGCTCACTAAATCATTTCCCAATGATGTACTCTTGATTTACGTGGTTCATTTTTGACTACTGAGGGGTCTTAAATAAATTAACCTCATCATCTATACGTTAGGGGCATCACTAATCTTATCCCCCCATATTCACCACACTAATATATTATGACCACATCACATTATCACATCAAGAAGCATCCATCCTGATAGGTCATTTTAAAAACCATAAATTATTTATCTTCACATACCATCTGCTATCATCATTACAATAACTATGCATTACAAATCCATTCAACAAATACAAACATCACTCAAATCATCAAGCATCATATCTAATAAAAATAATCATGTACATCATCATCACATTATAAAACAACTACACATCATGATAAAATTCAACATACATGGACAACATTCAATACATTACACATCATCACAAAAATCATCCAAAAATCATATATCATCAGCCATATTATAACAGTAATACAAAACAAATATAATCATCATATGCCACTAACATCATCTATATATACTGAGTGCAATCATAGTTATAAAAACATCTCATCACTAGGGGGAAATGCCTCTACATAATATACAACAATACAAATCAAATCTCATCTTCACTATCACTCTCTTGTACTGCGAGAGCTCTTGAACTAGATGCATCACCAATATTTCTACTTCATTGGTCATGAGCCTTGATATCTCTCCACCTACGTACGTAATAGGGTATTATCGATAGACTACTCAACAAAGCGACTCTATAGTGCGATAAATTATGCAAACACATCCTACATTAATGGACCACCACCCATTGCCTCTCTTTCGCTCGTCGTGTCTCCTCACGTACCCCATCCCTCTCACTCATTAGAAATGTATATGTTGTTGCTACTATAATAACCAGATCAAACAAATGGGCATGCTCACCTACAATTTCATTCACATGCTCTAGTATCACTCCACCCGCAGTTATGTCAGTCAACACATTCCACATCAAGGTACAGATATATGTGTCCACTATTAAGGACCAATTTACATCACCTACAATACATAGAACAACCCATTACCTAACCATCATCATCATATAAAAAAATAACACATCACAACATAATTATACAGATACTCACTCTCCGATACAACTTCCACTATATTGTCGGGGGCATATGTTTCCCCCTCTCCCATTCCTCCATGTGGTAACCTCGCTACTTATATGAATAATTGAAACAATAATTCCGATCGATGTGCTACCCACCATGCACGCTAGGCCTCTATATACCCCTCATCATCTAATTCTATCAACTCTATTACCACATCTTCTTTATCTAGCCTAGGAGGTACTAGCTTCTCTCCTTTGGGTCTTGGTCTAGCTTTGTCCCTCCTCGGTGTGCTAATGAAACTCAACCATATATATGGATCTAGGGGCATGTCTTTAGCTATACCAAACTATCGTGATACCCTCTCCACCTAGAATAACTTGGCCACCCCAAGGAAATAATCCTCTAACCACATAGTCCTCCATATGCACCATAGCTCTATAGTGTCCTATGACCATCCTCCATAATGTTGGTATGGCCTCCATATCATTTTCGCATGCCCCATCTAATCTATCAATGCCCTATAGTTATCCATATCCATCTTGCACACACAGATGCTAACCCACCTCTTATAAAATATATCTTGTCTATCATACTCCGCTCGTAGACCACCAACTGGACTTAAAATTACTATGTGTTCATAGGCCTATACATACAATAGTATAGTATCTCTTATCCTACCTGTTATCCAAAATAAGCCCCTTGCTTATTTTTGACTAACTTCCTTTCATTCCTTCCTTGTGCCTCAGTAAAATTTTTGCACTTTTCAGGCACTCAAAATTATCTAGAAATGGCTTCCTCAAATAGAGGATTTTCTCAACTTTCCAGAAAGGTAAAATTTTCCTTCTAACTCCTTGTATTTTGCAAGTTATGGCTTGGCGGAGTTTTTGAGGGAAATTTTCCCTAGGAAGGTCTGCAAAAAATAAGAATGTGCCATGTGGCAGCAGAATGGCGGGTCAGCTGGGGGAAGTTGAAAAAAATCACCAAGTAGTAGCGGGGCTTAAAGGAAAAAATTGGCCCACAAGCTCGCCAAGGAGGAAATGACAATTTTGGTTAAGTCCCCGTGGACTAATCAAAGTGTGACACATGTCCTATTCTCAGTGGGGGCCAATTGCATGGGGAGAATTTCGCAATTCTACCAAAGTGGCCAACAGTGTCAAAGGGAAATTTTGGAGCGTGTGCCCATAGCGAATGAGGTGGTGACACATGTCTCAAAGCGGCGGGGCGTGGAGAAATTTTGGAAATTTTCCAAAATTCAAAAAGTGAGAAATGGCCATTTGAACCTGCAAACCAATGGGAATGTGCCACGTGGCATCAGAGTGGTGGGGAGTGGAGATTTTTGGGGATTTTTTCCCAAATTCAAAAAAAGGGAAAAAATTTGGGTTTCTGCGCTCCGACCCAATTTTTGCCCTAGTTTTACCCTAAATCTTCAGAGGGGCATATATTTTGATCCAGTGCTTAGTTTTTCTCGATGTTAGTGTCATTGGAAAACTACTGAAGTCCTCTACATGATGGAATCTTCAATTTTGTTTTTTTGGTGGAGTTTAGTGAGAGAAAAATGAAAAAACACCTTTAGCATGGGGAAAAGAGCAGAACCGACATTCAACCGCCATTTTTAATGTAGTATGACTTCCATTCTTCTCTAGCATGGTTGAAAATCTTGGGGAATGAACTTTTAAGGGTAACCATGCTATTTTGATGGATCTGGTTAGTGGTTGAATCATTCATTTCAATTTTCCCACATTTCTCCTTCCTGAACTCAGTTTTTCATTGTTAAAAGCCAGATTTGGCTCTTTTTTTAAGGGTTGGACATTTTTTTATGTTCTACAGGCTCCCTCCTTCACCCTGGCAAGTGAATTTGTGGAATATTAGACCTTTTTTAGGACTGCAACATGTTTTCTACCTCTTTGCTATTGTAATGCACTGTATTTAAAAATAGAAATGACAATGCAAACTCTGTGAATGAATTTTTTCAATCCTTTCTTGTGTTGTTTTCTCTATCCTGATCTTTCATTACAATTTTAGCACTTTGTGCATGATTTATGTTGCATTTTTAGAATCTGTGTCAATATGCAGAAATAGATGTTCACCACTCCTTTGGTGTATCACCTTGTCAGTTTAGTTTTATCTTCTTTTCTTTCTATCCTTGTCTCCTTGGCAGAATTAGAGTAAAATTTTTAGTTAAACCTCTGAAAATTTCATGCATACATCTGATAAGAGGAGTAGAGGAACCAACCTTTAATCTCGATATTTTTTTTCCATTTTTACAAGTCCCACACTTGGGGAAAAGATTCCATGTTGTGTAATCACACTAAATGACCCAATCATCACTTTCAGATCTAAAGGTCATTTAGGGGGTGCTTATGATTTTCACTAACAGTTTTGGCACACCTAGTGGGACCTTAGAGGTCTTCATCTTCATTACAACAAATTTGATGTGCATTTTTTGTAAGTTCCTTGCTTAAAAAGATCCTTGATTTTCACATCTGGAAAATCCAAAGGGATAAAACCAATTGGTTTCAACACTCCAAGTCTGAAGATTCTTGAGAAGGATCTAAACAAGGTCAAGGGCCAAAGAAGAGGGATTGTTGAGTATCTATAGTTATCCCTAGGAAGAATAGAGAGGGGAAGAATATTTCAAAGGTCTCCATCCCCACCAAATAGAACTCTATCAACTCCACCTGGTAGACCCTTCACCCAATCAACAAGGGTTCTCAGGCCAATTAGAATGGCACAACACAACCCTTATGTCAACTTCACTGGCAATAGCCCACTTGCTCTCAATGTACAAAACCCAGTTCTAGTTGCATCATTGAAGAACATCCCATACTTTACTGGGGAAAATCATACCACTCCTGGTGATCATGTCAAAGACATTGCTAATGTTTGTGCAATCCATGAGATCTTTGAGATGTAAATTGTTGTCAAATTGTTGGCATCTTCATTAAAAGGGAAAGCCTTGTAGTGTTTTATGATCCTTGGGGCAGGCTCTATCAAAAATTGGAACCAGTTGTGCATAGCTCTCCATGATCAGTTTGGAGAAAAGGGATATAATTTATCTCTATTGCAACAACTAACAACTATCAAGAGAGCTCCCAATGAGTAGCTAACAGATTTTAATTTCAGATTTGAAAGTACATGGGACAAAATCATAGTGATAGTAAGGCCAACAGTTGAAGGTGCTTTCTTATACTATCTCAAAGCTTTAAATTCTGATATTTCTATGTTAATCTAATCCATGGGAGGTGCAAATATACCTGTAGCTTATAGCATCGCCATTAGGGCTGAGAATTGTTTGATCCAAGCTGGTAAATCGGTGCCTAGGCCTCCCATGCCCTTATATCCAAACTTAGAAAATCCAAGCACTATTTAAGCTCCTGTTTTAGCTCTTATTCCCATTCCTAGAAATCTTAGTTCAAATGAAACTTCTACTTCATCCTCTAGTGCCTCAAATGAACTTCAAGAAGTCATGAAATAATTACAAAATTTAGGCAATGAGCTGGGTACACTCAAGAGGCAACAAGCCCAAAGTTTTAGACCTTCTTATTGGTCACAAACTCAACCTAATAGGTAACCATATCATCCTAATAGGCCACCCAATCCAGATGCAAATAAAAATCAAGTAAGGCCTCATGCCAACAGACCGTTTCTGCCCTATAACCCCGATGTTGCATCTACCTCTAAAGCCTTAGTGCCAGTGTAAAATAATATAGCTCAAGAGTATGATTGGTGTTTCCCATGCAATGAACCCCATAATCAGTCTATGTGCTTTAATGGTTATTTGAACCAAGCTTTTATGGTGACAACAATTAGCGTAGAGAGTGAGGTGAGTCAAGAAAACAAACCAACAACAAGGAACATCTTAGGAAAATAACAACTCCAAATGAGACCACACTTGTGAACTGAAAGGCTAAAGATTTTTTTGGTATGAATCAAACAATTTCTCAAAATGTAGCAGCTAACACACAGTCAAAGAAGAGGAATATTGGTGAAGGGAAGTCATTAGCTCCAGGTGATCCACAACATTCCATCGCTCCACAAAGTGTTAGTAATCAAAATGTAGTTCTAAATGTGCAAGGATAGCCCAAGCCACCTTCTAGACTAGCTCAAATGCCAGCTATTGCAGCCCATATACAAGAAAATAATGTGTAGGCTAAGGGGAAGAAAAGAGATGATTCATCCCCATTTAACCTCATTGAACAAATGAAGAAAAAAAATGTGAATATATCTATGTGGGAATCACTATCCATCCCAAGCCAAAGGGATCTACTACAAGATGCCATGAAGAATTGGTCAACTTTAAATCAGTAAGCTCATATGCAAGAGAAGGTACTCACAAATGTTTTTCAGCCTGAAGGGAAGCATGGAGGATAGGAAGGTAAAATTTTGAAGCCCCCTCCATTATATGTTTCATTGATCATTGGGGATAAACTAGTACACAATTGTATGATTTATTCTAGGGCAAGTAGTTCTGTGATGCACAAGCAAATAGCTGATCAGCTGGGCCTCCAATATGAACTCATATCTAAAGGGGTGGTGTAACTAGATGGGACAGCAGTAAAAATAGTGGGGATAATTAAATATTTGAGCCTCACTTTGCATGCATGCCCCAATGCCACTATTTTGCAAGATGTGTCAGTGACAGATTTACCACCAGATTTTGCCCTATGTTTGTCAAGGGACTTCACAGCTAGAATTGGAGGCTATTTATATGTTGATTGGTCACACATGTTGTTTCGGGACCAAATATGGAGCTAAGGCCACAATCAGGTCCAAACCTATTACAAACTTTCACATTGAGCCTCATACTCCAAGCCCAATCAATACCAACTGTTCAGTATTTGACCAAGAGGATTATCCAGGCACCAATGAATCTGACACCAAAGTTTGAAGCATCCCATATTTGACTTTTGATGAATGGGAAAGGAAGGTACATGCTTTTGATCCCTACAAGGAAATAGAGGAATTTGAACTAGGAGTTTATTACATGCATGAAGAAAATCAGCCTATTCCTAGCATCACCAAACCAGACCATAAAGATGAAAATGAGGTATGGCAGTTCTTCTTTGATGGATCAAGAATTAGACAAGGTGCACAGGGGAGCTATGCTTGTTTCACCTCAAGGCATTAAGTATTATTCAACTTTTAGATTTCAGTTTGCATGTTCTAATAACACTGCTGAATATGAAGCTTTGATACGCTGGATTGCATTAGTCAAGAAAGAGAGGTATCAAAAACTTACAAGTCTTTGGTGACAGTGAGTTGATTGTTAATCAAGTTAAAGGAAAACATGCTTCCAAAAATGACCTGCTCAAGAGTTATAAGAATAGGGTGTGGGACCTCATTGATGATTTTGAAGGCTTTGGCATCAACTCCATCCCTAGGAAAGAAAACCAAGCTGTTGATAGGCTTGCAGCAGTTGGAGCATCCTTTGATGTTGTGGAGAGTATCAAGTAAAATAAAGTACAGCCAAACATTCATATGATTGTAAGGCCATCAGTGCTAGACAATAATGTAAGTTGGCAAGTGTTTGAAAGTGACCAACAAATCATCAATTTCTTGCAAGAAGAAGCTAAGTTCTTAGCCAAAAATCAAGAAAAGTTAGAACAACAGTATGGTGATCAAGTGGTACAGCTGAGAACCAACAAACTACCAAAATTACTTGTCACTTTGGAGTCCATCTTTAATCATAATGATCAATTTAGGAAGGAGAAAGCAAACATCCAAGTTAAGGGAGAAGATTTAGTTCCCATCTTGGTGGGAGAAGGCAAATCACTTCAAATTGGTAAAGTGGCAACCAAGCAAGAAAGGTATAATTTCATTCAACTTTCCTAAGAGTTCCCAGATATATTTTCTTGGAGCTATGAAGACTTGAGAGGTTTCAATCCCAAGCTGGCTCAACACATTATTGAATTAGATCCAAGTGCTAAACCCATCAGGAAAAAATAAAGACCGGTCAATCCACACATGGAGCCTCTAATGAAGAAGGAATTGAATAAGTTAATAAAGGAAAGTATCATATTTCCCATCAAGCATTCAAGTTGAGTTGTAAACTTGGTTCCAGTTAGAAATAAGAGTGGAGAAATCAGACTGTGTGTAGACTTTAGAGATTTGAATAGAGCATCCCTCAAGGATCATTACCCACTTCCTTCTATGCAAGTTGTTGCTATCTCTAAGAGGTTTTCATTGCTATATGGTTATTCAGGGTATAATCAAATTATGGTAAAGGAAGATGATTAGTTCAAGACAGCCTTCACCACCAAATGGTGAACCTATGCATATAGGAAAATGCCATTTGGGTTGTCTAACTCTAGAGCTACCTTCTAAAGGGCAATGGATATGGCGTTCAAGGGATTGATCAAAAAAATAGTGCTGATATACCTAGATGATATTACTGTATTTTCTAAAAGTGCAGCAGATCATCTCTTTCATTTGAGACAAGTGTTACAAAGGTGTAGGAGATTTGGGGTATCCTTGAATACCAAAAAATGTATTTTCCTAACTCATGAGGGAAAGATCCTAGGCCACATTGTTTCCAAAGAAGGATTAGCAATTGATCTAGAGATGGTTGAAGCAATAAAATAACTGCCATTACCAAGTCACAAGAAGGCCCTTCAAATTTTCTTGGGAAGAATCAATTTTGTTTGAAGGTTTGTTCTAGACTTTGCATCCCTTGTCAAGCCAATAACTATGATGTTAAAGAAAAGTATGGCTTTCAAGTGGATAGCTAAAGGTAAGGTAATTTTTGAGGCAATCAACGAGGCTCTCTCACAAGCTCCAACTCTCATTAACCTAGATTTCTCTAAGGATTTTATCCTTTATGCATTTGGCGGTGATGACACAATTTCTACAATTTTAGTACAACATAACAAAAAAATTGTAGAACATCCAATTGCCTTCTTTATCCAGAGCTTGGAGGACTATGAGGTGAGGTATTCCTTCATTGAGAAGCATGTTCTTGTAGTGACTAGGAGCTTAAATAAATTTAAGCATCTGGTTTCAAACAACAAGGTTCAACTATTGGTTTCTCATGTGGGAGTTAAGGACTTCCTCCTCAACAAAGACCTAAATGAAAAATGTGCAGGGTGGATTACTTGTGTCATGGAGTATGACATTGAGATCAAATTCACCAAGCTGGTCCGAGGAAAGGGATTTTGTGAGCAGCTTGTCTTGAGCAAATCAATGGAAGCAAGCAATGAGAAGGATTTTATTTTGGCGTTGCAAGACAACCAAGAACAAAGAGGTGTTCAAGAAGAGAATGGTTGTGTTCTCACTCCTTGCTGGACCCAAGACATAATGCACTTCTTACAAACAGGCCTATGCCCTTCAAATATGAACAAAACCAAGAGAAGATACTTCATATTGCAGGCTATTCCATATGCACTTGTTGATGATGTCTTGTTCAAAAGGGATATAAATGGAGTGTTGCTGAGATGCATTGGGACAAATCAAATGAAGAGGATATTAGAAGAGTTCCATGGTGGATCAGCTGGGGGTCATTTTGCTCCAAGAGTGATAGCCATCATGATTATGAAGGCTAGCTATTATTGGCCCAAGGTGTTTAGTGATTGTTATGCATGGATCAAGAGGTATAAAAATTATACATTCTTCATAGGCAAGGATAGATTAACAGCCCTTCCATTGCACCTAATTTTAGTTGACCAACCATTTATGTAATGGGGTTTGGAATTCATTAGAGTCATTAACCCAAACTCAAACCAAGGACACAAGTGGATTCTAACAGCAACATACTACTTCACCAAATGGACTGAGGCAGTGGCACTCAAAGAGTCAAATGAATCTAACATTCTAGACTTCTATGAGGGGATAGTAACCAGATTTGGTATACCTGCCACTATAATATCAGATAATGCATTGTCATTCATAGGATCAAAGGTAACTAAATACGCTGTTAAGAATGGGATCTATCTGAGCACTTCATCAAATTATTACCCTCAAGGTAATGGCCAAGATGAGTCTACCAATAAGAACCTATTAAAGATCATCAGGAGGACTGTTGATGAAAATCAAAGGACTTATCACACTAAACTTAAATCAGCTTTATGGGCTGATAGGGTAACTCCCAAGAGATCCACCGGCAACTCTCCATTTAGACTTGTTTATGGAAGAGAGGAAATTTTTCCTATGTCACTTGAGTTGCCAACATTGGAACTAATGAAACAATTCGAATTGTTGGAGTTTGAACCCATGGAGGTTAGATATGTAAAATTGATGGAACTCTAAGAAATCAGAGAGCATGCAGCCCAAACAATGGAGAAGGACCAAGCCTTGATCAAGAGAACCTTTGATAGGAAAGCTAAGGCTAGAGCCTTCCAAGTTGGAGATTTAGTGTTGAAATGGGATGCGGACTGAGCAAAGCCAGGAAGGCATTCAAAGTTTTATGCCATTTGGAGTGGCCCCTACATGGTCACAAAATGTAATAACAATAATGAATTCTAATTGTCTACATTGGATGGTGAAGAACTACAGATTCCAGTTAATGGAATCCATCTAAAGCATTGCTACTAGAAGGGAAACTCCTCACCTTGTAAATATTAGCTTAGATTTTCATTCCTCCAAGTGCTTGTGCACATTATTTTGTTTTAGCTTAGTTTTACATTTCCCTAAGTTCTTTGGCACAATCTAGGTTGTCCTGAGGATGCATCTTTGTAGGCCATGCTCCAGATCAAGTGATGTTCTACTCTCACAATCTTCTTCCTAGAAATTTTATAATGAGTTGAGAGTACCAAGTAGTTAATTTGATGACTCCATGCCCAATGGATTCTTCAAAGGCCACTGATCATTCATCCACCAGGTAGATGACCCCTCTGAGTTGCCAAAATTGTTATCCAAAATAAGCCCCTTGCTTATTTTTGACTAACTTCCTTTCATTCCTTCCTTCCTTGTGCCTCAGTCAAATTTTTCCACTTTTAAAGCACTCAAAATTATCTAGAAATGGATTCATCAGATAGAGGATTTTCTCACCTTTCCAAAAGGTAAAATTTTCCTTCTAACTCCTTGTATTTTCAAGTTATGGCTCGATAGAGTTTTTGAGGGAAATTTTGCCTAGGAAGGTCTACAACCAATAAGAATGTGCCATGTGGCAGTAGAATGGTGGGTCGGTGAGGGGAATTTGAAAAAAATCACCAAGTAGTAGCAGGGCATAAAGAAAAAATTGGCCCACAGGCCCGCCAAGGAGGAAATGAAAATTTTGGTTAAGTCCCCATGGACTAATCAAAGTGTAACATGTGTCCTATTCTCGGTGGGGACCAGGGGCATGAAGAGAATTTAGCAATTTTACCAAATTGGCTAGCAGTTTCAAAGGGAAATTTTGGAGCGCATGCGCGCAGTGAATGGGGTGGTGACACGTGTCCCAGAGTGGCGGGGCGCGGAGAAATTTTGGAATTTTTTCCAAAATTCAAAAATGTGAGAAACGGCCATTTGAACCCGTGAACCAATAGGAATGTGCCATGTGGCATCGGAGCAGCGGGGAGTGGAGATTTTTGGGGAATTTTTCCCAAATTCAAAAAAGGGGAAAATTTTTGGGTTTCGGCTCGTCCACTCAATTTTTGCCCCAGTTTTTCCCTAAATCTTTAGAGGGGCATATCTTTCGATCCAGAGCTTATTTTTTCTTGATGTTGGTGTCATTGGAAAGCTATTGAAGTCCTCTACATGATGGAATCTTCAATTTTGTTTTTTGGTGGAGTTTAGTGAGAGAAAAATGAAAAAATTCCTTTGGCATGGGGAAAAGAATAGAACCAACATTCAACCACCATTTTTAATGCAGTATGGCTTCCATTCTTCTCCAACATGGTTGAAAATCTTGGGGAATGAAATTTTAAGGGCACCCATGCTATTTTGATGGATCTAGTCAGTGGTTGAATCATTCATTTCAATTTTCCCACATTTCTCCTTCCTAAACTTTGTTTTTCATTGTTAAAAGCCAGATTTATCTCTTTTGTAAAGGGTTGGACGTTTTTTTATGTTCTATGGGTCCCTACTTCACCCTGGAAAGTGAATTTGTGGAATATCAGACCTTTTTTAGGACTAAAACATGCTTTCTACCTCTTTACTATTGTAATGCACTGTATTTAAAAGTAGAAATGACAATGCAAGCTCTGTGAATGAAGTTTTTCAATCCTTTCTTGTGTTGTTTGCTCTATCCTAATCTTTCATTATGATTTTAGCAATTTGTGCATGATTTGTGTTGCATTTTTATAATCTGTGTCAATATGCAGAAATAGATGTTCACCACTCCTTTGATGTATCACCTTGTTTGTTTACTTTTATCTTCTTTTCTTTCTATCTTTGTCTCCTTGGCAGAATTAGAGTAGAATTTTTAGTTAAACCTCTGCAAATTTCATGCATACATCTGATAAGAGGAGTAGAGGAACCAACCTTTAATCTAGATATTTTTTTTCCATTTTTACAAGTCCCACACTTGGGGAAAAGATTCCATGTTGTGCAATCACACTAAATGACCCAATCCTCACTTGCAGATCTAAAGGTTATTTAGGGGGTGCTGTTGATTTGCACTAACACTACCTCTATGCTCCTCCTTAGTAAATATGTATAAATATCTATACTAGTGGGCCAACACACATTGTACCTACACATATTTGGTAATCTCCTCCTCTATCTAGTGGCATATACCATGCATCTTAAACAAGATTCCCACACCTCCTCCCTCTACTGTGATAGATGAAGCAATAACCATGACTACAAACTTCCACAAGCATGGAACCCTTGACCTTACCATAGCATCCAAACTAAGAAGGTCCTCGTAAGGCACCCATGTCCCCAAAAAATACAATCTAGTTTCCCACATCTATCTCTCCATATCCTCCAAGGGCATGGCATGTACTCTCTCCCCAACAATTGGCAATCATAGTATGCAATACACATCCTCTAATGTGAATGTTATCTCACTATTAGGAAACCAAATAATAAAAGTATCCACACACCACCTCTCACATAAGGCTATCAACATAGGAATATTATGGGCACATCCCCTAAATATGTCATCTGCCATAGGCCGACATGGTCCATAATATCCCAATCATAATCTAATAGACCTAGCCCAATAAAATTACTTAAATGATGACCCTTGTGGAACTCTCTCGAGTGGATATCCCTCTACACAACACAAAACAATAAAAAACCACAACATTAAAACACTATACAAACCCATACACACTCATTTATGACATTATTACACAGTAAGAACCATATATACACCAATTTAGACTAAATGCACACCCTCTGGACTATAGTGCCCAAAAGTAAGAATAGGGCGCCTAGGTTTGGGTGTTTGTGTCCTGAAGGCTAGTAACACATTCTTCACTATTTTCTAGGTCTAAAATGCCAAGAAACGTATAAATAACAATTTTGTAAAAATTCACTTCAAATGAATACCATACACATATTTTTTAAAAAGACAGTGCACTTACTAACTCCACCATTATACACGATGTTACAACAGTCACTACCATCTCGAATCGGATAGGATGTGTTTTTATCACTTGCAATATCTTTCCACACTCAAATATCAATCTCACTCACATAAAATACAAATGAAGTGACTAATCACTTTTTAACCTTAATATTTATAGTTATTTTTACCTTCTCATTTCACTATAATCATTATTTTGTGATGATTTCCTCAACTAATATGCACCACATGATTTTTTCTATATCTTAAGTGTTTCTACCCCGATTTTCACCTCGTTTATGATGTTATTTTAATAATTCCACCTACCATCAATTTGTACATGTGACACATGCGGTATCTCTCCTCGACATTGTCTTTCACTCAATCTATACACATTTTGGCATTTTTATCATAAACTATCTACCTTGAGCTTACTTTTCGCTCAACGTTCGTTATTCTCATTACTTCCCCTTTTTTTGAATTGGGGGGCATATAGTTGGGGTCATCCTATAATGCCCCTTACACCACTATGTGATCAATCAATACTACCAATTCATCATTTTCAAACATTTACTAATGCACCATGAGACACTTCATCATTTCCCCCTAATGACCTAACATGGGGGAACCAAATGTACAATATCTCTATATGACATTTCATCACTTCCCCCTAATGACCTAACCTAGGGGCAACAAACAAAATCTTTTCATGTGATTGTTCATCAATTTCTATACATTCCAACTAATGACCTAACCTGGGGGAAATTAGCATAAAATATCTCTACGAGTAACTAATCAAACCAATGAAAACAATCAATCAACATGTTCAAGTTTCTAGCAATCAAGATAATATCATTCAATCAATACAAAAAAACACAATCGACCTCTTAGATGACCTAATTTGGGAGTTTCATTTGAATTTTCCCAGATGACCTAACTTAGGAAGTTAGTCTATACTTGGCATTTTCTTCCAGATGACCCAACTTGGAATCCATCTAACATTTCATGTTTTCTTCTAGATGACCTAACTTGAAATCCATAATACATTTCACATTTTCATCCAGATGACCTCACTTGGAATCCATCACATTACGATGACACCCATGAAGTGAGGTCAAGAGTGCCTTTCCTATACCACTCCTATATGGTTCAACTGTTTGATCAAATTATTTGGGTCAAAAACCACAAAAAAATTATCTGAGTCCATCTGCAGTAGCTAAATATTAAGGATGTAGTTAGAGGCTAGAGAATAACCTACTTTTCTCCCTACACTCTTCCTTTGGCAGCAAGACACCAAAATCCTCTAGTTGATTTCTTGTGTACATGTAATCATGTTGGAAATTGATCACTCCCTACCCCATCTGATTGTCATCATACAACATTAAAAATCATCAATTATCTAACATTACAATCATCACTTTCATTCAATACAGTTCATCACAACATTACTTTTATCGCTACGTTACATGGATCAACACGCTTTATGGTTCATTAATCACACTTTTTTACCACAGATGTGCATTCTACTACAACATTGGATTCTCTAGATTTCTCTGAGGTACACATCTCTATCTACATTAGGTTACTAAGTTTTCCACTCACCAACATAAAGTGGGGGAAAATGTAGTCACAAAATCATGCACTTACTACTATAATTATACCACCAAGTATGTTGTTTTATATATGGATCTTGCGTAAGAAAATTATTCACTAATGATCCATCCCCTAGTCCTGTCATCAGTTTAGTTGGTCATTTTCATTTTGTTTCTTACACAGTCATCACTTACTTACATAGTTATGGTCATCTCTCAAGGATACTTAGCTGTCATTATTCACTTAGTGGTCATCTTTAGTCTTTGACTAGGGAGCTTAAGAAGGGATTAGGTTCCCCAGATGCCATGGTCCTCATTTCCCGGTACCCTAGTCCCAGTCACACTTGGTTCTCATTTAGATGTTTGAGGTTGGTATTTATGATTTTCCCTCCCATTCCCCTAGGTACTAGTTGGCATGTCAAGTCATTAGAGTCAAATTTTGAGAAAGAGATCCCTATATAAACACAAAGTACATACTACCCTATTAGCATACTACTTCTACTAAGGGATAGTTATCTACATAGGATAGGGACTACATTTGGGATCTATTTTGCATCACACATTACATAGGAAGGGGAGTCTATTATATTCCATCCACCATTATACATTTTTATCTAGTTATTTCTTGCAACTTTGGTGTCATTGGTGTTAGGGAACCCTAGGCACACCATTGCACACACAAGGCACATAGAACTACATTGGGTCTGAGATGTAGTATAATTCTCAATCATAAGTCCATTCATTTGGTAGATGAGGATAGTTTGACCCATTCATTTGCATATTTCTTTTTTTAGGGTTTGATGCTTTTGTTTGGGGTTTTTTTGGAGATTATTCATTAAAGATTTATAGTGACGCCAATGAACCAAGTGTGACACCAACTTGATTAAATGTGAAGTAATACAAAGGTTTAACAACCATATCAAATCTAGTTTTTGAGTCACTACATAGACCATGACACCCATATTTAAAACCAGGGCACCCACAGGTGCCCTTGTTCATCCCTAGGTGCCCCAGTCTGGCCAAATATGCCACTTCTGTAATTTTCTAAAGTTTGTTACAGCACTCAGTTCCACCAGCATATTACCCTGTCCAGTCCCAGATTAATGCAAGGTAAGTCTAATTCAGGTTAGTACATTTTCCCTCCTATGTCATTTATTTAATTTCATTTAAAATATCAAATAAATTATCTATCTCTTATATTTCAGTTATTACGTTGTTGTACTTTCCTATATCATCCCCTAAAATCCATATTTTTAGTTAATCACTTGTGGGTATTTCAATCCATTGTTTGAAATGAGCATTTCCAATCATATATACATTGTCCCATCCTATTATTATCATTTTTATTTTGTAAATTAAAATACACCAATCATAATCCCAATACAATATGAATCTCATACTTGTTCTTGATAAAAATACTTTATCCCAAATAAAACTCAAGAACTTGTTCCACATATAAAATATACTATCTCATAAACTAAAACATCATTTCAACTAAAAAAATATGCAAGACCATCTAGTATTTAACACTGAATATCATAAATATCTACGTAAATTATACATGCAAATCCAATAGAAAGACAAAATTATAAATAAATTTTCTTGTATAAAAACCAGACACACAAAACACTCACTGCTATTAACAAAATTTAATCATTACAAATTAGAATATGAGTGAGGAGCTCATGCCTATGATACCCATGTTCTTTATCAACTCGATTTCTTTGTTCCTAAAATCTCCTCCAAAAATAAACAATAACAATACTCTTACTTAAGCATTCCTTTTTGCAATTGAGTTGCTCTATATCCATTCTCAAAATTGCATTCATGGCCTAAAATCATGCATAGTGGAGAGGATTCCACTTCTTCCAAAAAATCCCCCAACATATCTTAGTGTAAACAAATAATAAACAAATGATCCAATAAAAAAATAATGTGACCTAGTTAAGGGTTGGCTTCTCGGGGAAGCTAATTGTTCCCGAGGAGTCAGGCCTGCATTTAATTTCCATTAAACACAAAACCCTTCCTTACAACTTCCACATGTCATGCACTCCTCTTAACTTATCTCCACATAAACCAAACATGGTTTGTATAATGCTTTCCTAGTCTTTGGTTAAGTCCTCAATTTCCCCATTTTAAATATGCCACTAATTTAAACAAAACACTAATACATGACACCCCTCTTTATATTAAAATAAGGCCAAACAAAACATCTCTGCATACCACCCACTTATGTTAAGTGGTTTAATATGCCAAGCCTCGTGTTTATAATTAAAATCGATTATGCATGCATATGCTTATTTTTATTTTTTTCCAATAAATCCACATTAAATCTAAACACATTATAACTCATAATATGCCACATCCAAGGCTAAATAGTCTATTAAATGACCTTGTGCAAATATTCCAAGTAAGAGAGTAATACAAGTATAGTAATTGTCTTCCTTTTTTTTTTTTTCCAAAATTAACTATTAGAACATATATGCAATAGAAAATATTAGTGTGAGATAAGACTCCTAGTTGTTGACTATCTTCATTTAAACTAGGACGATCTATTAGCCATCTATATGATTGTCAATTCAAGACTCGTAAGGGTGGGATGTTACAAATATTTTCTCTAATTGTCTACTTTCATTTTTATTCGTCAAGAATTCATTCATGTTCATGGTTGTTTTAACTTTGAATGGTACATAAGAAATGATCTTGTGAGGAATCTACATGTCATCACTTTTGAAAAAGTGGTCCACGATAGAAATGGAGGAGAATAAGTTGTGATAAGCATACCATACCAAACCATAAATTGATGAAGTGGAGTTGAAGAAATAAGTAACTTGAGCTTAAACTTGATAAAATTATCATACCTGAGTGGAGAGACTCAAAATCCTAATGAAATTAAACCAAATATAATGGATCAATAAAATTCAAGTAGATACTTGAGAATAATGAAAGTTAAATTCATGTGGTATAGGGATAGACATCTTATGTATAGAGACACCTTGGTAGAGGTAATAATGATGATAAATGTATATTAGGGGTTATATGAAGAATATCTTGATGAGCTAGCAAAATTTGTCTAACTTGAGAAAACTGATGAAGGTGTAGGACTAAAGGGAAGGCATGAAAAACAAGGTAAAAATTATGAGGGATTCAGCCCTATACAAATATTCTCTATCTACATGTGCTGGTGAAGGATACCCTACAAATGTGTCTACCTAGTCCCCTCCTATCATGGGCCCACCCATCCACCCAGTACACCAACATGGCTAAAGGAACATTTTATGTTCTGATGGGGATCACTACCATCAAAACACATGAAATCTCCAAGTTTCATGTTTTTCAACCTCGTAATGGTGTCACTAAAATATTAATAAGCGATATCCTCAATTTTATTTTCTCATACTACTAGTGAATACTTTAAGTGCCATGAGTTCTCTTGCTCTTGGATCTCTTGCTCCTCCTTCTTCCTCCACTGTTTCATAGGTATAACCCTTGGTTGACAGTAGGAAGAGGAAACCTCCTTGTTGATTGACAGGGAAAATTTTTAATGTTGTGGTAACCTTGTTGAGCACTACTCCTCCTGTTCCAGCAAAGAGAGCTAAAACAACTTCAAGGATAGTGACAGATGTCCAAGGCCAACAATTTATAGAGATTTCAAAACCTAAGGTGGATAAATCAGAACAAGATCTATCAGCCTCTGATCTGGAACTCTCTAGGATTCCAATGGGAGAATCTATCCCTGAGAGTGAAGTACATAACCTCCAGGAAATAATAACAAGGGTTATTGAGAGAGTAGAAAAAGGTAAACAAACTATAAACTAGCTAGAGGAACAAGCTCAAGTTCTTTCTAGCTTCATCAAGTCATTATTATCTAAGGATAAGGTTTTGGATCCTACTCCACTATCTTCCCTTCGGCCACCTATGATTCTTAGTCAAGCTGAAGTTCAAAGCATTAAAGACATACATAGGTATTCCATCTACGGGAGAGCTATGGAAGCCATGGTGGATGACATGATCATTGCAGGTTTGAATTTCATTGTAGAAGCCTTCAAACTCAATGAGAAGGTGACTAATCTGCAACAAAAGCTCTCCTCTATGATTGGGACCATGGCTAAAGAACTTAAAATTTGGTGTATCTACATAGTGGATCTTCACCTAATGGGACAGGCTGATGAAAATATATTGATTACCACCTAGGTTTTTTATGATGCCAAAAGATAATTTGTCAAGGTCATGGGTTTTTTAGCGTGGAATGGAAAATAAATTTTTTGGGAGAAGCTTTAGGAGAGTTGAGGAATAGTTGGCAGAAAGGAGAAGCCTTCAAAACTTGTGTTGTATCTTCCTTCAAAGATATTCATTGTCATCTTCACAAAAAAACTTCAGGTGTTCCTTTCTCCCTCCAAGAAATTAAAACTCAATTCAGGGCATTTGTTAAAGAAAACTTGTTCGAGGAGGAGGTGATTACCAAAGAGAAGATAAAGGAGATTTTCTCTCTCCAATCCGCTATTGAAGAGGCTAATAAAGAATACCATACACACACTGAGTTTGATAAGGAGATGGAGAAATGCCTAGGTACCTGGACTCAAGCGATTGCCAACACATTAGTCTCATTGAGGTAGAGACATAGCGGAAGCATTGAAAAAAGTTCAGGAAATGAAATCCTTAATTTGGTGGGCCCTCCTTAGCAATAAGCAGTTGTTTTCCCTTCCAGCTTCTCCCTTTATTCTTTTTCTTTAATCGGTCTTATTGTAATTGGTTAAGTGTTTTTGTGTCAAGCATCTCCTTAATTAACATTTTAGTTAAAAGAAGTAGTTACCAAGTGTAGCTAATTTGTAAGTTATATAATGGGCTCTCTATGCCATTCTTCAGGGGGCTGGAACTCCGTTTATTTTTTAAAGTGTTAAGGACTAAAAAAGGAAATCAATACAAAAAGATATTTCTTTCTATGTCTATCTGGTCTTGTTTTTTCATTTACTATCTATTAAATGTTATTGAATAATTTATCCGTGTTACTTCAATAAGCTTTTTATTCCTCTAGATGTAATTTCTAGAACTTTGTGTCTATGCAATAACATCTTATTGTCTCAAATGCAAAAAGTTCTGTTCCAAATAATTTCATTCTTGAGAGTGCCTTTCTGTCCCTCCCCACTACTTAATTCCTCTATCCTTTTGTATTGATGATCTGTTCTATTTTAACACTTTCATGATATCTGAGTTCCTCATTAAAACTATACACTGTACATGTTTAAATAAGTTTTTTGCCTTTAAATAAGGGAACCTCTCCCATTAAAAAGGAAGAGAATTTTTTTCACCTTACTGTTGTTCTCAATAAATTCCTTATTTGATGACTAATAGTTTTTGGAGACTCCACTAGGGATTCATTTTTTTAACGTATTCTAGTTCTACGAACATTTTTTTTTGATCATTCTTTGATATGGTGACTCTACATTTTACTCACGGAAGGATGTCCCTTGGTATTGAAGATTCTCAGTTTCAGCTTTTAGAGTAGCAAGGTTTCCCTTTTCCTTAAACAAGAAGAAATAGAAGAGCTTGTTCAACAAGCACTCCTCCTGTTGAAGATAGAACCCCTGTAGGTGGTATCCCTCCTGAGAAACTTAGCCCTAATCTTCGTGCTTTGATTCTTACTAGTGTTTCAGTTCCCCTTCAAGCAGTCTTTCTAAGGATGGTAGTTCCATTACCCATGGGACCATCGTGTTGGGCCTCTTGCCCTTCCTCAGGCTTTACATGCGTTACCCAGAGGTAATAGGAAGAACTTCCCCAAGTTTTAGAGGTGATGGCAAGGGTACATCCTTATGAACATATCACAGCCTTCATAGTTACATGTGGAAGTCCTCAGAGTTGAACATGAAGATGTCTAAGTGAGGCTTTTTGTAGAGACTTTACAAGATAATGTAACAGATTGGTTCTATCACCTTCCTGCTAGAGCCATTACCAATTGGGACCGTGATGAGAACAAGATTTGAGAACCATTTCAAACCTACAGAGGATGTACATGCTTTTCTAGCCCAAATTTCTCAAATTAAGAAGGAATCACAAGAACCCATGAGGGAATTTGTGGCTAGATTCAAAAAAATTGATTAACAAAAATTCCACTAGACACTCAGCTTGTAGATGAAATTTAGAAATGTTTTTTTTTCTGAATGCTCAGTTTCCTGAGGTTAGTTATGCATTAAGAAGGGTGAATTTGGCAACATTGGCTAAGGATCAAAGACTAGCTATTAGCGTTGAAGACCATTTGATCATGTCTAGTAAATTGAAAAGAGAATCCCTTCTAAATCTAGAGCTTTTTCTTTCCTCCTCTTCCACTCCCGAACCTAATACTAATCCATTAGTAAAAAAAGCTTGCTAATGACCTCATTGTCATCAAAAAAACATTTGGCTTAGCATGCTCCCTATGCGGATGTTCCAAGGAGGATTTTTCAGCCTAGAAATTGTTTTCCTGCTTCTCAGACAAGGCTAGCACTTGAGGGGCCACACATCAAGGTCCCTATTAATGCAACCTATGAGGATGAAGAATCTAAAGATGAAGAGGTTAGTAAATATTGTGAATAACTTGAGGAATAAGTTGATGAGGATATAGAGGAACTTGAGGTATCTTGAGTTAATTTCTTCACTATAGAGGGTGTTGATGAAGTAGATGATTATGATGAAAGTAGTAGCAGATATGAATAGTGAATCATACACTGTCATGACTCAAGAGCAGAAAAATGAAAGGGAGAAAGTGATTTAGCCTATTAAAAGATCCAAGGAGCATCTCATGACTATCCCCGGTGTTATAAAAAGAAGATCTCATATCCCCATTACATCCACATAGAAGGTGAGTTCTACCAATTCTTCTCTTTCTAATTCTACTGCTAAAGTTTTTTCTTCTACAACTCCTAAATCTGATAAACCTAAGATTCCTAGTGATGATAGCCCATCCACCTTTGGATCTTTTGATATCATTGATCACCTTAAAAAGAAAAAGGTTCAAATTTCATAGGCTGAGTATTATCAAACTCATCCTAAAGCTTTTTCCAAAATGGTTCACTTTGTCAATTTTCACTCCAAAAAATAACTCTAAAGGCCTTCCACCTACTCCATCCTCTACACCCCAACCCAATCTGGTAGTTGCAATCACCTCACATAATGAGAAAATCAAACCATTTTATGTAACTCTCCTTATAGCAGGCCATAGACTTAGCAACTATGTCATAGATTCATGAGCATCAGATAATGCAATGCCTATTAAGGTGGCTCATGCTTTAGGTCTTACCCTTACATGCACCTATGGATCAGGTTATTCTATGGAAAGTAAGGAGGTGCCCTTGGTTGGAAGGATTAAATATGCACAAGTAGATTTTTCTACTTTACCTGAGAAAAAAGTCCTGGCTACTATTCTAGTAGCCGATATCCCTCCTTTATATGGTATGCTGTTAAGTAGGAGCTTTTTGTAAGGATGTGGGGAGGAGAAATTAAAATGGATTGGTCACATGCCCTCATACTAGTTAATGGAAAAATGAAGAAGCTACTTACCTGAGAAGCAATATGAGTATATTGTACAAAAGACGGATGATCCCAAAGCACAAATACTCTATGAGGATATTGGGCATGGTAACTATATGATACTGTATCCGGAGGAAACTCAGCTTCCCAAGGAGGTACTTCATGATCCTAATGGTTTTTAGAATTTGGAATTTGATGAAAGTTGTTCCTCTTCTGGTTTTGGAGTTGGCTTAGTGTTGGTGTCTCGTGAGGGAAAAGTTCATCCTTTCTCATTCAAGGTACAGTTTCAAAATTCCAATAATACAATAGAGTATGAAGCCCTCATCCTTGGACTTTATGCAACAAAAGAAAAAAGGTGTCAATAATCTTATGGCTCGTGGAGATGTAGAACTAATTGTTAAACAAGTAAGAAACCTTTTTCAAGATAAAAATAGAAGTTTGAAGCATTACAGGAATCAAGTTTGGAATTCTATTGAATTTCTTGATGCCTTCTCCATTGAAGTGGTGCTGAGAGAAAATAACACCAGGGCTGATTCACTAGCCATCTCGGGATCATTGCTAATACCTCATCTTGACTTCTCTCAAGATAAGTTTTGCCATTGAGATGATCCATAGGCCCAGTGTGCCTGATAATGCAAGTAACTGGCAAAGTTTTCAATGATGATCAACATTTTTCTTTCATTCTTGGAGCTCAGGGATAACTTTGAACAATTATACTTTGAAGGGAGTGACAATTTTCCTTGTGAGAGTGTATCTTCTGATGAAAGAGTGTGTCAAAGAGGAAATAGATCAAGATGGGTGCATCAAACTCAAAGGTAACAAGATTCCTAAAGGGCTGGTGAGTTTGGAGGAATTATTTGATAAACGTGATAGGTATGTTAAGTCTAAAGCTTCTGTAGGAGTACAACAATCTGTTGAGTATGAAAAGATTAATATTGGGAGCTCTGTTTACCCCAATATGGTGAACGTTGGAAAATTTTGTATGCTAGAAGAAAAGAAGAAGGTGGTGAACCTATTAAAGAATTATAGGGATGTTCTTGCATATTCATATAAGGATATAAAGGATTTTCAACCAAAGGAAATGCAACATTTCATTCCTCTCAATCCTGGAATTAAACCTTTCAAGAAAAAGCAAAGGAAATACAATCCAAAGATTGCTGACACTATTTTTTAGGAAATCCAAAAGTTGCTGAAAGCCAAAAGTATATTCCCTATTCACCATTCGACATGGATTGCCAACATTGTTCCTGTCAGGAAGAAAAATGGTGAGATTCGTATCTGTGTTGACTTCAGGAATCTGAATCAATCTTTTTTTGAAGGACAACTATCCTCTGTCCATGATGGATCAAGTTTTGCAAGTTGTTACGGGATCCGAAATGTTGTCCATGCTTGATGGCTTCTCAGGGTATAATCAAGTAGAAGTCAAAACAACAAATCAACACAAGACGACCTTCACCACCCCTTGGGGTACTTTTGCCTATAAGAGGATGCCTTTTGGACTCATTAATGATAGTGCCACTTTCTAAAGAGATATGGACTTTTATTTTGTAAGCTTGAAAGGTAAATGTATTGTTGTGTATTTAGATGACCTGACCATTTTTTTCCAAAACTAGAGCAGATCATTTTCAACATTTGGAAATAGTTCTCTTGAAATGCAGAGAACATGGGATCTCTTTGAATCCCAATAAATCTATCTTTTTTGTTACAGAGGGAAAATTGTTAGGGGCATGTTGTCTCTAAAGATTGAATCAAAATCGATCCTGAACGAGTTCAAGCTATTCAGCAAATTCCTCTTCCAACTAGCAAGAAGGGAGTGCATTCTTTCTTCGATAAGATCAACTTTATGAGCAAATTCATCCCTGATTTTATAGAGCTAACTTTGAATATCTCCCAAATGATGAAAGGAAAAACAAATGTTTGGCTAGTCTTCTGAAGGGGAAGAAGCCTTTGATGGTATTAAAAAGGCTATTACTAGAACTCCTATCTTAGCATGTCCATATTTTAGCAAAGATTTTATTATCTATTGTTATGCCATAGAAAACACCCTAGCTATTGTCTTGACTTAGAAAGATTATGACGACCATGAACTCCCAATTGTGTTCATGACCTAAATTCTTAAAAATCATGAGTTGAAATACATAAGGATGGAGAAACATGCTTTTGCAGTGGTTAAAGTTGTCAAGCAGTTTCATTTTTTATATTCTTAACTCTCACTCCACAGTATTTGTGCCTGACACAACCATCAAGTCTATTCTCATGCAGGAAGAGCTAGTCCATGGTAAAGGCTTGTGTGAACTCATTGCTAAAGGAGCTGGTCATGAGTTACCTAAGGATGAAGTTGATATTCCTATTGTTCTATTTCTCAGCTCAATTGATGAATGGTATATTGATATCACACATTTTCTCACCTATGGAGAATGTCCCTCTCATTTTACTGCCAAGGAGAAAAGAGCTATCAAGTTAAGATCAACCCAATATGTGTTGTGGGAGAAATGCTTTGTTCAAACATGGGATGGATGGGAGATTTCTGAAATGTATTGATAAAGAGCAATAGAAGAAGCTTCTTTCAGCTTTCCATGATCAAGCATGTGGAGGCCATTACTCATCTACTATCAATGCTCACAATATTATTCATGCAGGATACTATTGGCCTACCTTGTTCAAAGATGCATCAAAGTGGATTGATAAATGTGAATCTTGTCAGACCCTTTGTGGGTAGACCCAAATTGGCTGCCTTGCCGCTTAAAAAAGTTGTGATTAAAGAGCCATTTCAACAATGGGGTTTATATTTCATTCAAACACTTAACCCATCTTCAAGTTCTGGACATACTCATGTTTTGACTACCACAAATTATTTTACTAAGTGGGTAGAAAGCCATACTAGTAAAGAGTACTACTTCTAAAGTGGTATGTAATTATATTAAAGAAAACATCTTAGTGAAGTTTGGTGTGCCAAACAAGATTGTGACTGATAATGCTTCAAATTTTTTCTTCAGATGAGATAATGGATTTTCTATTATGGATATGGCATTTCCCTATCTCACTCTTTGGAATATTATCCTCAAGGGAATGGACAAGCAGAATCAACAAACAAAGGTGGCTATAGTAAGGAAATTTGTTAATGAATATCAGAGGAACTTGCACAAGAAACTTTACAATGCTCTCTAGGAAGATAGGATTAACCTAAAAGAGCTATTGGGATGTCCCCTTTTCAAGTGGTGTATGGTGTGGAAGCTTAATTACCAGTAACAGTTGAGCTAATATCTTTTGCACTTAATTAAGGAAATTGAAGACACCAGTTTTAATGATTCTTTAGATAAAAGGATCATGTATCTTCATAAGCTGAATGAAGATAGGATGTAGGTTGCTAATAGAATATCTACTCACCAGCAGAAGGTAAAATATTTGTTTGATAAGAAGGCCAAGTCCAGGGAATTCAAAGTTGGAGACTTTGTTCTGCTATGGGATAAAAGACATGAGCCTCGAGGAAGCCATGGTAAGTTTGATTCTATTTGGCTCAGTCTTTTCAAAATCAGGCACTTTCCTTGTGAGAATTATTTCTATCTTGATTACATGGATGGTTCCTCTCTCCACTACCTTATAGTGGATAGTACCTGAAAATTTTCAAGTCCTAGGTGAATAGGAAGACCTTTTGTATATTATGTATAGGGTGTGTTTCCCTTCCCTTGCTTTTGGTGTGTTTCCTTTCCCTGTTTGGGTGTTGTCTTCTGTATTGGTTTGCTTTTTGAATCTATGGCCCAATGGATATTGCACTGGTCTTCTTCCCCTAGCCTTCTAAGAGTTCTTTCCTTGTCTCATTCTTCTAATCTAGCCAATTCATCCCCAGAAAGAGCCAACTGTTGTCCTCTCAAAATTTCCCTTCTTTTGAAAGTAAAAAATTGAAAATTTTTTAGTTAACACTCTTTTATAATGTTCTAGTGAAGTGAAAAGTTGAGGAGATAGGGAAAAATTCACGTTTTTTGAGTCATTTTAGTGATTTTTGCAAGTTCTATCAGAGTATTTTTTTCTCATATGTCCCAGGTTCTTCCGGACCCTCTGTTCCCTCAATCGGCCGCTTTCCCCAAAAATCTGTTAACTTTCGGTTATGTTGAAACTTTTTATTCCAAATGTTCTAAGTTCAACCCAGGCTTTCTGTTCCCCGATTGCCCATGTGTCGGCCGCATCGGGCCCTTCACGTAATTTTGTCTCATCTTTCCCAAAAGCATCTGTGTATTTCATCCCTATTTTTCTTGTATCGCGTGCATCATCCGAATCACATCTTTGGGTCCCTCACATCCCTCACATTTCTAAGTTCCTGGAATACACATGCTCTTTTTTCCCGCATTACCCGCATCGCCCGCAATGGCCAGATAGTGTCTTCATGTCCCTCATGTCCCAAATGTTCCAAAGACAATACGAGCTATTTTTTTCCGCTCTTCCCGATTCTTTCCTTTTTGAGTCAGTGCATATGAATTTAATGCACATTTATATCTTTATCTCTCCTAAAATGGCTATTTTATGGGACTACCCTCTAAGCATTTTGCACACTGCTTTCTCGCTATCATTCGCTCAAATCCTTGCAATTGAGATCATCTTCTTGCGCTCCCATTCCCTCTACATTTTTTACGAATTCAAATTATAAAGGCTATTTATTTGTACGTTGCCAAAATGAAGATCAAATTTCAAGTTCAAGAACATGTTTCACCGCTCGAATCCTCTATTTTCCTGATATCGGGGATAGAAAGGTTCGTCACCTAGATTTTGGTGATTTCTAGAACAGATTGACTAACCCTAATCCTTCTCCCATGGAGCAAATGATCAATGACAGTGGCCTTGCATTTGCTATGGGTTTCCCAATCTCAGTACAATGTGTTGATACTACACTCTCTTGTGGGGCTCACTTTAACCTTGACACGAATGAATTATCTAATGTGCACGGGGAACTAATCACCAAACTAGATGCTACTACCATTGCTACCACTCTGACGAATCCCAGAGCTTGAAGACTCCATTATTATCTCTTAGGCTTAGGCTTAGACTCTTTTTGAGTAGGACAGTGATAAATACAAAGTGAGAATAGAAAAATCATGGTTGAAGAACCCTAAAAAGGGAGCATCCTGACTTTCCAAAGCATTATTCAGGGCTGATTTCAATGAAGAACTATCGGATTTCATTATCTTGCTAGCTCATGTCATGGGATTACCCTCCACCAATGAATTTCACTTTTGGATGTGCCCACTCATCAACCTCATCTGCGAAGGTAGCCATAGACCATAAATTGGGCAGAAATCATTTGCATGAATTCGACAAAAATAGTTGTCCAATGTGCAACAGACCAAGAAGTTCTATATGAATTCTTATCTTATGTATACCCTAGTAGCATCTCGGCAATGGTTTGGTTTCATATACACCGAGGGTCATAAGGATGAACCCATTTATGCATACTGCTCTCATTTCACCCTTGAAACCAACAACCATAACTTCAGGAGGGTGAATGATGCTTTTACCATGTATATTGTGAGGCTTCTAGAAAGTGATACTGCCAGAAGATTTTCTGATGAGGTCATAAACCTGATAGAAAAATATGGAGCTTTCTTCATTCAGTTCAAAAGGTTTTCACATATCAGGTTTAACCAGTTATGAGAACACACCTCTCAAGCTCCCCATGTTTTGTAATGATAAGATAGCTTTGATTGAAGTATGCATGACAATTGGATAAGTTACATAGAACCTGTAGAGAGAAGATAATATATGGGCTGCATTTCCCCATATCCTTGGGTAATTATACATGTAAAACAAATTTGGATGCTCAAAACATAGAAAGGGCCCTTTCTCCCATCAATGTTCACTTCTTTAGGCCCAAGACCTATTTTGATTTGAAGAAGTTCATTGAGCTAAATCTCAAAATTAATTATTATCACAGATCAAATACTGAGGACTACTGGGCTGATTGTGTAGATGATTTTGAAGCAAGGCAGAGAAATTATGGCAAATTATCTCTCTAGATGATAAGGGAGCTCAATCTATATCAAATTATTGAAGGACTTCAAGATGATAATGAAAACCTGTTGTCATATGAATATGATACATTGATCAAGCATACTCCCTTGGAGGATATGGAATGGTATAAGAGGGAGAAGTACGACTTGGTTGAAATTCTAGCTCATGTTCTTATAAGAACCAAGGTCTGGTTTGAAAAGAAGGTCAGAGAGCTTAAGAAAAATCTAGATGAATCTTCCTCCAAAGATACTTCAACACCTAGGAAGGAATCACATGCACCTAGCTCAGAGGTACCTATACAAACCCCTCCTCCTCCCTCAAATAAAGAAATTGAATCCTCCAATCGTTCTTTGTCTACTCAAGTATACCAAAAGAAGATAAAAGTGATTAAACAGGAGCCAATTGAGGAAGATCCCCTATCAAAGAATTTAGAACTACTTTTGGGGCCAGAGAATGTCATTATTCTAAGTGAAAGTGATGATAGTGAGGTACCAGTCCCTGTAGGAACTTCAGAGGGTACAATAGATAAAGAGAAGGAAGTGCATAGCATTGAACCTCTAAGTACCACTGATTCCTCTACCCAAGAAGATACAGATACTTCACTCACATCTCTACTAGAAGCAATAGTAGTAAATAATTTAAGTGCCATGAGTTCTCTTGCTCTTGAATCTCTTGCTCCTCCTTCTTCTTCCTCCACTTATGCATGGGTGCAACCCTTAGTTGACAGTAGGAAGAGGAAACCTCCTTCTCAATTGACATGGCCAAATTTTTATGTTGTGGCAGCCTTGTTGAGCACTACTCCTCATGTTCCAGCAAAGAGAGCTAAAAAAACTTCAAGGATAGTGACAGATGTCCAAGGCCAACAATTTCTATAGATTGCAAAACCTAAGGTGGATAAAGCAGAACAAGATCTAGCGGCCTTTGATCTAGAGCTCTCTAGGATTCCAATGGGAGAATCTACCCCTGAGAGTGAAGTACATAACCTCTAGGAAACAATAACCAAGGTTATTGAGAGAGTAGAAAAAGGTAAACAGACTATAGAATAGATGGAGGAACAAGCTCAAGTTCTTTCTAGCTTCATCAAGTTATTATTATCTAAGGACAAGGTTTTGGATCCTACTCCATTTTCTTCCCTTCCACCACCTATGATTCTTAGTCAAGATGAAGCTCAAAGAATTAAAGACATACACATGTATTCCATCTATAGGAGAGCTATGGAAGCCATGGTGGATGACATGATCATTGCAGGTTTGAATTTCATTATAGAAGCCTTCGAACTCAATGAGAAGGTGACTAATTTGCAACAAAATATCTCCTCTGCAATTGGGACCATGGATAAAGAACTTAACCTTTGGAGTAGCTGCATAGTGGATCTTTACCTGATGGGACAGGCTGATGAAAATATATTGATGGCCAACAAGGTTTTTGATGATGTCAAACACAATTTGTCAAGGTCATGGGTTTTCAGCATGGAATGGAAAATAAAAATCCTAGAGGAAGCTTTAGGAGAGTTGAGGAACAGTTGGTAGAAAGGAGAAGCCTTCAAAACTTGTGTTGTATCCATCTTCAAAGATATTCACTGTCATCTTCATGATGAAACTTCAGGTGTTCCTTTCTCCCTCCAAGAAATTAAAACTCAATTCAGGGAATTTGTTACAGAAAAATTGCTCAAGGAGGAGTTGATTACCAAAGAGAAGATAAAGGAGATTTGCTTTCTTCAATCTACTATTGAAGAGGCTAATAAAGAATACCATGTACACAATGAGTTTGATAAGGAGATGGAGAAATGCCTAGGTACTTGGACTCAAGCTACTACCAACACATCAGTCCCATGAGGCTGAGACATAGCAAAAGCATTGAAAAATTTAAGGTAAAAAATCCTTAAGTTGGTGGGCCCTCCTCAACAATAAGTAGTTGTTTTCCCTTCTAGCTTCTCCCTTCTTTCTTTTTCTCAAATCAGGCTTATTGTAATTGGTTAAGTTTTTTGTGTCAATCATCTCCTTAATTAACATTTTAGTTAAAATAAGTAGTTACTAAGTGTAACTAATTTGTAAGTTATATAATGGGCTCTCTACGCCATTCTTTAGGGGGCTGGAGCTCTGTTTATTTTTAAAAGTGTTAAGATGTAAAGAAAGTAATCAATACAAAAAGATATTTCTTTCTATATCTATCCGGTCTTGTTCTTTCATTACTATATGTTAAATGTTATTGAATCATTTATCTATGTTACTTCAAGAAGATTTGTATTCCTATAGATGTAATTTCTAGAACTTTGTGTCTTTGAAATAACATCTTATTGTCTAAAATGCAAATGGTTTTGTTTCAAATAATTTCATTTTGGCATGCGTAAGGAATTATTTTGTTATCTATATTTCTTGAGAGTGCCTTTCTATCCCTCCCTACTACTTAATTCCTCTATCCTTTTGTATTGATGATCTATTATATTTTAACACTTTCATGATATCTGAGTTCCTCATTAAAAATATACACTGTACATGTGTAAATAAGTTTTTTGCCTTTAAATAAGGGAACCTCTCCCATTAAAGAGGAGGGGCTTTCTGTTCCCTGACTGTTGTTCTCAATAAAGTCCTTATTTGATGACCAACACACCTTGTATGTAGTAAATTTTTTTGAAACAACTAATGAAAGTGGTGACATCATAGAAAAATACCCACTGTTAAGAAATTTAAGTGGTGTGTTTCCAGAGGAGTTACCTGGTCTTCCACCCAAATGGGAGTTTGACTTCAGAATTGAGGTCAAACTAGGAACCGAACCTATTTCTAAGGAACCATATAGAATGACTACCATTGAATTAGTAGAGCTTAAGGATTAGATGTAAGAACTTTATTCCAAGGGTTTGATAAGACAGAGTGTCTTGCCTAGGGGAGCACTAATAATTTTTGAGAAAAATAAAGATGGTATACTTAGATTGTGCATTGATTATAAGATGTTAAATAAGGCAACAATTAACAAAAGATATCCACTTCCTAGAATCAATGATTTATTTGATCAGATGCATGGTGCATCAGTGTATTCAAAAATGGATCTTTGATCTGGATATCATCAGTTATGAATAAATGATGAGGATATTCATAAAGCAACTTTTAGAACAAGGTCTGGACATTATGAATTCACAGTTTTACCATTTGGATTAATGAATGCACCTGCATCTTTTATGAATTTAATGAATAATATTTTTCAAGAATACTTGGACAATTTTTTTATTGTATTCTTGGACGATATTCTCATATACTCTAAGAGAATTGATTAAAATCATGCACATTTGAAGATAATATTGGAAATCTTAAGAAAGAGAAGGTTATATGGTAAATTGTCGAAATGTTCCTTCTACGAGATGGAAGTACACTATTTGGGTCATGTTATAAGCAAGGATAGAATGGTGGTAGATGTAAGAGTTGGACTATATTTGCAGAATAAAATGCACGGAATAATGATATATCTTTCAATTCATTCCGGATTATTTACATAAGATGCAATTACAAATATATAGGCACATAGTTTCCTATAAATTAGGAAACTATTCTACTAACAAATACTAATCACGTGAGTTGTTTTTGACAACCAAACAACTCAGCACACATTTTTAATTAGTTGTTTTATATAAGAACTAAATAACAAATTACTAATATAATAATAATTACCAAATGTAATTATTATCTACACAATGTAAATACTAATTCCTAACATTCCCCCCCTTAGTGTTTACATGGTAGAAAAACATCCACACACTCCTCTGCAGTATGCTCACCCCTGTGGCATGTCCAACTCTATGACTCATGACCTTGATCCAAAAGAAAGGCTCTCTCCTTCCATGGTTTTAAACAGGCTTACCAAAAACCTTGACGTGACAGGAACCTCATCAACTGTCCACCTCTTGTGGTTTCCTGGATCCTCCCACAAACCCTTTCAAGATCCATGAACTGACTTACTCTGGTGTTACTGTTCACCACTATGCTTATACATTAGGGAATTATGTAGGAAACACAACTGGCATATTACAAAACCACATAATAGAAGAAATATTGAAAATATTTCACATTACTTCCTATAAGAATCGTAATGTTCTTAATCGTAGTCTTTGTCATTGATCCTTGCCACTCGATCTCGAACAACATAGAAAACTGCCACTGCCACTAGAAGATTTCCTTGACTAAGTCATTTTGGGTGCAGAATGGGAATGGAACATTGATATGTATTGCCCCCCACAATATGAAATTCCACTCAAATAGATACTGAGAAGAAAAATGCATCGAAGAACATACTCCTGAATGGATCTTGCTAGTTAGGTCTTTCTGCACATGGTCACTAATGCTACGTGAACCGTATTCTTCTAGCTAACCATCTTCCAAAGAAGTATGACAGTCAGAGGACCAAGTCAGTCAGAGAGGATCACTGACAGTCATCTGCACTCCAACACAAATATATTTCCAACATCCATCAAATAGCACACAAAATAGGAACACTGCAAACTGAAGCATATTGAGAAAATGGAAACCACACTGAAAATCATATACTCACACCATACATATGCCACCACAGCTTCTACACGGCCCTGTCGTTGGTGATTGACGAGAGGTCGCTGATCAACCTCCTTCCTCCAATGCCTCCTTCCTCCATTAGATCTGCTGCTAACTCAGCCGAATGTGATCATGAGGCTCAATAACATGCCTTGAATGTCAGATTCCACTGAAAATGCGTTTGTGAGGCAATATTTTTTATTTTTTACAAGTTTTGACTCATAAAACAAAACTTTATGGTTTGACTAACCATATAACACTATTGACTTGGACAAGAAGACATGACTAGACAGATAACCTAAAATCACCTATTTTAATTAACTTGACAATAACGAAACTTTTACAATATACTTTTGACTTGACTAGACCGAAAATACTCTTTATCTTGATGAACAACAATATTTAGACCTAAAATGAAAATTACTCACAATTGTACACTTGTGACCCAAATGTTTTTGTAGAATAAATTAATAATCTATACATAATAGATTATAATGTTTTACACAAAAAATAACATAAAACAACATGAATGCTACCTTACAAACTATAGTCAATGGATTAAATGGAATTGCATAGACCAATACGAATGGGCACGACTTTAACTAACATGACTAAAAATGACATAAAAAAGACAAACCCACTTGTTTTTTAAAAAATCTTCCTATCACTAAAAAATTAAACAAATACTTAAAAAATGATTTGACACAGACATACTCAAAGTTGATTGGGAACTAAATCGAATAGAGAACCAGCTGCAAGTTGAACTAAATCAGGTGAATGCCACTCAAAGGTATGCAAATTTTTTGACACGCAAGCACAATAGTGATTATTAGAAATATACGTGGGATGATAAAATTAAATGCCAAATGCCTTTTCAATGCCTTTGCAATAAGACTGTAACCCGTGCTACCAAGTATTATACAAAAGATGAGATATTTACGTCTGAGAAGGCCATGAATGTTGTGATCTAGTCTCCATGGGGAGCATTTCTCAAATTCTTTGATATTAATTATATTTATCTTACAATAAATAACTTTATTTTCTTCTTCCCAACCGGATCTTCCAGAAAAAAAATGTTATGTGCAGGTCTGCACATGAAAAATTACAACAGATTGAGAATTGGTGAAGAATTCTAAAGTTGGGTGCTAATATCTTCACTTCCCTTGGTTGATGGACAAATGCACTAAACTACCAATATGTTAGCAGGTATATTCACCACATGCCAGATCTGATGCTTGCACATCCCATCTATATAAAAATTTTAACCACTACTTCAAGCTTAAAAAATCTAATAAACTGGTTTCCTTTCTATTCTAAAGTCCATGAATCTCTTAACACAGATATCATATGCCGCCTGGAAGATGTCTCATAACTCAGGACAAATGAAGTTGTCCCTGCAAGAAAATTATTCCTCCATCTAACATTCAAATTTTAACCTTGTTGTGATACCAAATGAAACTCAATAATGCTCTGTTATTAAATTCATATCACTGGATTACACATATATAGGAATATGCATTCCTAAAAACAAGGAGGTTGTTTAACAACACTCCCACAAATCTCTCTCTCAACACCTATATATGTGAGTTATTAAAACTCACCCAAACTAATATTGTTATATGAGTTATTTATCAAACAACTCACATTAACATTTACATCACCCATATATATTTACCTCTAAGTAAATATTCAATCATAAATATTAATGGAGCACTATCCTAATAGAGATTCCACCTCCAGTTTTCTTACCATAATCATAAGCACAATAAAAATTCTGATCCACTTTTTTAGCTTATGAAGTATGGTTATGATTTTAAGAAGATGTGGAATTCGTTTCCATGTACTTTTTTTGGATTGCATAATCATTCTATGGCCATATGCTGGAAGAGAAGGAAACTGATGAAGAAGTTGATGTCATTCGTTAGGAACAAGGAAAACTAGAAATATTAATCTCATCACGCAGAGTCGAGAAATGGTAGAAAGAGTTCCTCATCCCATAAGAAGGATATTAAGAGGAATTTTAGTGCTCATTTCCAGAGGAATGGGCATTGTGTGGACAATTTTTGGAAACTACATCCATCTCACCATCAAGGTAATGGCAAGCTTAAGATGGAATGGAGGCCTATTGCAAAGGAAAAGGAGGTTTCTACTCCACCACTAGTTGACAATTCAACCCAAGACCAGGTAATACCTGAAAGTGAAAGTCCTTTAAAATGGGTAAGTCAAAATTTTTTCAATTATATATTGCATAATTCAGATTGATGAATAATATGCAGTATTTGTTTGGAGATCATATTTTGTGAGAAAATTTTGAGAGAAAGGTTTACCATACTCAGTGGATTTTCTTAGAAAATTTGATTAATACTCCAAAAATATCTCCTAATTAGCCCTATGAGTACATGTTACAACTTGAATACTAGATTTAAATCTTGGAGATTGATATGCCATTTGTGTAAACAGTAGAGTTCGAAGGAGTCAGCTAGCATCATGCATTGTAGGCATTAAAGTATAGAAAGGAGCTCTCAAAAGATTAGCTCAGAACGTCATTCGAAGTTAAGGAATTACAACTGCACATTTAAATGGTAGCTAATCATTAGACTTAACATCATGTAGCAGAGGCATTGAGGCTTGAAAGAGACTTAGCAGAGGCATTGAGGCTTGCAAGAGACTTAGCATTGCAAAACAGAGCCATTGAGGTCCGCAAAGAGACTTAGCACTACATAGGGGAGGCGTTGAGGTCTATAAGAGACTTAACAATACCACAATGGAGGTGTTGAGATCTACAACAAAATTAACACTATACAGTGGAGGCATTGAGGTCTGAAAAGGGACAAGTCATTGTCCATCATCAACATTGGATTAATCATAGCTCTAAGTAACATGGAGCTCCTTCAAACCAATTTGGATTTTGCAGAATCAACTCGGAGCCAGGAGCTGTGTTATAGAGTAAAAGAAGATCCTTGTTGTCAGATATCTGGAAGCTTAGCAATGCACAATAGGAGTGTTGAGGTTTAATTCAGAAAATTATCACCATATATCTGAGGCATGGAGGTCTTCTTCGGATATCAGAGTGATACAGTGGAAGCGTGGTGGGCCCATAACCCACAAGTCCTAGGATCGGAACCAAGTTGTCAAAGTGAGGATATTGCAGGGGAAGAGAACAAAGGTCTACTACAGTAGCACTTCCGAGGTGGCAACAAAGTTTCCAGATTCAGGACAGGATGGAAAAATGTTCGAATATAAGCTTTTTAGGACAAAAATCCTTTCCCAATGGGGAGGTGTGATCAAGGGATAATTTTTGATATCAATAGTTCCCTAAACATCCCTAAATTGTGGTAGTGAAGAATATATTTTTGATAGCTTTCTGATGACTATGAGAACGTGAAAAATGGACATGGGGAGCTCTAGTTATGTTTGGTCAAAGTTCAATCAATGGGAAAGTCAACACTAGTCAACAAGTCAATAATGGATTAATAGCACTGTGATACGTGGAAAAAGGGCATTGGAAAAATCAGAGGTTTGAGAGGTTTTCACCATTGGTCTTCGATGAACAAGAAGTTATGCATGGGAACAAGAGGCTCAAATTTTGTTACGGAGGGAAGCTTGAATGCCGTGAGGATGATTGTTATTACCGACATGGTGGGTCCTCAAACCACCACATGACTTGCCACCATGAGTTCAATTTCTAATAGCATGTCGAAAGGTGGTCTTAATTCGTCATACTTCATGTGGGTCGAATTTCATATTACTTTGTAATTATTCACCGTGAAATTTTCCATGTCACTATATGGTTACACCTCCATATTGGTTGCTTAAGCTATTATTAGCCATGCATTATATTTTAATGCCTTTCCACGCATTATTCTATTTGCAAACAACCACACATTATATTCTAACCAATTGCATTATATGCTAAACCTCCTCCAAGTGCCAAATAATCAAATTCCATGGTCTTGTGGTTATCCTTCCCACCAAAATGGCTCTCTAAGCCAATAAACAATGTGTATGCCTTTATCCATAATGCTAAGAAGTTGGGATTAATCCCATGGGAGTTGGCGGTGGAAGTGGATATAGGGGATTCAAACCATGCATGTTGGGGTAAAAGGATAAGCACCTAGCCATTGCACCATGGAGCTCCAAACAATATAAAATGAGCTTAGTATGTTTTGTAAAAGAGGTGGTAGGTCTATGTAAAGAAGCATAAGGAGGTAGTTTTCAGAAAACACCATTTTTGAAGGCCTTGCACTCAGAATGGGAAGTTGTAGTAAAAAGATGAAATGTAGGGAATTCTGAGATGATTCCAAAAATGTAAGATTTGATGTTTTTTGTTGAGTTTTATCCTATTTTTGGAAGATTTGAATATAGTTTTTAATAGGTATCTACAAGACAGCTAGTTGCAAAACATGAATTTCTATGCACTTCTAGTCAGAAATGTGACTTGGTGTAAACATTAAAAGTGTTCATAATTCCAAGATGATCTCAAATATATGAATTATTTTCATAGAATGTTTGTAAATATCTATTTTTAGGTGTTTTTCTAACACAGTTGCAGGAAGATCACATTTTGAAAACACTGTAGGAGCCACAGATCATTCTTGTGACAGTTTCTGATATTTTTCAGAGTTCTTGGGACATTGATCAGCTCATTTGTAGGTTTTTATTCATTATTAGTTGTTTGTAAGAGTTATTGTAATTAAATTTCAATATTATTAATGGATCGGTTCAATCCGAACCCGGGGACGTAGGAATTGCCGAACCTCGTAAACAATCTTGTTTGTTATATGAGTGTTTTCAGTTTTTTGATTATTTATTTGCTACCCAAGTTTTCCACACTTCTATGGATGCATAATAATCAGAATTTAATCAATTTGTGAAGTTTAGAATCCTTAAAATTGGTTAAGAAAATCATGATCTTAGGAAAATTTTAAAAGTGAAAAAAATACAACACACGTTTTCAGATCAAGTTTTGGTATCAGAGCAATTAGATTTCCAAATTAACTTCTAATTGTGTTTGGAAATTTGGCTTCAGTTTCAATATTGATTTCAATATTTAGTGTGCAGACATTTTGGGGCTTGTTAATCTTCTTTTGTAGTGTGCAGTTTTGGAAGTACAAGTTGTGTTTGCAGGAACCAGGAATCATGGGCAAGTCATCTAAACAGGAGCAATTGGATGAGCTTGAAGCCATAAACTCCAACTCCAAGAAGAAAACTCTTTCTTGAGAGATCATTTTTATTCCTTGGAAGAGGAAATAGTGTGGTTAAAAGCTGAGCCACAATCCTCTATAACCAAGAAAGAGGAGTATGTTAACAAGATGCTTGAAGAGAGAAAGAAGTTGATGGGATTTGTTAAAGAGTTGTAGGAAGAAATACGGACCAAGGATGCCCTCTTGGAAAAGCTGCAACAAGGTGAACATAAGAAGGAAATGCCTTCCAAATTAGATGTAGGTACTATGAAATAATGCATTGTAAGTTGTTCACATTTTAATTCTTCCTCTCATTCAGTTTCAGATATTCCTTTGGGTCAGTTTGAAAAACACACTAAGGGAATTGGGTCTAAGCTAATGGTTAAGATGGGAATTAATGGAAAGGGCCTTGGTATAAATGGAAAAGGTGATGCTAACCCGATACAGGTAGAGGATTAGCCTCAGTTTATAGGTTTGGGTTATTCTAGTGGGAAAATGGAAATTGGAGAAAGTTCTAAAGCAGCTGAAGGAAGACAAGCTTCCAACAGCCAAGGATCTATGCCACTAGAATTGCAGGATTCCACCATCAGGAAGAACAATGAAAGGTGTAAGAAAATGAGTAAAAGAGGTAATCAAATTCCACCTCCTTCCACTTACACTAAAAATAGCACTAAGGGAAAATCAAATCCTAAAATTTCTAATACACTCTTTCAATTGGAACAATATATCTTTGGTAGGTAGAAATATGCTTTCCCTTACACATTTTGTGAAGGTACTAATCATTCTGTTGCATATTGTTGGAAGAGGAAAAATTTGATTAAGAAGTTAATGCCTTTTGTGAATGATAAGGCAGGTGCTAAAGACCAATCTCACCAAGGAAAGGTGAGAAATGGCAAGAATGTTACCTCTCCTAAACAGGGGAATCATTCTCGTAAACAAAGTTCTGAGAATGATAAAATGGGTAAGAATCCTAAAAATAGGGAAGTTCAAATTTTTCCCACTGTAATAGGAATGGTCATGATGTTAAGGTTTGTTGGTTTGTTCCTAAACAACAAAATTGGAAAGTTGTTAAAAAGAACAATATTGTAAAACTAGCAGTGCTAAACGTAACTAAAACTCATTTTGGTACTAAGAAGGAAAAACAACCAAAACGGAAAAAACCAAGTGATTGGTTGGGAAAAACACTCCTCAAATTTATATTTTCACTACAGTAAATTGTTGATAGTAGGCAAGAAAAAAAATTTCAGAGCTAGATTTTAGGGATTCCTGTTGATTGATAAGGATTTGTTCCTGAGTTGATATTTAAGCTTTGAAAATGAATGGAAATAGCTAAAGAGAATATTTGAGTGATAGGTTCATCATACTCATGTTTTGTTTTCTCATATTAGAGGGTAGTTCCATTGTTGAAAACATTATGCAGGGATAGGCATCATTAGCATGTCTAAATTTGAAACTTGTTTTATATGGTTGTCAATTGTTCAAATTGGTTATTTGCAATAAGACCCTCATTTTGGGAAAATTTGATTTTTGTAACTATCAGATGTGGTTGCAATTAGGGTGTAAATTTATTGCACTGACAAACTAGTTTGCAAAGGTACTAGGTGATCATTTTGTAGATTATGGTAGTTCACCAATTTGGGTAAGCATACAGTTTATAGTCTATCCCTTTACAATTCAGTGTATGGATAGAATATTTGCATATTCACGTTGATTCAAATTTTGACTATAGCCATTTTGGGCATTGATGGTTTAATTATTCTGGATAGTGAATACTTGCAGTTATAATTAGAATAATCACAAAGTGTCAGTTGAACACTAGCTTTCTATAATAGATTGGGTGTTATTATATGGTCAGTTATTTGTGATGGCATTACAGTGGGGTATGATAGTTCACAGTTATGCGTAGAGTTGACAGGGTTGTAGTGTTTCAGTTGAACACTAGCTTAATTGGGTGTTATTATTTGATCATTTATGTGACTAGCTAATCAACTATTTGTATTTATTTAACCTATAATGATATTTTGGGTTCTTGTATGTGTTTTTGCAATGCAGGAAGAGATAGTATGTTTTGTAGGTTGATACACAACTTTTTGTGAACAAAAATCCTTCTCCGTAGGGAGGAGTGATCAGGGGATCAATTTCAGTATAAAATGTTCTCTAAACTTCCCTGAACCATGCCAGTGTAGTAGAGCCTTCATTGATATTTCTAACGACTGTAAGAACATGAAAAATAGACACTCTGAGCTAAAGATATGTCCACTCAAAGTTTGGTCAGCTAAAAGGTCAACATTGCTCAATAGGTCAATAATGGACCAATAGCAATGCGACACATGGCAAAAGGAAAAAAAGTAAAAAATTGAAGGTTATTTGATTTGTTTTCAACCTCCGGTCTTCGATAGTCATAAAAGCGGTCTAGAACAAGAGGCTCAACTTTTATAACAGAAGGGAGCCCGGCCGCCGTGAGGACGATTATATCATCACTGACGTGGTGGGTCCTCAAGCCACCACGTGTTTGATTTGAGTTCAATTTTTCAATTGAGGGTCAACATGTGGTCTTAAATATCATATTTCAATTGGAATTTTGAATTTCATATTACTTTGTAATTATTCACCATGAAATTTGCCATGTCACTATATGGTTACACCTCCATATTGGTCGCTTAAGCTATTATTAGCCACGCATTATATTCTAACCAATTCCATTATATGCTAAACCTCCTCCAAGTACCAACTAATCGAATTCCATGGTCTTGTGGTTATCCTTCCCACCAAAATGGCTCTCTAAGCCAATAAACAATGTATATGCCTTACCATATAAATTGTTGCCTTTATCCATAATGCTAAGAAGGTGGGATTAATCCCATGGGAGTTGGCGGTGGAAGTGGAGATAGGGGATTCAAACCATGCATGCTGGGGTAAAAGGTTAAGCACCAAACCATTGCACCATGGATCTCCAAACAATATAAAATGAGATCAGTACGTTTTGTAAAAGAGGTGGTAGGTCTGTGCAAAGTAGCATAAGGAGGCAGTTTTTAAAAAATGCCATTTTTGAAGGTCTTGCACTCAGAATGAGAACTCGGAGTAAAAAGGTGAAATGTAGGAAATTATGAGAAGATTCCAATGATGTAAGATTTGATGTTTTTTTTTTAATCCTATTTTTGGAAGCTTTGAATACAAGTTTTAACAGGGATCTATAAGACATCTAGTTGGAAAATACGAATTTCAATGCCCTTCTAGTCAGAAATGTGACTTGGTGTAAACATGAAAAGTGTTCAGAATTCCAAGATGATCTAAGATATATGAATTTTTTTCAGAGAATTTTTGTAAATCTCCATTTGTAGGTGTTTTTCTAACACAGTTGCAGGGAGATCACATTCTGAAAACACTGTAGGAGCCACGGATCGTTCTTGGGACATTAATAAGCTCATTTGCAGGTTGTGATTCATTATTGGTTGTTTGTAAGAGTTATTTTACTTAAATTTCAATATTATTAATGGATCGGTTCAATCTGAACTTGGGGACGTAGGAATTTCCGAACCCCATAAACAATCTTGTTTGTTATCTGAGTGTTTTCAATTTTCTGATTATTTATTTGTTACCTAAGTTTTCCACACTTCTATGGATGGATAATAATTAGAATTTAATCAATTTGTGAAGTTTAGAATCCTTAAAATTGGTTAAGAAAATCATGATATTTGGAAAATTTTAAAAGTGAATAAAATACAACACACGTTTTTAGATCAGGAAGGTGATGAACTTGTTCTATGTAGACTTAATTTATTACGTGTAAACAAAAAACCTTTGATCAATTCCATTGATCCAAGGTATTCCTCTGTCTTTTTTATCTAGTCACCTTGTTGGCTTGGCATTCAAAAATGGATGGTGTTCTTGAATGTAACTTGTCTTGTTTACCATGGCAAAGAACTCTTTACCTTAGAAATTATTGGCCGACATTAAACTTAAGCGAGATAGGCTCGAATTTCTTGTATTTGTTTAAATGTTCTATAGCGTATAGGAATCATAGACATAATAATGAGATTAATAAAGGGATACCCTAACCTAATTTTTAATGTTCTATACTAAGTTAGATTATAACCTAAGGTAATTGAGACCTAACTAGAAACTAAGGTTAATTCATAACCTGATAAAAATCTAATCTAAATTATTGCTAACTGTTATCCAAAATTCACCCCCCAGAGTAAATTTTGATAACATGCATTGAATTCTCAAGCCCTAGGTAAAGTGATTGATTCAAGGCAAAACATCATGTTCCCAGGGTCCCCTCAGATTTTTTTTTCAACTCCCTTGGCTGAAGAAGAAAAGAGAAAGTTCTGAGAAAATGTGAAAAGTTGCAGAAAACAAGCTTGGGCCAGAAAAAATCATGAAAAATGGGTAAATCCTAGTCCTCGTAATGGTCAGGACGTGAGGGACACCGGGGCGTGAATCGACCAAAAGGCCACCAGGAAGTCTGTAGAGCAAAGGAACATCCGGGCCATCGAGATGCGCGGGACGCGGAAAGCCGATTCAGCCGAAGGAGAAGAAAATCGACTAACTGCTCTGGGACATTTGGGACAAGAAGATGCGAAGGATGTGAACCGGACAGTTCGGCCGAAACGGGGAACTCTTGTACTGGGACATCTGGGAAAAAGGGACGTGGAAGATGTGGATAGTAAAAAAAGCTGAGAGCAAATCATATCATGCCACGTGTCACCGGTAGAAAAGGGACAGGGAAGCCCATTTCGGGCGGATCGGAAGTTTTTGTCCCAGACAGCACTGGGAAATCTAGGACAAATGGATGTAGTGGATGCAAAAGAGCCAGCAGACCCATGCACCAACCAAATCATGACACGTGTCACAAGGAGAAAAGTCCAAAATTCAAAGTGCGAGGTTTGATGGGTCAGCCCGAGCCAATCAAAAGAGGACACGTGTCCTATGGAGCAAGGAATGCGGAGCTCGGGAAGGAGTTAGAGAATTTGGAAAGAAGTTCACCCAAAAGATAAAAGTAAAAGGTCTGCCCTGCACCCCTGACGACCAATCAATGCATGCCACGTGTCATCCAGGTGGCAGAGCGCGGGAAGAAATTTAAAAATCTGTTTCACCTGTTTTGTGCCCTAAATCTTCAGATCTCCATATCTTTTGATCCAGAGCTCAGATTTGCACGTTCTTTAAATCAACGGAAAGCTTATGAAAATATCTATGTGATTCTAGGGTTAATCTTGAATTTTGGTGAATTATAGAGAGAAAATTTAGAAATTGATCTGACGTGTGTTCATGGCCAGAAGTGACATTTCAGCGACCAGATTTAATGCAGAATGGGTTGCATTCTCCTGTAATTCAGTCAAAATGATAGGGTATGGGTTTGTAAGGTCCCCCATGTCGTTTTAATGCACCTGTAGTCAAGAAGGAATGGGCTCTCACGTTTTTTGTACGTTTCTGTCTCCTAGGCTCGACCTTTGCACTGTAAAAGCCAAATTTGGCTCATTTCGAAAGGGGGAACATTTTTTGGGCATAACAGACTTCTTCTTCCACCTCCAGCAAGTGATTGAGGCAAGGATTAGACCTCTCCAAAGATTGTAACAATTTTCTTTTACCTCTCTGAGGGTGTAATGCGTGTTTTGACACTGAAATGATAATGCAAGCTCTGTGAATGGGTTTCAGTCCTCTGTTTGTATTATTTGCTTCATTTCAGATCCTAAATTATACCTTATCAGTCTGTGTATGTTTTATGTTGTGAAATTTGGTCTGTGTCTATTTGCATGACAATTATGTTTCACCACTCCTTTTGGTGCATCACCATCTTTATTTAGTTTCATTTCTTGCACTTCTACACCTGTCTCCTTGCAAGTTAGAGTAGGATTAGGATCTGAACCTCTGTAGTTGTGCAAGCATTAGATCTAAATCAAAGGAGTTTGAGGAACCAGCCTCTAATCTGGAGATTCCTCTCTCAGTTTCACAGGTCCCATGCTTGGAGAGAGGTTTCCATGTTGTGCAATCACACTGGATGCTAGAGTGATCAACCTAGAATCCTGATATGCTTCCAGGGGTGCTGTGAGCCTGCAACAATAGTTTTGGCACGCCCAGTGGGACGTAGAGGTCTCATTTTTATTGCAGCAAAGTTGATGTGCATCTACTGCAATTTCCTTGCTTGAAAAGAGTTATTATTTTCATATCTGGTGACTCCAAGGGGAAGAACCAGCTGGTTCCAAGTGCAGGCCTGAAAACTCATGAGAAGGATCACCACAAGGTCAAGAGTTGGAGAAGAAGAAGTGCTGTTTGAATACCTGTAATTATCTCCAAGAAGAACAAGGTAAAGAGGAAGAAGGATTCAAAGGTCTCCATCTCCACAAAATAGAACTCTCTCAACTCCTCCACCTGGTAGGCCTTTCATTCAGTCAACAAGGGTTTTAAGACCAATTAGAATGGCTCAGAACAATCCCTACGTCAACTTCACAGGCAGCAGCCCACTTGCTCTCAATGCACAACATCCAGTTCCTATTGCAGCCTTGAAGAACATTCCCTTCTTCACTGGAGAAAATCAGACTACTCTAGGTGATCATGTTAAATATGTTGCTAACCTTTGTGCAATTCATGAAATTAATGAAATGCAAGTGGCTGTCAAGTTACTGGCATCTTCCTTCAAGGGTAAAGCATTGCAATGGTTTAGAAGCCTTGGAGCTGCTTCTATCACAAACTAGAATCAGTTGTGTATAGCACTTCATGAGCAATTTGGAGAAAAGGGAGACAACTTGTCTCTTTTGGAGCAGCTGACAACTATCAAGAGAGCTCCCAATGAGTAGCTGACCGATTTCAACTTCATATTTTAAAAAACTTGGGAGAGGATTCCAGTGGCAGTCAGGCCAACAGTAGAAGGTGCTTTTCTATACTATCTCAAAGCTTTAAATTCTGATATTTCTATGTTGATTTAGTCCATGGGAGGAATAACTATCCCTATGGCTTATAGCATTGCCATTAGGGCTGAAAATTGTTTAATCCAAGCTGGCAAACTTGCCCCTAGACCTCCCATGCCATTGTTTCCAAGTTTAGAGAGCCCAAACACTAGTCAAGCACCTAATTTGGCTCCCTCTCCCACTCCTAGAAATTAGAGTTCAAATGAAGCTTCCACTTCATCTCCAAGTGCCCCAAATGAGCTTCAAGAGGTCATGAAGCAATTGCAAAACCTAGGCAATGAGCTTGTTACTCTCAAGAGGCAACAAGCCCAAAGTTTCAGACCTTCTTATCAACCCCAAGCTCAGCCTAATAGACAGCCATACCAACCACAAAGACCACCTAATCCAGCTGCAAATATGAATCAAACAAGGCCTCCTACCAATAGACCATTCCAGCCCTATAATCCAAATGCCATATCTGCCTCTAAGGCATTAGTGCCAACACAGAACAACATTGCTCAGGAACATGATTGGTGCTTTCCATGCAACGAGCCTCATAACCAATCCATGTGTTTCAATGGTGCTTTCAATCAAGCATTGATGGTGAAAACTACTGGAGTGGAGGGCGAGGGCAGTCAAGGAAACGGCCAACAACAAGAAACATTCCAACAGCAATCAGCCCCAAATGACACCACATTGGTAAATTGGCAGGCAGGAGATTTCTGTGGCGTGAATCAAGCATTTTCTCAAGGTGTTGCTGCCAACACAAGGTCAAAGAGGATAAATTTTGGTGAAGAACAGCCATTAGCCCCAGCCAATCCACAACCTTCCACGGCTCCACAAATGATTGGCAAGCAAAGTCCAGTTTCAAATGCACAAGGGCAGCCAAGAACAACCCTTAGGCCAACTCAAATGCCAGCTGTTGCTGCCCACTTGCAAGGAGTAAATGTGCAAACCAAGGGACAATAGAGAGATCCTTCATCGCCATTCAGTATCATTGATCAGATGAAGAAGACAAACATCAACATATCAATGTGGGAATCCCTATCTATCCCAGGCCAAAGAGATCTGTTGTAAGCTGCCATGAAGGATTGTCCAACTTCGAATCAGCAGGTTCAGATGCAAGACAAAGTGCTTACAAATGCTGCCCATCCTGAAGGAAGTCATGGAGGACAAGGTAAAATGTTGAAGCCCCCTCCTTTCTATTTTTCATTAATCATTGGAAATCAGCTAGTACATAATTGCATGATAGACTCTGGGGCAAGTAGCTCAGTAATGCCTAAACAGATAGCTGATCAGCTAGGGCTCCAGTATGAAATAACATCTAAAGGGGTAGTGCAGCTAGATGGGACATCAATAGCAATAGTTGGAGTGATTAGAAATTTGAGTCTTACCTTGCACGCATGTCCAAATGTTGTTGTTTTACAAGATGTATCAATCGTAGACCTTCCACCACTCTTTGACCTTTGCTTGTCAAAGGACTTCACAGCCAAGATTGGGGGGTATTTGTCTGCTGATTGGTCACACATGCTATTCAGAAAAAGATATGGAACTAAGGCCACAATCAGATCCAAACCTATTGCAAACTTCCATATTGAGCCTTACACTCCAAGTCAGATTAATGCCAATTGCTCAGCATTTGATCAAGAAGATCACCCTAGCACTGATGAGGCTGACACCAAGGTTGGAAGTATCCCAGATCTAACTCTTGATGAATGGGCAAACAAGATACATGCTTTTCATCCCTATCAAGAAGTAGAAGAATCTACACTAGGAGTTTATTGTTTACATGAAGAGAATCAACCTCTCCCCAACATCACCAAGTCGGATCACAAAGACAAGAATAAAGTATGGCAATTGCTCTTTGATGGGTCAAGAAGTAGACAAGGTGCAGGAGGAGGAGCTATGCTCATTTCACCACAAGGTATAAAGTATTACGCAGCCTTCCGTTTCCAGTTTTCCTGTTCAAACAACACGACTGAGTATGAAGCCTTAATTCATGGATTACACTGGGAAAAGAAGAAAGGCATTAGGAATTTACAAGTATTTGGTGATAGCGAGCTGATCGTAAATCAAGTCAAAGGAAAAAATGCTGCCAAAAATGATCTGTTGAAGAACTACAAAAATTGGGTATGGGATCTTATTGAAGATTTTGAAGCTTTTAGCATCAATTCCATCCCAAGAAAAAAGAATGAAGCCGCTGACAGAATGGCAGCAATTGGGGCTACATTTGACGTTGTAGAAAATATCAAAAGTGAAAAATCTCAGCCTCATATCAAAGTGGTTGTGAGACCAGATGTTCCGGATAACAATACAAGTTGGCAAGTCTTCGAGAATGATCAGCAAATTATTAATTTCCTACAAGAAGAAGCTAAGTTCTCTGTCAGGAATCAAGACAAGCTGCATCAGCAGTATGGTGACAAAATGGTGCAGCTGAGAACTAACAAGTTACCAAAAGGCCTCATAACCTTGTAGTCAATCTTCAACCCGAATGATCAGTTCCAGAAAGAGAAAGTGAACATTCAAGTAAAGGGTGAAGATTCAGAGCCTATTGTAGTGGAAGAAGGCAAAACATTGCAGATTGGCAAAGTAAGTACCTCACAAGAGAAATCTAATTTTGTTCAGCTTTGTCAAGAGTTCCTAGATGTCTTTTCTTGGACTTACAAAGATCTAAGAGGTTTCAACCCAAAGTTGGCACAACATACCATTGAGCTGGATCCAGAATCCAAGCCTATCAGGAAAAAGAAAAGGCCAGTGAATCCCTATATTGAACCTCTCATGATAAAAGAGTTAAGCAAGCTTATTGAGGCCAGTATCATCTTCCCCATCAAACACTCAAGTTGGGTCGCCAACTTATTCCCAGTCAGAAAGAAGAATGGAGAGATCAGGTTGTGTGTCGACTTCAGAGATTTGAATAGAGCCTCTCTCAAGGATCATTATCCACTCCCTTCCATGGAGCAAATATTGCAAGTTGTAGCTAGTTCAGAAAGGTTTTCACTACTTGATGGCTACTCAGGCTACAATCAGATTATGGTGAGGGAGGAAGATCAGTTCAAGACAACCTTCACAACCAAATGGGGAACATATGCCTACAAGAAGATGCCATTTGGCCTATCAAATGCTAGAGCCACTTTCCAAATGGCAATGGATATGGCATTCAAGGGGTTGATCAATAAAATAGTTTTGATATATCTTGATGACATCACTGTATTCTCCAAAAATGTAGTGGATCACCTTTTTCATCTGAGGCAGGTATTTCAAGAGGTGTAGAAGATTTGGGGTATCATTTAATCCCAAAAAAATGCATATTCTTGGCTCATGAGGGGAAACTTCTAGGCCATATTATCTTGAAAGAGGGACTGGCAATTGATCCAGAGAGGGTTGAAGCCATAAGAGCACTACCACTACCAAGTCACAAGAAGGATCTTCAAAGATTCTTGGGAAGGATCAATTTTGTCTGCAGGTTTGTCCCAAATTTTGTAGCCCTTGTCAAGCCCATCACCAAAATGTTAAAGAAGGGCATGGATTTTTAAGTGGATAGCAAAAGGCAAGGAGAGTTTTGAAGCAATCAAAGAAGCTATCTCTCAAGCACCAACTCTCATCAACCCAGACTTCTCCAAGGATTTCATCCTCTATGCATTTGGAGGCGATGACACTATTTCTGCCATTCTAGTATAGCAGAACAAAGATAATGATGAGCAGCCGGTTTCCTTCTTCAGCTAGAGCCTAGATGACTATGAGGTGAGGTACTCTTTTATTGAGAAGCATGTGCTTGCAGTAATTAGAAGCTTGAAGAAATTCAAGCATTTAATCTCAAACAACAAGGTCCAGTTGTTGGTCTCCCATGCTAGAGTTAAGGACTTCCTCCTCAACAAGGATTTGAATGAGAAAAGGGCAGGTTGGATCACCTGTGTCATGGAATATGACATTGAGATCAAGGTCACCAAGCTGGTAAGAGGGAAAGGACTGTGTGAGCAGCTGGTATTGGGGAAGAAAAAAGAAGTATGCAACAAAGAAGAGGTTGTTTTGACAGTCCAGGACAGCCATGAGCCAAGTGGCAATCAAGAAGAAGACAATGCTTCCCCCACTCCTTGCTAGACCCAAGGTGTTATACACTTCCTAGGTACAGGCCTGTGCCCCCCAGAGATGAACAAGACCCAAAGGAGACACTTCAGGTTGCAGGTTGTTCCTTATGCCATTGTTGATGGAGTTTTGTTCAAGAAAGATGTGAATGGAGTGCTGCTGAGATGCATTAGCACAAATCAGATTCAAAGGGTGTTGGAAGAGTTTCATGGTGGACCAGCTGGTGGCCATATTGCACCAAGAGTGACAGCTCTAAAAATCATGAAGGCTGGTTATTATTGGCCTAAAATCTTCAGTGATTACTATGCATGGATCAAGAGGTGTAAGAATTGTGCATTCTTCACAGGAAAAGAGAGACTTGCTGCCCTCCCATTACATCCAATCTCAATTGACCAACCATTCATACAATGGGGTTTGGACTTCATCAGAGTCATTAATCCCATTTTAAGCCAAGGGCACAAATGGATTTTGATAGCCATAGACTACTTCACCAAATGGACAGAAGCAGTAGCACTCAAAGAGGCAAATGAGTCTAGCATCTTAGACTTTTATGAGGGAATAACGACCAGATTTGGTGTACCTACTACAATAATGTCTGATAATGCATTGGCATTCATTGGATCTAGGGTGACTGAGTGGGCTGTCAAGAACGATATTTACCTAAGCACTTCATCGAACTATTACCCTCAGGGTAAAGGCCAAGCCAAGTCTACAAACAAGAACTTGTTGAGGATCATTAGGAGGACTCTTGATGAGAATTAGAGGTCTTGTAATACCAAACTGAAATCAGCCTTATGGGCTGATAGGATAACTCCCAAAAGATCCACAGGTAACTCTCCATTTAGGCTTGTCTATGGAAGAGAGGCAATCTTGCCCATGTCACTTGAGTTGCCAACGTTGGAACTCATGAAGCAGCTGAAGTTGCTAGAGTTTGAGCCCATGGAGGTGAGGTATGCAGAGTTGATGGAGCTGCAAGAGATCAGAAACCAGGCATCCCAAGTAATGGAAAAGGATCAAGCTTTGATCAAGAAGACCTTTGATAGGAGGGCCAAAGATAGATCTTTTCAGGTTGGAGATCTAGTGTTAAAATGGGATGTGGGTAGAGCAAAACTGGGAAGGCATTCAAAATTTGATGCCATTTGGAGTGGCCCATACATGGTCACAAAGTGCAAGAACAACAATGCTTTCCAATTGGCCTCATTGGATGGTGGAGAACTGCAGATTCCAGTCAATGGAATCTATCTCAAGCGTTGCTTCTAGAGGGAAGTTCACTACCTTTGTAAATATTAGATTAGATTTTCTTTCCTCCAAGTGCTTGTGCACATTGTTTTGCTGTAGGTTAGTTTTGTCTTCCCTAAGTGCTTTGGCACAGCTTGCTGTCCATGGAGATGTTTTGTAGTCTTTTGCTTTCATCAGGTGATATTCCATCTTCCTCCTTACACATTCTTAGTCGGTTGGGATTCTAAACTGAATTTTTGATAACTCCATGCCCAATGGACTGCTTCTGGCTACTGGTCTTTTCACCTAGCAGGCAGGTACCCCCCGCTGAGTCACCAATTGTTATCCAAAATTCACCCCCCAGAGTAAATTTTGATAACATGCATTGAATTCTCAAGCCCCAGGAAAATTGATTGATTCAGGGCAAAAAATCATCTTCCCAGGGTCCCCTCAGATTTTTTTTTCTAACTCCCCTGGCCGAAGAAGAAAAGAGCAAGTTATGAGAAAATGTGAAAAGTTGCAGAAAACAAGCTTGGGCTAGGAAAAATCATGAAAAATGGCTAAGTACTAGTCCTTGCAACGGTCGGGACGTGAGGGACATCGGGATATGAATCGGCCAAAAGGCCACCAGGCAGTCTACAGAGCAAAGGAACATCCGGGCCGTCAGGACGCGCGGGACGTGGAAAGCCGGTTCGGCCGAAGGAGAAGAAAATCAACTAATTGCTCTGGGACATTTGGGACAAGAAGATGCGAAGGACGTGAACCGATTAGTTCAGCCAAAATGGGGAACTCTTGTACTGGGACATCTGGGACAAAGGGACGCGGAAGATGCGGATAGCTGAAAAAGCTGAGAGCAAATCAGATCACGCCATGTGTCACCGGCAGAAAAGGGACAGGGAAGCCCATTTCAGGCGGATCGGAAGTTTTTGTCCCAGACAACACTGGGACATCGAGGAAAAATGGACGTGGTGGACACAAAAGAGTCGGCAGACCCATGGACCAACCAAATCATGACACGTGTCATAAGGAGAAAAGTCCAAAATTCAAAGGGTGAGGTTTGAGGGGTCAGCCCGAGCCAATCAAATGAGGACACGTGTCCTATGGAGCAAGGAATGCGGAGCTCGGGGAGGAGTTAGAGAATTTGGCAAGAATTTCACCCAAAAGCTAAAAGTAAAAGGTCTACCCCGCGCCCCTGACGACCAATCAATGCATGCCACATGTCATCCAGGTGGTAGAGCGCAGGAAGAAATTTAAAAATCCGTTTCACTTGTTTTGTGCCCTAAATCTTCAGATATCCATATCTTTTGATCCAGAGCTCAGATTTACACGTTCTTTATATCAATGGAAATCTTATGAAATTATCTACATGATTCTAGGGTTAATATTTAATTTTGGTGTAGTTTGGAGAGATAAAATTGAGAAACGGCTCTGACGCGTGTTCATGGCCAGAAGTGACATTTCAGCGACCAGATTTAATGCAGAATGGGTCGCATTCTCCTGTAATTTGTTCAAAATGATAGGGTATGGGTTTGTAAGGTCCCCCATGCTATTTTAATGCACCTACAGTCAAGAAGGAATGGGCTCTCACGTTTTTTGTACGTTTCTGTCTCCTAGGTTCGACCCTTGCACTGTAAAAGCCAGATTTGGCTCATTTCGAAAGGGGGAACATTTTTTGGGCATAGCAGAATTCTTCTTCCACCTCCAGAAATTGATTGAGGCAAGGATCAGACCTCTCCAAAGATTGTAATAGTTTTCTTTTACCTCTCTGAGGGTGTAATGCGTGTTTTGACACTGAAATGATAATGCAAGCTCTGTGAATGGGTTTCAGTCCTCTGTTTGTATTATTTGCTTCATTTCATATCCTAAATTATACCTTATCAGTCTGTGTATGTTTTATGTTGTGAAATTTGGTCTGTGTCTATTTGCATGACAATTATGTTTCACAACTCCTTTTGGTGCATCACCATCTTTAGTTAGTTTCAATTTCTTGCACTTCTACACCTGTCTCCTTGCAACTTAGAGTAGGATTAGGATCTGAACCTCTGTAGTTGTGCAAGCATTAGATCTAAATCAGAGGAGTTTGAGGAACCAGCCTCTAATCTGGAGATTCCTCTCTCAGTTTCACAAGTCCCATGCTTGGAGAGAGGTTTCCATGTTGTGCAATCACACTGGATGCTAGAGTGATCAACGTAGAAGCCTGATCTGCATCCAGGGGTGTTGTGAGCCTGCAACAACACTAACCTAACAAGACACCTATTGACCACTTGAAAAATGGAAAGGTTAGTGGTGTCAGTTTTCAAGGCATTAATGGGAATTGATTTTGGTCTTTAATAACATAGGACTGCCAATTTTGGCAGAGGCATTGGGATTTAGGGTATGTCTAGTTGGAATCACCATAAAATAGAAAATTGCATGAAAATTTTGAATGGAAGGATTTCTAAAACTGACATTCCTTCACATTAATTAATCTCGATTATGGAAAATAAATCGCTTGGGAGAAAGGCATGGTGGATTTTGGAAAGGTTGTTTGATCTTTAGTTATTTCGATTTTTTCTCTACATGGACTTTGTCGATTCTTCAAACCTTTAGTTCTATTTTTGATCTTGTTTTATTCTTGGCATACATGAGCTATTTTTGGATCTTGTGGAAGTATAAGGAGAAATAGAAAGATTTGGAGTTTCTGAGGTTACTTGGAAAAAGAAGAAACTATTGAGGTTCGACTGGCAAATCATATGCACATCGAAAGGAAGCTCTATCAAGCATGATAGGCTCTACTAATTAAGTTGTTAAGCTTTTTCCTAAATGTCTTCATTAAAAGAACTATGTTCTTGGGAAACAAATGAGTTTTTATTTGGTTTAGTCTTGTTTTCGAAACTTATTTTCTCTGCATTTTATCTATATGGATTGAACTGAAGATGATTAGTATGATATACAACTATGATAGAAAAATGTTTTGGGATTTGTTCTTGTTTGAAAATATTAGTAAACATGCTTTAATTTTGCTAATCTTGTGATGTTTTTGAATATGAAGAGCTCCTGTTGGACTATACTGAAGCTACATAGTAGAAGCCACTATTGTGAAAGAAATATGATTCAAGTTTTGTTCTTCCTTGCTATAAAAATGATTGAAACATGTTTTGATTCTTCCTAAAATTCAATGTATTATAATCTTTTCTTACACTTGTAAGTTGTGAGAATTCTTGCTATTGACTTGTCTAGTTTTGGGACTAAATGAATCTCTTTGAATCAATCTACCTGTTAGCATAGTTGATAGTTATCCTATTGGTATGATACTTGTAAAATGTGTAACGAATGTATTTGCATATTTTTGAGTTGATTTTAATTGTTTATGAGCCACCTTATCGGTTCATCTTGTTGGGATTAACTGGTTCTCTTCATTTAAGTCTAATGTACATTTGATACTGTTGGAATGGGGTATCTAAGTTGAACTGTGGAGTAACTCAATCCTGTCTATCTTAATGAAAAGGGATGAAACGTTTTTGGTTTGGCTATTCTTCCTTTGAGATTGACTTTGACCACCTAACTTGGGGTCTTTTTATTGTTCGTTGTTTCTCCTTGTGGTTAAATCTGGGTTGGTTTCTTTCTCCCTGAACCAATAGTCTATTTCATTGATTCTTTTGAGGTATGTGGGACTGGGTAGGCTTGAATGGAAATTGCGGCTATTAAATATAGTTTTTAATTTCTTTTTCTCTTTACCATCAAGGGATGGGTAAGCAATGTGTGTGATTTGACACTTTGAAAATAAAGTGTGGCTGCATAAGGGTAATCTACTTTAACGTTACCCTGTCTCTCTTTGTTTGGGAAAACTAGATGAACTACTCAGTTTATGTTATTAACATTTGGAATGATTTTTATGTTTTGTTGATGGTTTTTTGGCTTTGGATACTGTTATTAACTGAAATAATTTGAATAAAAAATTTCATTTTTTTAGCTCTTGTGCTATAGTTTCTGTTCTCATTTGTATGTTGGGAAAAACTCATTTTTCGGATTATGAATTTCATGTTCAGTCGTAGATATCAATTGTAATATCAAATAGTTCTTGATGGTTGTTGGAATTGAATGTTTTCTTATCTGGAACAATCAAATCTATCTCATTTCCTTTCAGTTCCAGTATGTATACCTCTTTATAGGAGGGAATAATGAGATCTTATCTCATCTTTATTGTTGTCATCCTTTCTCTCTATTTTGGGTTAAGGTATTCGCAATACCATTATTTTTTAACTCAGAAGGAAGATACAGATTAATTTTCTCTCTTTTTTTTTATCATTCTCTCATTTGTATTTCTCTTGTGTATGGAGCTTACCTATTCAGTTAATATTATGTTGATGGATTTGCAGTGTGAGTAGTTAGTGGATAAATCCTTACTTCCTTCCCCTTGACTGATACATTGGTAGGTTTGTAATTGTTATGATGTGTGACTAATTCTAGGTGCGTGTAAATTAAATCTATCCTCTATCAAACCCATTGATGCTAATCCTAAATTTAGGCTAGAGTTTGACTTTGAACTTGGATTTAGTTTCTCAAATAAGAAACTCTTACTTTAAGATGTGGTTGGTTCATGCTAATTTTTCATCATAAAGTTAATTGAGCTTGGCATTAAATATCCTAGGATGGAGTAAGTTAATGCAGTGTAATTAGAAGCATTTTTCCTTTAAGGAATTCTATTTATATGAATTATTAGAGTTAGTATAATTTTTTTTTGGGGTTAATGAATCTAGATTTGAATCATAAATAATAGTAGTTGAAATGTGGTTGGTGATCTTGTCTGAAATAATTCTTTTATGAAATCATAGGTTGAACATTGATTTTGATTACTCCATGATCTTCACTTAATGTGGATATGGATTTTCTTTTGTTTCTCCCTCTTATGTCTGTTATTTATTTGATGTGTATTTCTTTAATGATTTAACCGTTTCATGAAAATAGAGTTTTTTTTATGAAATAGTTAGTTGAAAGTATATCATTTTAATGCTTAGTGCTTATCATGCTAAGTTCACCGAATTGACCCATGCTAGCAAATTTTACAGATGGACTTCATAAGTGGTAAAAAGGAGACAAGATATTTTATGATGTTACTTTTTTTAATAAAAGACTAGCTCTCTTATGGGAAATATGATTCATTATTTAAATGTATTTTTGGAAGGGAAATTTTTAATTTCATAGGGTTTTGTTATCCATATTTCTCTCCCCAGTTGAAGTATTGGATCAGCCATGACCCTGCAAAGAAAGAACCAGAGAAAAAATGTTTAAATCTTGCAAACAAGTCACAGAAGGACTCAATAATGGAGTGGCGGGGCCTGGCAAAGACTAAACAAACCTATGCAAGAAGAAAGAGAAGAAATGACTCTGTCGAGAGGATCTGTGTCTTAAATATATTTAACAGGTTATATGTGGGCTCGGAAATAAAATAGTAGGGTCAGAGAAGGAGGAGCAGTGTCACATAGAAGCCAAGAGCAAGAAAGAAAAGAAGCGATGAAGATCTGAAGTCTTCAGGCTCAAAGTAGTTCAGGACGGACCTTGAAATCGAATAAGTATGGAGGAGACAGTGGAAGCTACCAAGTGTCCAAATGGTGTACCTCGAAAATTCAAAACCAAAGGGGCTGACTGAAATGAGTGCCAGGCTTACACACATCTAGAGCCCAAAAAGTTGCACGGCCGTTGAAAAGTATCTGACTCAGTGGAAGGGGCCAAGTATCGACTCAGTGCAATTCCAAAATGGGAGCCAAAGGTGGAGACTCAAACTTGTGCCAGCCCTCCACATAGCAAACGGTCAATAGAGGTCAAAAGGTGGACAGGGAAGGCCTAAAAAAGGCTAAGTATAGAAGTGTTGGAGGAGATTGCCATGTGTCCAAGCGGCGCATCTCCAAGGGTAAATCTAAAAGCAAAGGCTCAAATGAGCACCAACTTGCCACATAGTCCAAGGTCTAAAAAGGTAAGAGGGAGGTTGTTGAGAAGTCCAAAGACCTGTAAAGGCTTCTAAGTTTCAACCTAACGCTCCTTCAAAGGAAAATCTTGATCATGCTTTTAAGCGAGCGCGGAGCCTCCACGAGTTCAGTTTCAAAAAGGGCATAGAGTCAGGTTGAATAGTAAATTCATGATGGTAGGTCAACGGAGAGTGCCAAGTGTCCAAATGGCACTAGTTCAAGAGAAATATTGAAAGGGGGTTTCCAAGAAAGCATTGGGCCACCATGTGTCCTCAGTCAGATATATGACCCCGCCGAGTAAAGGACTTTGGAAAAAAAACATAAGGAAATTGAGTAGGTCATGAAAGAAGCCACATGTCAGCCCCACACCACTCCAAGAGAAAATATAGAGGCCACCCTAAAACATGCATCAGCTCTCCACGTGTCCCATATAAAAAGGAGCCCGCTTTCGAACTAGTTTTCCTACCTTTTTGTATGGACCCGATACAAATTCTGAAGGGGCATATATTTTGACTCAGGGCTCAAAATATAGAAAATATAACACCATTGGAAAGATCTCGTCCTATTCTATGCCATGAAGATTTGAAACTTTAAGTTGGGGAGGTTAGGTGGGAGAAAAATAGAGAAAAATATTTGGGCCATTAACACAGAATCTAATCTCTTCAACTACCATATCTGATTCGATTGTATCCACCAGAGAACTAGAAGTGACATATTATGGGTGGATTTATAGAAGGCATTGATATTCAATGGTTGATCTTTCAAAAATGAGATTCAATGCGTATCTCAGGGTGGCTAGAGCAGGATTTGAATTCTTTGGGCACATTCAAATGGTTAGTCATTGTTTCTTTTTAGCCCCCTCTCCCTCTCTTCCTTAGGGTCAAATGCGGAGTATAAGCCTCCTCTCATGGCTTTATAATGGCGTTTTCTTTCCTCTTTCCCATTGATGGTGCACTATGTAACATTTTGGAGAAATAATTTTTTTTTTGATGCATCTATCCATCCTTGGCTTATTTTTTTGTCTCTTCTTACCTCTCATCATTGTAGGGTATATTGCACATATTCTGATGTTCATTACAGGTCTAGGGAGTTATGTTTAATGGGTTTTGAATTGGTGTTTGTGTGAAATCTATCTCTGGTCTATGGTGCATTATGTCTACCATATCCTCTTCTCACCTTTCTCCACTTTAGGCAGTCAGGTATGTGATTCAACCACTTCCTTTTCTTGGTGTATCATCACTTAGTGTAGGCTCTTTCACCCTCTCTCTCTCTCTCTTTGTCCCCTTGGAATGGTTAGATTAGGATAAAATAGGTTCTACCTACACTAGAGTAGCTTGCTGCAGGTAGATTAGGAGGCAAGAACTGGATTTATCTGGAGGTCCATATCAAGTTTTACAAGTCCCACAACTTGAGAGATGGTCCCATGTTATGCAATTCACACCAAATCACTCTACCTTACAAAGTCATATCTGATAACTCATTTGGGGGTGCTGTGATTTTGCACTAATAGGTTTATTGTTGTTGTTTGGCACTGAGGATGTTTGAAGTATTGGTACTTTCAATGTATGAATTCCTTCTTGAGAAATGGAAAATATTTTAGGTGTATCTGTACTTGATGTTTTTTCTTTTTACATAATCATTAACTATTAGTGATATGCTTATCTTTGTTCTTTTATTTATATAATCATGAATTGAACCCCTTTTTGGATTGAAATAAAATGAACTAGGTGGTAAGGGAATTAGATATCTATCCCTTCATTTAAATGCAACTTATCCACTTGGCATTCATGGCTGATGACTAAATTAAATCTCTATGGTTATTTAAAATGATGTAAATGGAAGATAAAATCTATTATGATAATGGGTATAATGTTAAGAGGTTAATATGAAACCGACTTCTTAATAAGAACAAGAAAGACAACTATTCTAAAATGATAATAATTTTTTTTAGAATCATTGGGAATTCAAACCTAATATCGTCTTCAAAAGAGGAAGAGGTACTTACTCCTGACTTGTACCTTAAATTGAATAAACAAAAGATAGGTATATACAAATATAAAATAGTAGACTTCATTTTAAAGAAGTCCATTAAAAAGAATTTGATTCAGAACTTCAACAAGTTAAGTCATGGTTAAGTTAAGTAAATGAACCATATTGTTAGTATGTTTTTTTTTTATAAATGATGTCCTAAATTAGGAAGTTAATGAATAAAAGGAAATCTTGATGTTTCTGCAAAACATTTAAAATTCATTTATTGCTATAAATCTTAATGGTTAATGAAACTAGGAATTCAGCGTGGCTCTTGTAATTAGACTTAAATTAAGGAAGATAATTAAGTAATTAACTTCTTTCTTGGGTATGTACTTTCAGAGGGAACAACTCTATCAGATGTTGGCACATGCCAACTGCAACATCATACCTCCATGAATACTTATGTCTTCATGAGGATACTATGTTGTAGTTGACATGTTAGAACATCCTTCAAAGTTGAATCATCTAGATCTTCATAAACTAGGACTTGATCTTAGCTCTATTGCAAGTTAGGTTAGAAGTATGATCTAGAGTTAGGGGAAACTCACGATGACTTAGGATAACCAAACACACACAATTGACCTTGGTTGATTGAGTATGTCTCATGGGATGAGTTCACAGATAGCTTCTCTAGCTACTTTTCCATTGTAGTAATCTGAGCTTCAGGAAAAAGACTAACATTGGTATCCATGCTTCTTACAACTTCAATGTGTAGGGAAACCTCCAAGGCCTCGCATGGGTCTGTGAAATTCTTATGTCAAATAACTATCCTGAAAGGCATTTTTATTTCTCTAATAAACCATTGAGCATGTTGAGAAGGATGAATATCATAAGATATTTTTGATAAGAGAGTCTTAAAATTCACGTCATATTCGTGCAAACTCTCTTCCATGCCTTGTTGAATCTCCTTCAATGTGTTAATGATATTCTATTCAAACTCAAGAATATGGAATTCATCTAAGAAGGCATTACGTAGTGCAGTATAATCTACCACTATCTGGTAGGGGTCATACTTCTGATACCAACTATGCGCATTCCCTTATAACGATGTTGCAATCTAACTTGCCTTATGTTCTAGGGTAGTGATCCCCTTTTCACACTATAAAAAATAACATTTGTGTACATGTTATGCAACATCCTGAACACCTTTGTAATCTGGTACATGCAAACACATTTAAAACAATACTTGTTAAGGTGGTTGAGGCCCTTTTCTGCCTCATCTAGACCTTGGATTCCCTCTCATGTTACCTCCACCACTAGATCCACCAGCACCTGTCCCTCCTTACCCACTAGATCCTTCAGATCCACCAAGTTTGCTAGTTCCTATTCCACCTAACCAACTAGATCCACCTCATGTAGATGGTAAAGGTCCTAAAGTTTTTGTGCCTTATGTCCCCACTGTCACGCTAAAATGTGAGTCAATAGTCTGTGATATTACACCACTACTAGATGTGTTTCCCTCACTACTTCAAGAGTGATACCAAATCTTTTTGTACTCATACTTTGCCAAAAATTTTATCTAGAAAATATACCTCCAAACAATGGAAATGATTGTGTAGCCATAGATGTGCCAAATGAAAATTTATACCTCCTAGGTGTTGATCAATCACTTCTACCAATACCAATAGGGTTAATAATACTTATGTCTAGATTTGGAAAACTAAGTTCCAAGGGTTGGTCACCAGGTGGATTCAAATGTGCACTGATGGCTCTCCTTTCTCCAAAGGATGAGATCTCTTGAGAAGCTGAAGGGATCTCTCTCCCACGCTTGTTAAGATGGGGTAGCATAGACTACTTAGGCTCCACATCCTCTGCATGAAACTCTACTCCTTCCCACAACATCTTCCTCCATAAATGCATCACTCCTGTAAATTCACATTATCTATCTAACTCCCTTTCATGAGATTCCTTATACTTGAGTCATCTCTCTTCCCTCTCCTTTTCAGCCGTAAGGTCCGCCATCCTCCTCAACTCTAGCTTCCTCACCCATTGCTTAGAAGAAGCTTAGCTAGCCGTAAGAAATGCTTCCAAACTCAATGTAATGATTAGGATCTTTATAATTAAAGGGATAACATGCAAGAATGATCCTCTTAGCTCCCTCAAGAACTCAAACTTAACAATCTCTGAATAGTAATACATAGAAATCATGTACTCCAAGGTGTAACTCATCAATACTCTACTCCGCTAATGATCAACACCATGTGTCTAATTCAAATTAGCATCATCTAGTCTCTGATACTCATCATGGGTCCATACGTGAGGTCTATAGTACTAGCTTGATCTATACACATACGATGAGATCCATTCATATAACTCCAGTGGAAAAAAACAAAAGGAGGTCTCATACAGCTCATGATACATATATTCTTCTACCCATTTACGTTCATCAAACTCAATTCTGGTACTATATCTCTAAGAAAAATCATCCTCCATGATTTTAAGCCATGCTTTGACATTGTCTAAGGTCAAGCACTCTGTTATCATGGACCATTCTCATAACAGCTTCGAATAGAGGTCCCAGAAACAGAACCAAGATGTAGTCATTTACTTACCCTTAATACTTATTTTTAAGCCCAGGCATGTTAGCATATCACCCAGTGGGCACTTGGCACTCCCCTGAGGCACACATGTGCACCGAGCCCCTCTTTTATGTGAGATTTGTGAGAAGGTTTTTCCATTTATGGAGGATTATTTGCAGAAGTAAAATTACATTCACTAAAAAAGGTAGAAGATGCAACTAACAAATCTATGCATTAATGCATTACAAAAGATAAATAACATTATAAGAAGTTTAATAAATTTGATCTGGACCATGATAAGTCATATAACATGAGGTTTTACACCCATAAACAAGTTATACAGAAAAAACCCTCATATATATTGATTTAAAAGAGTTATAGTAGCCACATTACAGTCAAAAGGGTCATATCAAACCACATATATTAAATGACATAGAATTGTCTCCTACAAACCCTCTTGATATGAGATCCTAACTATACTTTTCCCCATTTTAGCCCTTGTTACAGATCCTAGTATCCATACATATGATTATGGAATCCCTTACAACCCTCTAGCACTAAGTACTCTAAACCCTAACATTACTTTAACACTTCATTACTCTATGTATTTATGCATGAGTGTCCTGTCTATCTATCTATGGCCCAAGCATTTATTTATATAAGATCAACACCCATTGCCATACCTTCTCTAAGCATAGATTGCATGCCAAGTGTCGATGTGGTTATCCATAGGTGAATGTTTATCCATTTGCAAGCCCTCCACTCTCTGTAATGATTTCTTCTGGGAATATTCCGTGCGAGGAATATCCTTTTCTTGACCTCCAAGGTTCTAGGATAGCACCTTATCCACTAATCATGCATATTTAGGTCCTCATAATTTTCCTTAAGTGGCTCTAGAATTCCAAATATGGATAAGTCCTTTAAACCTTTGTTATACCTCCCATGTGTACCTTGGTTTCACTTAAACCCTTCTTAAACTCCTTGGTCCTGCCTACTTTCCCCTGAGCACCCTTATTCTCATTAGTCCTATGCACACACCTCTTAGTATTTAGCCAATATTTAGGGTCCAACATGGAGCAAGATAATATCATGGCAGAAGTCAAGAAGAAGTTAGAGGTGATCAAAACCTTGAGGGTTTAGATTAAAAATAAACTGAAGGAATGGTACCCTCAAATCACTCGTAGGATGTCCGTGTTGGGTGACCTTAGCAAGCTGATGGAAAAAATCACATATATGCTGAAGGATAAGAGAGATGAAATAATTTTTGACAAGGTTAGCATGCTAGTGGTTGATTTACTTTAACATGTGTAGGGTGAGGTAGATGCTTAGGATAAAATTTAAGCATCCGTATAGAAATACTTCCCACTCCTCATGCAGCAGTAGTATGATCCCTTTATCCTTCCATTCTTTATTCAATTATAGATTATTTCATCTCTCCCATTCTTTATTATTTAATGAAATATTAGAGTGTTTTTTAGGAAGGATAACATGCATAGTGTGGGGTAATGTTGGGACATAAATTGACTAAGTCCCAAGTCAGAAGAGGGTGCATATGGAAAGTGTGTAGGAAGGTGCGTAGGGAAAGGTGTGTGGGAGAGGAGGTTAACACATAAAAATAGAGTAAGGTTTGGGAACTTATCCTAATTTTGAAGGATTTTTAGTAGGAGAAACACATGAGGGTTTGAGTAGGCATGACGAACAAATAAGGTGCCATCCTAGAGCCTTGGAGGTCAAGAAAAGAATATTCCACTCAAGGAATAATCCCAGGAGGATCATTACAATTAGTGGAGGCCTTTACAAGTTGGAATAAGCACTTGATCAATCATAGAGGACCACATTTCCAACTGGCATGCAATCTGATCATGAGTAAAGCTATGGTGGTGAATCCAAATTCTATTTAAAGGAGTGTATGGGTCGAAAATGTACACTAAGAATATAGAGGAAGAAGAGAGGAAATGAAGTGCTACAAGAATGTTGTTACTAAGCATAAATGCATGCACTCGGGTTTGAACAAGGCTTGCAATGGTAAATCATAGCTAGAATCTCTTCTCAGGGTAGTTTTTAAGGGTTGGAACATTATTTCATGGTGTATATGGTCTAAGATGACCCTGTTTGATGTAATATAGATACTGTAAATGAATTTAATCAATATATGGAGCTTTGTTTTCCATATTTGTGTCTATGGACTAAACCCTAGTGTATTTGCATGTTATTCATGGTTTAGATATGTTTCCATTATGTTGGTGTGATGTTTATGCTTATCTCATGGAGTATTTATTCTTAGAACTAGATCTACTACCTCTATATTAGGTTAAATACATGTGTTCTTATTCAACATACCTTTCCTCCATTAATGATGGAACATTCTCAAAAAGCTCACATAAAGGAGGGGCTCAGCGATATGTATGCGTCTGGTGAGCGACCAATGCATACTGGGTGATAGGATAGTGCGCTTGGGGTAGAAAGAAGGTGTATGAAAGATGACTATAGTCTAATATGGATTCATATTCTTAGATAAGTGATAGCTACAATTAAAAACTCGCTATTAAGTTGGATTTCAATTCATTTCATAGGAAAAATGTTGACACTCAATCTCCTATGTTTTATCACCAATGGGTACCCTTTCTCCACTTTAATAAATACATATCAACATAACTATGATTGTAGACACCAAATTTGTGTCTTACGACCCCCTGTGCCCCGCATCTCATTTCGCAACCTAACCTCATCACCTAAACCTTACATAATTATTTATTAATTACCTTATAATTAATAAATCCACATCGCCATACCTGCCACCCTCATCATAACCTAGTCTTAACCCTAAACTAACCTAATTAAGACCTATAACTTGGTCCACATCCACACCCATGACTAATTACTCCTCACCCGCACCTAAAACCAACCTCATAATGACTTGACCAAGCCCGCAACTAATCCCTCGGGAGAAAAGGAGGGAAAGCTAGCTATTTTACCAAAAATAGCCCACTTTGACGTGACCGACATTGGTTCCTACTCGACCGCCATCGGTTGTGTAACCGCCATCGGTTCCCTGTAAATGACCACCTCCAACCAAAAACAAAGGATCAGATTTTCATTTGATCAAAAAGGAGGATAAATCATTGAAAGGATCGGGATTTGCTTGGCCGAGCAGAGACAAGTGAAGAAACAAGAAGAGTTTTTAGAGAAGGACATCAAGCCCAAGACTGCAACTGCACAACCAGAGCCCTGTGATACTCAGCTGATCATCGTGAGGGAAGATATCTCATCTTCTGATTGTCAGGACATCCTATCTAAGTTCTGCCTTTGTCATCACAGTTCTTGGACCTGTATTCTCATCAATAACCAGTAAGTAGTATCTTGTATGTTGTCTTTGATAACATTTCTTAGACTTTTGAATCACAGCCGTCATAAATCTATTCCCAGATCTACTACCCAGCAACACATTACATCTAACTATCATTCCTCTATCCTCTCATCACCCCCGTTACCTAATCCCACTCATTTATTAGCCTTACAAACAACACAACCACCCTATAACCGACCCTCACCAAAATTCCCTGAAACATAGCCCCTACCGATATTGGTTAGCAAAAACCAGTATCGGTTATCGTGACTCAAAACCAAAAACCAGCCTTTCCCTGTACTTGTTTCAACGAGGTTATTTAATTGTTATTTTACAAGATTTTGTGTTAATTCATACTAGCAGGGGAACTGACCACCTTCGAAAGGAAGTTTTGTATTTCCTGGGCCCGAGGAAGTTCCCTCATTTATTGTCTAATCAAAATCTTGTGGTCTTGTATTCTTATTTGCAGGTAGTCCTTCCAAGATAAAAAGGAGTTCTTCGCAATCAACCTGATCTCTCTTTACGGTACGCGCACACCATCTCGACATTCAATAGGTATTCCTCCTAGCCCTAACCCTTATCTGTTTCTAAAAGGAATGAAAGGATAGAAGCAACTCTATTCCCAAAAGTTGAAACATTCTGCGTGAAACATTTTGGCACGCCCGGTGGGACCCATTTCGGGTTTCTTTCTTTCTTGCTTGCTTTCATATAGGGAGCATACTTGATGTTTTCTTCTTCTAAAGATATTCACAAGGTATTTGTTATTTTGGTAAAAGAACTTGCTTTGCTTTTACATCTTTGCATTAGTGAAAGTCATCCCTTTTGCTTCATCGAATATCATTTTCGATTTGGGTTTAAAACACGTGCATCACATTCTTGCTTGCTGTTTTCAATTCTAGTGAACATAGATTAAGTAACAGGTCGTACACGTGGGGGTGATATCCATGGTATTGACAAGAAATTAATCTTACTTTCACTGCACAACACATACAGAATCACATCATAATTAACACAACAGCTCAAACATCCCCCTTTTTTCCGCGGTATTCCTCCACCCGATTGAGGTAGCCTTATAAGCCAAAACAAACTTGACATTTCCCCTAAGTCTTTTGTTTAGGATTCTGACATCATTCTACGTCTAACGGCATAAGCCCACAATAATTAAAATTAACCCTAGGGTTAGTCTCTTGATTTGCGTGTGCATCTTGCTTGTTTTCAGTTCTGTTTTCTCTATCATACTCTGTCTTTTGTGATCACCTTAGAACAAATTGATAAATGTACTAAGCATTGTTAAGATCCAATCAGCAGCTTCTTATATTTTCTCATACCAGTCTTATTACACCAATATCGGTTAACTGACTAATGTCGTCTATAGCCTAACCGACATCGGTTATCAGACCGATATCGATTACTGTCTTTTACAGTTCCTGACAAACCAGCAACCTACCAATTTCACCATTCTGAGGCTGTTTCTTTTCCTGGATAGATTGAAGCCCTACTATGTACTCTTGTCTATGGTTGTTATCATGCGGAAGCAAGCCACCACCATGGTTTCACATGCCTGCTCTGTGCCTTTACCTGAATCACCCCCTTCACATTCTATTGGGAACCCTACGGACACCAGTGAGATCCTTAAAATTCCTGTAGGAGATAAGGAATTTGGCAAATTTCTGGATGCTAATCCTAGCATTCGTACAATACTATTTGTCTCATGCCCCTGACCGTACGCCTGATGGTCAACTCCTTGTTGGCATGCCTATTAGTATAACTACTCATTTAGCTCCCACTCCACCTGATAACACCGCCTTGCTTTCTGCATCTTTAGCGCCCGTCTCCCAATCTGACAGCTTCAGAGGTTCATACGACACAGATTGGCTTTCCTTTGGTTAATATTAGGCCCCACATATCATTACCGTCCGACTCCTCCTACCTCATCTCTCTCGCAGACTACTCCTTTCATAACTTTCTCTCTGCCACCTATCCACTCGAGCTTTCCTTCTCAAGCTCCGCCCACCTTTTCATTTCCACACACTTATCCGGTGGCTTCAACATCTTATATAGGACATCCTTATTCGGTCACCTCAACATATTCGTCCTCAATACCTTATCAACATTTAACCCCACCATTGTCTAGTGGTGGCTCTTGGCCCAATCCTGCCTCCATTTACGACAACCGCACCATCATCTCATCCAACCACTGATTTAATCAAACAAATGATGGACAAGATGTAAAATCTGGAGGCTTCTGTTTCAGGAAGCCATAGCACCCTGACATACGAGCAAGTTTGTTGGGAGCCTATTCACCCTTCTATCCCCCTTCAGTCATATCCTCCTCAATGGGAATTACCAAAAATTACTCATTTTAATAGTAAGGAGGATCCTCAACAAAACTTGTGATCATTTAGACATGTCTTGCTATCTGATTGCTCATGACGATGCCTTACTACTCCGCACCTTTCCCATGTCCTTATCAGGACCCGCCTTGGAGTGGTACAATGCTTTAACCCAGCACTCAATCTTCTCTTTTAACCAATTAGCCCAATCTTTCTTGGATCATTTCTTCATTAACATTGCCAAGAAAGTATCTATCACCGACCTTTATGCCATCCGACAATTTGAAGATGAATTTATCGCAGATTTTGTTGGATGATGGCGGGGCCTTATAACCAACTTACTTATGCCTTGGCTCAGGCCGAACTTATCGAACTCTTTACACGGGCCTGCGTTAAGCACATTTCTCCTACCCTCCAATTTCAAACTTTCTGCAACCTTTGATGAGGCCTTTACTATGGCTCGGAAACTAGAGATTCGAGCCTTAGAGGAAGAGAAATTACGGTTGCGCAACAAAAACCCTAATTTCCAAACCCAGACTCCACCAAAAAACCCAACACCACCAATTTTCACGCATCGACTGCTTCGAAATCAAAAGGAGTTGTACATGCGGTGATGGTCAAATCCCAAGCACCATCTAATACCCCGCCAAAAACCACCTATAAGTATAAATCCGAGCCCATCAATTACACTCCCTTGGGAGAAACTTATGGTGTCATTTTGGAAAAATTGCTCAAAGTAGGAGCTATCACCTTACCTCCTATTAAACCTCACTCTAGGTTTGATTGCACCCGCGCTATACCTTCTTGGTACAAAGAAAAATGACTTCTGTAACTTCACCACGTGAAGGACACAGTCACAAAAACTGCAAGATGTTGAAAAACATAGTACAGGAAATGGTTGATGCAAGGTATATAACCCTCGATAATCCTAATGCCCCTGCTAACCGAAATTTGAAAATCTTCAACAATCTATTCCCAAACCACTCATCTAACAGTAACATAAACCAAGATATCTTAGCCGAGGAGAGTGTTCATGAAATCCATGCGGTCTTCGACTCCAAACCTAAAGCTCGTATCAAGAAAATTCTGAATCGAGCCTCTTCACTAACGCAGGGATCCAAACCCCCTCCAGCCCCATCAAGACAAAATGATAACCTTACCATTCCTGTACCCATAAAGGAATTAACCACCCAGATTTCTCTTCTCACAGATGAGCCTTCTTACACCACATCCCTGCAAGACTGAGCGGATGTTATCTAACTTATCTATTTCCCAAACATCTCCTTTACCACTCTTGCTGTACAAGAGGAAGGCTCGTCACTTTTTCTGTCATCCTTAGAAGAGACACCTCTCAAACCCAACATCACCAATTATTTAATCATGACGGATCCTCTCAAACATGCCCTCCTACCTATTAGTTCATCATCACCTAAATCTTTTCAACGACCTGTTGACCTCTTAACGCCCATCAATACAGTGCCTCATTTACCCCCTGTATCACACCCACAGTGGACCGGAATCACAACCCACCTCTCTTCCATACAACATTTCCTATTCACACGTGAAGATTGTCATCCCTTAGAAGATAGACGAGTCCTATGGGAGTGTTTGAGTACCACCTATGCTCTACTCAAATGCAGATGACAGATCTAGACACCTCTACCATATACCCGAAGTGTTTACAGAAAGCTCAAAATGCCTATGGTCCTCATCCTCCACCCCCCTCATCTCTACCGGAGTACCTCATCCACCTCTATTAACCTAAAGAAATCCTCCCATATAATTGGGACTTCAGCAATACCCAGCTCTAACACACCCCACCTAAACAACTTAGATTTATCCAAAAAATAAAGCCATCCATCCACCTAGGAGACAAACCCAATCTCCTCAAGTCCTCTATCACAATTAAAACCATCATCATCACACCTACCTTCCATATTGGGACCTCATCCCTCCACCTTGCATCAATATATCATACCTCCTACGTTTTATTTAAAACAATCTACGCCTTCTGCACCCATACAGAGATCTAAGGGTATATCAACACTATCACCCAACATATCCTGTCCACCCATCAAACCTAAACAAATTTCGTCATCAAAGGACTTGTTTGCCGTCACTCCTCTTTTACCTCCATTGTTTCCAGATACCACGTTATCTGGAGCCTCATCATCTAACCAGCTAAACGTAGCTCCTGCACCAAAGAGACCTCGTTTAGTTAAAACCACGTATCAATACCCCTTAACTAAACCACCACCCGTACGAACCAACCATACCCAAACATTACCAAAACACACCCAATCAATGCCCTCATCTTCCTCCGATTTTGACCCACTCAAAGGATCTTACGCGAAAATACTTGCTATGTTGGTGGAGAATGTGACCATTTCTCTACCCCCACTTAGACCCTTATGACCCGTCTAAACCTCGATCTATAGGTTATGATGAGTCTAAAATCTGCGCTTACCACCACACACCAGGACATGATGTGGAGGGATGCAAAGCTTTAAAAGCCATACTTCATCAGTCACCTCTCTCCGATAGAAAAGTTAAGAAAGACAACTTACGAAGAGAGAGACCTTTAGCTTCAATTCCCTCTCCTATACCACCTGTCCCCACCTCACCAAGATCTATCATTATTACAGCCCCAACTCTCGAAGACCATGACCTATCCCTACTGTCTTCCTCCTCTCGTATTCATGAGATCAATATGATTAGTGTTGCTACTCGAGGGCAGAAAAACAATGGGAAAGTGAAAGAAAACACACCTGTGGCATCTCTTTCTCCGTCCACCATCCCGATTGCAACACCACCTAAAGTGGTTATTCGTGGACCTGCCTACCCCGTCTCTAATGGAATTTCCCACTGAACCATGATCAAACAACTTCACCAATCGCCTATAAAAATGACACTGTATGATCTCATTTAGACTTCTGAATCTCATTGACAAGCTCTTGTTGAAATCCTTCAAGGGATAGAGGTCTTACCTAATGAAACCTTTCATGTTACCTCTATTCTAACACCCAATCACGTTGCTTCGCTCACCAAACAATCTATCTCCCCAACCACTTCTATCTCTGAACAGCAAGCCGCTGCTGTCAGTTTCTCCGAAGATGAAATTATCGACTTTGGTGCTGAAGATCCTGACCCTGCTTTTTTCATCTCAGCTTACGTTCGGGACATTCGGGTACGTCATGTTATGATTGACGGGGACGCTAGCCTAAACATCATCTCTTCAAAAGCCTTCCAACAAATGAATATCCCTTCTAGTTGCATGTGTGCCAACCCCATCATGTTGCGGTCATTCAATGATGCTATTACTTCTACCTTAGGCACCGTGATCCTTAACATTCATGTAGGACCACGCACTTTACCTGAACTCTTCTATGTCCTTGAGGGAGAGTTTCAATACAATATGTTGTTAGGCTACCCTTGGATCCGGGCTATGGGATGTGTTCCCTCCACCTTACATAGATGCATAAAATTTGAGTACGAGGGGAAGTCCTACACCGTAAAAGCTGATCCTCCCCCCTTCAAAAATTATAATATGTTGTATCGCCCTATGATGTGCTTGTACCAGTCAAGACACCCATTCATCCAACCTAGCCATCCACTTCCAACGCACCTACACCTTCAACCAATGAAACCATCGCACAAACCACTTCCTTTCCCGCAGCTAACATCCCAGCCTCAGACCCCTTAGTAGATGTTTTTCAACGCCTTACGCTGGGGGAGTATTGCCTATATAACGTTAGTTCTTTCCATACCCCACAGGAGTACAGAAAGGTACATGCACATCCTACCTATGACCGTCGTGTTGGGGAAGTAATCCCCTACGGACCACCTCATTGCCGCACCAACCTAACATATGGGGGTGTCGACGCATCTTGCGTTACCCCTGAACCTCCTCTTGGTGTATTTCCTTTCCAATCTGATTTTCAATACCTGACAAATCGTTGTTTCGCCCTTACCTTCTTGACTCGCTGTGCTTGGAAAGACTTTGGTTTTGGTCTTTATGAACAAGGCCGACATACAATCATCCCCGTAACTACATGCAAGCATAATGATCGTAGTGGTCTCGGATTTCCAGGAACACTTACACTGAAGGAACCTCGTGTCAGTTATCTCCTGGAAGATGACGACATCACCCCTACCGAACCATCATCACCCACAGAGTCAATAGATCCTGAATCTATCCCTCCTAACTTTTTTTCTCATAAATGCCATCTTCCTAGGTCCTCTCACTTATCAACGTGATAATGAGGACCCCTCTTCTATCCCCCTTATGTATCTAGACATGATTGAAGAGGACTCGCCTTCAATTAATGTCGTTGAGTGTCAGGATGATGACTCCATCCTCACTTATCTTGGTGCAGATGACTCTTATATTCAACGCGCCTTACCATCTGAAACTCAAACCATGTTGAATGAGTCTACTATAGAAATCAACATCCACACAGAGGAGGATCCTCACATTGTGAAGATCAGACAATCCCTTAATGCATCAGAACAAGTCACCTTTACTACCTTTCTTCGTGCTCGCAACCAAGCTGTCGCTTGGTCCTACACTGACATGCCAAGAATTGATCCTGATATTGCTGTCCATAAAATTACCCTGAAACCCGGTTCCAAGCCAATTAAACAGAAACTAAGAAAAATGCATCCACGCATTGCCCTCTTGGTCAAAGAAGAGGTTCAACGACTCCTTTCTGTTTCCTTCATCCTGCCTATTGACTATCCTCAATGGATCTCTAACATCGTACCTGTCACTAAAGCGACGGGGGGACTTCGGATATGTACGAATTTCTGAGATCTTAACTTCGCTTGCCCTAAGGATGACTTCCCCCTACCTAGTATTGATCAACTTTTTGATCTCACTGCAGGCCATGAGATGCTCTCTCTCATGGATGGCTTTTCAGGATACAACCAAATTTTGGTTGCCCCTGCTGATCAACATAAAACTGCCTTCATAACTCCTTGGGGAACGTTTTGTTATCGTGTGATGCCATTTGGCCTTAAGAATGCTAGTGCAACCTATCAGCAGGCTATGACCTACATTTTTCATGACATTATGCACACTATCCTTGAGGATTACGTCGATGATCTTCTTGGCAAATCTAAACATTGCAGTGAACATCTCGATGTTTTAACCATTATTTTTGATCGCCTGTTACAATATTCTATCCGTCTTCAACAAAAGAAATGTGTCTTTGGTGTCCTTTCAGGAAAACTTCTTGGTTTTATCGTCTCTTTGCGTGGCATTGAGGTCGACCCATCTAAAGTCAAAGCTATCCTAGAAATGCCCCCACCTACTAACCTTAAACAATTACGTAGTTTACAAGGTAAGCTCCAATCTATCCGGCATTTCATCTCTCAACTCTCAGATCGATGTCAACCTTTTCATCACCTCCTTAAAAAGGACATTGACTTTCAATGGAGCGAAGAGTGCCACCAAGCCTTTGAATCTCTCAAAGCTTATCTCTTGCAGCCACCCGTGGTTATCCCACCTCAGGACGATCGCCCCTTCTACCTTTATCTTTCTGCCACCGACCACGCTGTAGGGGCCATGCTTGCACATCGTGACTCCGAGAATCAAGAACAATCCGTTTATTATATAAGTCGTACTTTGGTGGACTATGAGACTAGGTATACACATGTAGAAAAGTTGTGCCTAGCCTTATCATTCGTGGCCACCAAACTCTGACACTACCTCCTGAATCACAAAACTTTCGTCATCACCAACACAGACCCCATCCATTATATGTATGCCAAACCTCATCTAAACCAACACATCGCCCGATGGCTCATGCTCCTCGCCGACCTCGACCTTGAGTTTGTCCACCAGAAATCAATCAAAGGAAAAACCATCGCAGACCAACTTGCGGAAGCCCCTTTATCTGGGGAACAATTTACCAATTTTAATTTCCCCGACGAACTCATCGCCACTCTTTCCCTCAGGGAGGAGTCATATCTAATGAACCTTTTCTTTGATGGATCAAAATACCAGCGCGGCGGAGGAGCCAGCGTTGTTCTCATTCCTCTCGACGTTGAGCCTATGCCTCTTTCATTCCGACTCGATTTCCCCTGCACTAATAACATAGCGGAATATGAGGCCCTTGTTTTGGGTCTCCAGGTTGCGTTACACTTAGGCGTCAAATCTATCAATATTTTCAGCGACTCTCAATTGGTAGTCAATCAAGTTATGGGCATCTACCAGTGTAAAAATGAGGAACTTCAAAAGTAAAAACATTACGTGGATTCACTTCTAACCTTATTTACTCACTATTCTATCCAAACCATTCCCCCGCTCCACTAATAAATTTGTGGATACTATGGCTTGCTTAGCCTCGCAAATTCCAGCTTCATCAACTGACTCTGACATTTTCGTCTTGGTCCAACAACTCTTTGCCCCATCTTACTCAGCCCCAGTTGTTTGTATGATAAACAATGTGTCTGCTAATTTGCAGGATACCTGGTATCACCAATTTCATGACTACCTTACAACCTTTGTTCTCCCATCTGACCTTACAAGTACCAGAAAACACGCTTTTCTTAAACGTGTTTCTCATTATGTCATTATGGGGGGACTCCTTTATAAACGTGGCTTTGATGGCATCCTCCTTCGATGTCTAACCAGCCCGGAGGTCACCTATACCATCCAACAGGTTCATGATGGTATTTGTGGTGGACATTTTAGCGGCCTCGCCGTGGCCAAATGAATCCTTCGCCTAGGTTATTATTGGCCTACTCTCAATAATGACTACTACGAATATGTTAAGCGTTGTGTTATGTGTCAACGACATGCCAACCTTCAACATACTCCTAGCCATGCGCTACAGGTCGCACGAGATCTTTGGCCCTTCTCACAATGGGGTTTAGACCTTATTGGTGAGATTCATCCATCCTCTTCACAATGTCACCGATGGATAATCACAGCAACCGAATACTACACAAAATGGGTGGAGGCTATTCCGCTCATTTCAACTAAAAAAGAAAAAATTGTAGAGTTCATTAACCACCACATTATCTGTCGTTTTGGTGTTCCTCATCGCCTGATAACAGATAATGGAAAATCTTTCAAAAATCAGTTGTTACAAGACCTTTGTGACAACTTTGGTATCAAACTTAGCTTCTCATCACCCTACTATCCACAAGTGAATGGACAAGCCGAATCTTCTAATAAAACCCTAACCAAAATCCTTATGAAAGTTGTCAATGAGTCCGGAAGAAATTGGCATGATCACATCCCCTTTGCCCTTTGGGCTTATCGTACTAGCTTTCGTACCTCCACTAATGCCACACCTTTTTCTTTGGTATATAGTACCGAGGCTGTCTTGCCTCTCGAAATACAAATACCCTCCCTCAGAATATCTCTTCAGGATATTCTTACCAACGATGATTTCCGCCAAGAGCGGTTAGCCCAATTGGAGCTTCTTGACGAGCGTCATCTTACAGCTCTTGATCACCTTCAAATCTATCAAAAACGCATCAAGCGTGCTTATGATAAGCGACTTCATGAGCGTACCTTTAAGGTTGGTGATTTTGTCCTCAAAGAGAATCAACATGTAACCAAACTAGAAAAGAGCAAACGTGGAAAAGTTTCTCCCAATTGGATTGGGCCTTACATAATCACTCATACTTATGGATCAGACACTTATCATTTAGCTTCGCTTAATGGTAAACCTGAGCCTGAACCCCTTAATGCCTTACATCTTTGACCTTTCTACTGTTGAATTTAGTGTTATATCACTTCTTATCTACCTACCGCTTGTCCCTTGAGCTCACTTACCAGCACATACACTTTGTTTCCTACATCTCAAAATAAAATCAAGCTCACATAGTTTACTTCTCACCTCCCCTTTAACGATGCCTTCCCCTTTTTAGTCTAGTCCATGACTTCAAAGTTTTAAAATAACACATTCTTATGGGATTTTCTTGAGTCAAACTTCCTACCAAACTAGATGCTTTACGCCAAAAGGACATCTGGCTCTCTAAATTATATATAGACTGCTCCCTCGAAGGACAGCTATATGCCACACTATTGCTGCTATTATATATAGACTACTCCCCCGAAGGACAGCTATGCACTAAAAACTCATTTGCTACTATAAATAGCCTGCTCCCTTGAAGGACATCTATACACAGTCAGCCTTTATCAGAAGCTTCTCGCATTGATTAGCTTTGTGAAGACCTCAAGAATAATACAATCAATATCCCTTGTAGACTTCCCGCATCGATCAGTCTATATTCAGTAAAATAAAAGCCGCATTCAAAAGAACTTTGAAGTCATGGACTTGTCTATTTAGGTTAGGATCTCTTTCGTCAGGACACTCACTTTATAAAAAGTTCTTCGTGCCTCAGCTATACCATCCACCTCACCTCACCATTTGTTAAAAAAACACAACTCAAGGGACGTGATGTACACTCGATATATTGTGATTATACAACTCTTTTCACCTATTGAATGCTCGTCTATGCACGGTGCCTAGGGGATTCAAGCTCATTCTACATTAATATGTGGTTTGTTTAGCTCTTCTCAACCACGGGATCACTTTTTCCTCTTTGAATCGAATCTAGGATTATGTGTTGATCTTAATCAGGACATGATTCCCTACCACTTGGGTAGGCTAACTTTCGCTTCACTTATACCTATAACAACATCACCAATTCATTACCAACACCAACAACATTACCCTACCAATATCAATATCAATATTTTTACCAACCAACAAATTGCCTAACCATACCTAAATTTCCTGAATTCATCTCTCCCTGGTCCTAAGGGAGAACTACATAGGTCTGAGGCCCCTCCTTGCTTTGTGCAGTGGGCTATGTAGGCAGCACTTCGGAGATGTGGGGTCTCCCAAGGTTAGCTCGACCATCCCCTACCATAACCTATCATGTGTTATAAATATAAATATTTTTTGTATTCCTCTTTATCCTTTTTTCAAAACACAAAAGTCAAAACACAAAAATTCTTATTATTATCATAACTCAAATCAACATACATATTTAGTTTTATTTAGATGTTAAACAAATACATCTTCTCTATCATTGACACGCAGGTTGGCATCCTTATTTATTCTTATACCTCGATAACATTTACTTAGACCCTCACGCCTCATCCCGAACCAGGTGATGATCGTGATCGTCGACACCTCTCGCCGGGCCTCTCTGTCCTCAAAGGTACCACGACTATTGGTACCACCCATTGATCTGCCAATCTCTCCTGTAACATGTGAATACACTCCCTCGCATGGAGGTATCTCGCCTCTAGTCCCTCCGCTCGTGACTCCGCAACAGCTAACAATTCTCTTGTCTCATTCACCTACGTTTGGAGCTGATGAACTAATATCTGCAGACGATCTCTCTCTGCTGTAATCATAGCTATGTCAGGACAATCACGTACCCCTCGCAGCTATGTTACCCACCATAATCTATAGGCCTCTGTCGTTCCTGCATCCATTACCCTGCGATCAGCTGCTATCCCCTCTGGCCCTTCTGGAGGTGTTGGCCAGGGAGGTGAGAATGTTGCCTCGGCGTCGATCTTCATATATGGTCTATAAGCCAGGGGTATATCCTGCACAAATCTAAATTGTCGCTGCACGTGATCTAGAGGAATCCTCTCATATTCACCTGGCCTGTGCCCCACGATCCACCTCAATCACTCTACACCCCTCAACTCCTCAGCTATATTCTCTGTTACCATATAGTTCCCGTAAGGCCTCCAACATATGTCTGCCATCGTCACCATCTCCGATACCTGCCTATAATACTCAGTGTCACCCATCACAGCCTGGGCTCTTGCCTCTTGTTTTGTCTGGACCCATCGTCTGAATCCCAACCTCTGCACTCTGGTCTCTCCGGACTGGATGGGTCGGCCTATTGGTCGCACACAAACAATGTTCTCATAGGCCCAACAATGTAATAAAAATGAACAATCCAGTGTTATCCTGTGATTTCGTCTACAAGCCCATAAACCCCTATATAGCTCCGCCAAATATGCAGGTGCACTTGCAAAAGTCACATTCCTTTCTATCATCTCCCAAATAACACACATCAATGCTTTTGGAAATCTTCCCCCATCTGCCCTCGGCAACGCATAATACCCTACCGCTATCATTAATATCACTGCTAACCTTGTCTCCTCAGGGTGTGCTGTATATATTATACCATATGTGAATGTCAAACCTCGCTGTGTCAAATCTCGTGCGTATGGACCAAATACTACTGTTATCGCTCCCCGTGCTGTGTTAGGCAATGCTTGATATACTGGTCTTCCTGTAATTGGGAGTCTCAAAATACGGAACACATCTTCCAATGTCACTATCATCTCCCCTGTTGGTAGATAAAAGGTATTCCTTTCTGGATTCCATCTCTCAATCAATGCCTGTAACATAGCATGGTTACGTGCAATTCGTGAATAATAGCGAATTCCACTTAACCCCAAATGATTTATCAATGTCCATTCAGCTAGTGTTACATCCGCTCGGATTCGTGACAACAACGCTGGCACAGTATCGTTCATCCTGAACCCTGCCTCCACCTACATACATCAAAACGACACACAGCCATTCAATAAATCAAATTCCTAAGGGTTCTTTCTCACATTCTGGAAATTCCTACAGTAACCGGCATCGGTTTTAGATAACTGGTATCGGTTCCATAACCGATACCGGTTATCTTAAGCCGATATCGGTCAATATCAACTTTACACACCCTACCTAAAAACACCACCTATGACAATAATTTGATCGTTTATCCCTCTTTGTACATACAAACATACCCGACACTCCTGACTACCTTCCCCATCACATTCACCCTATCCCAAATCATTTCCTATCACCTTTTCTTTCTCATCTCTATCTACTTAATCTCCATCATACTATTCACACAACATGCAAGAATCAAATTACAACCAAGATGTTTACCTCTTGGGCTGCAGCAGCTTGAGATGGCACTTGTCTTCCTTCTCGTCCCTTCCTGCTGGATGCTTCTCCTCATTCTGCCATGTTCACCACCCTCTTTAAATCTAACTTGTCATTTTGCCTTCTGAATCTCAGCCCACATTGATTTTCCCTGTCTCTTTTCTCCTTATCACTCAATTCTCTCATGCAATTACCTGTCTCAATAGTCAAAAAGCGTCGCAATCGCGTATTTAACTTCTTGCATGGCTCTCAAAATAAGAACTTAAGTTTCCACCCAAGCTTTTCTATTTTTAGAAAAGCCCATATTTGAATAACTGCTACCGGTTAGCTAACTGATATCGGTCTATTGTCTACCGACATCGGTTACCTAACCGATATCGGTCATATACCTACCTTTTTAAACATAGTTCTTTTCTTTATTTTCTACCTAATTTTTGTGGCGCCATCCCTTTTTCCTGCATAACAACACCATTATCTATAATTTTTCATCAAATCCACATCTCATTACAATTTCATCAACATCATCTATCTATATTACCAAAATAAACAAGTCATCAACAAATGATATCCAAAACCATCAATCTATACACCATTTGGATCCAACTCAACAAGCTACATACATTCAATTTCACAAACCAGTGACAAAACATACAACATTTCATAACACAACATGTCAATTAAACTCATCATCTATATATATACATACATCCCATCAATAAAAGACATCAACACCATCAATATATAAACCATGTGGATCAAACTCATCATACATTCTATATCACAAACCATCGACAAAACACTTAAAAACATTTTAAACACAGCATGTGGGTCAAATCATCATATCCATATATCCAAAGTTTCAAATATATAATGTGCCTTGCATAGGGGCCTCTGTGATCTCATAATACAACAAAGCCAGCACGCAGGCCGCAATAACTATCGTAATCTCGACTCGGCTCGCAGGCCGGTCTCTCATATCAAAAAATAAATACTCAGCTCGCAAGCCAGTATCAACTGTACAACCTATACTCAGCTCGTAGGCTGGTATATACAATAAATGAATGAATAAATGAATGAATAAATCATATGTGGGCACGTAGGCCTCTATAAACATAACCGGTTCACAGACCGGTGCCCATATCCAATGTACAAACACAAAAATATGCAGGGATCCCTTAGCTCTCCCCACCACCCTCAGCACCTCTCCCTACTGGTCCCTGTGCCGCCTCTCGCCTCCTGCCTGTAACAGAACCACCGGCTATGGCTGCACCTCCCTGAGATCTCTGACTCCGAGAGGTCTCTGCTCTATGTGCCGCATATGGCTGATAGTCAGCCCCAAGTACCATCAAGAACATCCTGATAGTACCAGGCCTCCGCTCTCACCTCCATATAACAGTCCCGTGCCACCATAGTTGCTGGGGCTGGTCCCCTGACTCCTAATACCAGTGCCCCCTGTGCCTGTGCTGGTGCCGCTGGTGGTGCCTATGGCTGTGGCGGTACCTGTACCTATGGCTATGCTGGTACCACTGGTGGTGCCGCTGGTGGTGCCTGAGCCTATACCTGTACCTAAGCCTGGGCTAGCTGCCCCTGTAAGACACCTATCTGTGCCTGTGCAGCAGCAAGCTGCCCTTGTAATAGCTGTACCTGGCCCCTGAGTTGATCCCTCTCTGCTATCACCACCGCCAAGTCTGGTTGTGCGGGCTGTGCTCTCCTCGCGGCTCTCTCTCCTACCCACCATACCAAAAATGCTCCTGTACAGCCGGCGTCATCCACGGTATCATCTATAGGCCTCTTGGCTACCCAATCTGGGTCCATGGGCTGTGGTGCAGGCAGTGGGGCCTCTACATCATCCCTCCGGTACTGAGGGAAGGGAGGTGGCTCATCCTGTCGTAACCCCATCTACCGGCGTACCCTCTCCAGGGGAATCCACTCATGCTCCCCTGGCCTCCGTCCCGCTATCCAGAATGTATACAAGACCCACCGCAACTGTGATCGGGCTCCTCCGCGGTGGTGATGACCTCTATAAGGTCTCCATACAATGTCTAACACTGTCAAGCCCTCTAATACATGCTGGTAATATTCTATATCTCATCCAGCGAGAACTACTCGTGGCTGGCCCACGACCCCCAACCACCTCTGAAAGCCATATCTGTAGATCACCTATGGCCCTGGCTGCTGGGGCAGCCCCTACTGGTCTAATGCATATGATATGCTCATATGCCCAACAGTGTAGCAAAAACGTAGAGCAAATCTCAAATCACCTCATCCGGTGATAGCCCCACAGCTCTTGGTATAACTACACCAGGTATACTGGTGCCCAAGCATAACATGTATGCTCCTCGACCATCTCATGTAAGACCCCCATCAATGCCCATGGAAAGTGGCCTCCCTCTGAGTCCGGGAGGGCGAAGCAGGTGATCCCGATCATCATCAACATGGCCAGCCGTGTCTCATGGCGGTGGGCACAGTACATATCCCCATACGCGATGCTCGCACTGTGATACGTCAGTAGCGCGGCTGCATCCCTGAATACGTGTAGGATGTTGTCCATGGCTGTCTCTGCATCCACCTAAAAGACTACCTCTCCATCAATCGGTAATCTAAGGATGCGATACACATCCTCCAATGTAATGGTCATCTCTCCAGTCGGGAGATGGAACACATTGGTTACCAGATCCCATCTCTCGATGAGGGCGACCATCAAACTGTGATCCCTATCGATCGCCCTGTACCGCTAGACTCCGCCGAGTCCCACCTCGCGCATAATACCCCACTGTGCTGCGGACACGTGTGGCCGCATCCATCTCAACAGCGGGGGCATCCTGTCCCGCATCGTCAGCTACTGACATGCCTGCAAAACCAACTCACTACATTAGCCCTACCCTTTCAAACAACAACTACTTTAACCTTCTATACCCCCTTTTACCCACCCGACCACAAACCGACTCTATAACACACACCTACACTCACCTATTTTACCCTAAAAACTTTACGATATCCCCTTGCCTTATCTCGCACCCTACCAATCACTCAGCTCTATTCTCGCCATTTACCTATGCCCCTACCAATTTAACACCTCCCCATTCATGCCCAACACCTAATCTATCCGAACCGCACCAACCACACAATCGCCCCATTTTTCCCCCCCACTCACCAATCACCCTTCCTATTAACCTCTACCCCTTCCCTCTTCACCCCCACAAACACAACACCCAAACCACTAATACCTAAACACCCAAAACCACAGCCCTAACAACCACCAAACACCCCAAACCATAGCAAAACCAACCAACAAAATAAATATTATTAAGTAGGGACTGGTATCGGTCACCCATGACTGCCACCAGTCCCCTCTCCACCGACACCGGTCAACGTACGACTGACACCAGTCACCTACCAACTCACCCTGGGCTGAAAATTTCTTGATCGATGTCGGTCGCTTAATGACCGGCATCGGTCACTGAAAAAATACCCGAGCCGAACCCGACGCGGCTACCCCATTCAATTTTTTTCCTATTTCTCCCTATATACCTACCCAAACACCCTAAAAACCTACCCACCCTGCCACCTTGGCCTATTTCACCTATCTACCCTCTCCTTTTTTCAAATAATTTCCATTTATTAACTATTTTCTAAAAACCTTACATCCCTACCCAAAACCCAAATCTAGCTTAACATAATCAAATTCACATAATGAAGGGTTTCAAACCTACCGGTACAACAACACGTCGTCATCGTGGAATGGGTGGTGGTGGTCCAGCTGGTCTAGCACCTCCTGCTCCTCTTGGCTGTGCCATAGCTCCACCTCTCCTCTGTTGGGTCCTTCACCAATCAACTACTGCCTCCTACTCACTCGGGCCCACTAACCACTCACTTCTCCACTCCAATAGCACCACCTTAACCAAAAAATGCTCCAATCTCAACAGTACACCTCGGACAACTCAGACTGGGTTTCAAATTGACAATATGACAATGACCGGACCGTATTTTTTTCTTTTTATAGGTTTTCGACAATAACCGATACCGGTTATATTGTGCCCTAAGGAACCGGTATCGGTCACCTAACCGATATCGGTCATGGACAATCGATATCGGTTTTATCCCACCTCTTCCCCAATTTCTGCCCTTATTTACTAATCGTCATTTCTCACAACATCGCCTATATCCACCTTGGCTGAAAACCCTTTGTTAACTTCCTTGGCACGATCCAAGGCCGTAACCCACCATTTGGTTTGACCCAAGGACTGTAACCCACCATTTGGCCCGACCCAAGGCCGTAACCAACCAATTTGGCCTGACCCAAGGCCGTCAGCTACCATTTGGCCCGACCTAAGGCCGTAACCAACCATTTGGCCCGACCCAAGGCCATAACCCACCATTTGGTTTGACCCAAGGACCGTAACCCACCATTTGGCCCGACCCAAGGCCGTACCCACCATTTGGCCCGACCCAAGACCGTACCCAACCATTTGGCCCGACCTAAGGCTGCACCAATTAAATACCTCACCCAACATCAACACAATACACTTTTATCCACCCATCATGTCACTTTCTGTTCAATCAAGCTCACCTGTTCGTGTTTTAGCATGATTAGGGTCCTTGACTTGATCAGTCGACCAACTTTTCCTAGACCAAGACCGTGACGTTTATCTCAACCAAACCAACCATTTGGTACTGCCGAACATGCCTAAATGTTCCTGTACCTTACCCGTTATATCCCCTGGAGCTACTTCCTATGCCTTGGATACCAGGATTATATCACCCTTGTTTGGATAAACTATCGACCTTTGCCTATGAATTGCTTGTTTGCTCTTCAAATCATGTACCCTGGTCGCACTACTGCATTTCAACGTGCGTCTTCTTCCTTGGACCTACCCCACCATCTTACCATCATATAAACACCAGTTACCCTTTATCAACCCTATCCCTGATTTCACGTTGCCCTCAATCTGTGATATATTTGAGGGGGATTACCTATACCCTTAACAGGGGTAACCACTTCTTATTATTGTCCATGCAGCTTTAACAAAGACAAGCTACATGACAACAAGGGGCTAATGTAGACACCAAATTTGTGTCTTACGACCCCCTGTGCCCCACATCTCATTTCGCAACCTAACCTCATCACCTAAACCTTACATAATTATTTATTAATTACCTTATAATTAATAAATCCACATCGCCATACCTGCCACCTCATCATAACCTAGTCTTAACCCTAAACTAACCTAATTAAGACCTATAACTTGGTCCACATCCACACCCATGACTAATTACTCCTCACCCGCACCTAAAACCAACCTCATAATGACTTGACCAAGCCCGCAACTAATCCCTTGGGAGAAAAGGAGGGAAAGCTGGCTATTTTACCAAAAATAGCCCGCTTTGACATGACCGACATCGGTTCCTACTCGACCACCGTCGGTTGTGTAACCGCCATCGGTTCCCTGTAAATGACCACCTCCAACCAAAAACAAAGGATTGGATTTTCATTTGATCAAAAAGGAGGAGAAATCATTGAAAGGATCGGGATTTGCTTGGCCGAGTAGAGACAAGTGAAGAAACAAGAAGAGTTTGCAGAGAAGGACATCAAGCCCAAGACTGCAACTGCACAACCAGAGCCCTGTGATACTCAGCTGATCATCGTGAGGGAAGATATCTCATCTTCTGATCGTCAGGACATCCTATCTAAGTTCTGCCTTTGTCATCACAGTTCTTGGACCTGCATTCTCGTCAATAACCAGTAAGTAGTATCTTGTATGTTGTCTTTGATAACATTTCTTAGACTTTTGAATCACAGCCATCATAAATCTATTCCCAGATCTACTACCCAGCAACACATTACATCTAACTATCATTCCTCTATCCTCTCATCACCCCGTTACCTAATCCCACTCATTTATTAGCCTTACAAACAACACAGCCACCCTACAACCGAACCTCACCAAAAGTCCCTAAAACATAGCCCCTACCGATATCGGTTAGCAGAAACTGGTATCGGTTATCGTGACTCAAAACCAAAAACCAACCTTTCCCTCTACTTGTTTCAACGAGGTTATTTAATTGTTATTTTACAATATTTTGTGTTAATTCATACTAGCAGGGGAACTGACCACCTTCGAAAGGAAGTTTTGTATTTCCTGGGCCCGAGGCAGTTCCCTCATTTATTGTCTAATCAAAATCTTGTGGTCTTGTATTCTTATTTGCAAGTAGTCCTTCCAAGATAAAAAGGAGTTCTTCGCAATCAACTTGATCTCTCTTTACGGTACGCACACACCATCTCGACATTCAACAGGTATTCCTCCTAGCCCTAACCCTTATCTGTTTCTAAAAGGAATGAAAGGATAGAAGCAACTCTATTCCCAAAAGTTGAAACATTCCGCGCGAAACAATGATATCTTAAAAGAAAAATCAATACAATGCTACAAAATTATGTATAATACTTGGGGTAGTTAACTTCAAAAGTATAAAATGAAATGTGGATAGAAATATTGTAAGGAAGTAAACAAAATGAACTATTCCATTATCCACCATGTAAAATAAATCTATTAGTATAGTTTCCTCACATAATTCCACAATATATTTGTAAAGAACAAATGTTTGATACGAGTAAAATTACAAAAATTAAATAATTCCTAAATACTAAAATCATCTCTTTCAAGAACTCTAGCTCCAATAAAAATTTACCACATATTTAAAATAAAGATGTAAATGAGGTTTGAATGACCAACAAGTTCTCTACTAGGTTTTCATGTTTTGTATGGTTACCATCGGTTAGTGTTTGACCCTCATCATACCAATATCTACAAGATTTTATTTTTTATGAATTTTCATTCTTTTTTTTCTAATGAAACCCCCATCTTGGGTAAGCCATTTTATAATTTCCTTCCACTCAAACAATCCAATTACTAAAATTACAATAGACTATGATGGTGTCTCCAAGGAAGAAACCAATGAATTTTATGCTAAATGTATCCCTTGTGGTAATGATTGTACCCTTGATATATTATTACCATTTGAGGGATTTAACTATTACTTATCAATGGCTTGAGTAAGTTTACATTATAGGTTATTTTTTGGAAACATTCCATCTAAAACCATGCTACAGTATTGGGTTCAAATAACCTAGATCTATTGTGGCATTAAGTTGAACTCAGTCCAAAACTATGACAGAAGGGTTTTTCTCTTGTGTTTTATTAATTGAGCCAACATAGCCATGGTTTTGTATAAATCATGAACTTGGTATGTCTAAATTTCTATACGTTTAGTGTGCCTATGGACCCAAGAGTTTGTGGTTTTAGAGCATATGACTCTTAATTTCATGGTCTAGGTGGAATTTACTGGCTTAACCATGCCTTGCTATCACTTTTTAGACCTCATTTCTTCCTCAATAGGCTGGGTCATAATAAAAGTTGTCAATAAGCTATATCCTGCCATGCTAGAGAGGTGAGTCTATATAGAAGACAAATTATTTTGTGAGCTTAAATAAACCATTAACATTCAGGTGGAGAAATCCCATCAAATAATGATTTGTATTAAACTTCCTAACATCTACTTCAAATGTTAGTCTAAAGACCATAAAAATCTAGGGTTTCCCTTTGTTAACACAGTGAAACAAAATATTTTCAAATTCATCAACTACACCCCTCTCAAGATAATTGCAAAGATGGTTGGAATACCATGGGTCATAAATATAACCATAATAAACATATCATTTTAAATCATTCCTCATATGCTCCTAAATATATTAGTCCACACTCTAGCCTGTCGCTAGTTTTAGAAACTCAAATTTGAAAATTTTACCTTTGAGATTGCAAATATTTTACAATGCACTCTTCCTAAGAAAAAAAACACTCTTTTTATCACCACTCATTACATCCCATGGTCTCTTGTATAATTTTTTAGTTTATAAACAATAATATGTTGACAAATTATAAGATTTAAATGCATGAAATCTATATAAAAAATCACTTAACATGATGCAAACTTCAATTTTCATGTTTTTCACACCTATTCAAAAATCTCTAATTTAGTCGACTTATGGAATATGTAATTGTACCCAACCCATTCCATTTTGGACTGATATATCATCCATATGATATTTCAATTTTATATTCTTCATGGGGTCATGGAATCCCTTTGTCTCATCATTTTAATGATAATTTACCTTTGAAACCTTACATAAGAAAGATAAACTCACCTCATTTACTAACATGGAATCCTCATTATATTTTATTTCAAACACTAACAGTGAAGGCACCCAAGGTTCCCTCAATCTCACAAAATCTTATGCATAATCATTAGAAAAATAATCAATAGAGGTTTTAATCACTCTAATAGGTCGATTCCATCTTATTTCATTTGTAATAACTCAAATGTCCTCATCTCAAGTATTAGGAAGAGAAAAAACTCATTTCAAAGAATTGCCCAGAATTTTTCCAAATCATAGCTACATTCATTTAGATATCACATGCTAGGTGAAGAATGACAATGTAGTTTGAGGCATCTTTGAATTAGTGTTAACAATGGTATTATAAATATTGTACTTTAACCCAACTAATGTTTATTTTACAAGGGATTATACCCATGGCTAGGGTTTAATATCCTACTCAAAATGTTCATAGGGCCTCACACCATGAGTGAAAACTAGGGTTTTATAGTGATGGACATTTGTAGGTAGGTGAAAATCTAAGGAATTTGTAAAGAATGATTTATAGTAGGTTCAAAAATGAACATTAGGTACAAAAATATATGGGTGATTTTGATAGAGTTGTGTGATCTTGCACTAGGTCACTTTCTAGCCACAATTTAAAAAAGGAAGCACTTATAGGTTCATATATTACAATTTTTAGGAGTCTGCACACCTATAACTTCTCAAATCCATTTGTAATGAGCTAGGTGCACTAATTCTCTTGTGTTTTTGAGATCATAACATATTTAATACACTTGTTGCAAGAATTAATCCATTGTTATGATGTTGTATAATAAATTTTGGAAGTTAATGAATCATAATAAAGTCTTGTATATTCCCTTTAAACCCTTTTAGTGTACTTAACTAATTAATAGATTATATTTTTGATAAGGGTGTAAAAAACATTTGGTGAAATTAACTCTTTATTAAAACATCGTGATCTAAAAACTAGTTACCCTAGGTTTCCTTTTTCTATCTTACTATATGATTCTTCTTCTAGCCCTACTTATTATACTTCTAGTTGCAATAATGGCTTCCACTTATGATAAAACCATATCATTCTTTGAATATCTAAATTTACACCAAAAATGCAAGGACGTTCTCCTTAATTTTTTTCAAAAAATTCAAATTTATCCCAATACATGCATTGAGCATATTCAATTTATTATTCAAAAGGATTTATCTTTAAATATTTATATCAAAACTCCTCCTCAACATCTTATTAACAACATACTTACTCTATATGTTTAAACCATTTTGCCTAAGAATTTGGTCAAGCATGTTCTTATTGACATAAAATGGGCCTCAATGTTTGAAACATCTCTTTTATATGTTGTTTAGGTGTCTCTATTAAGGATATCTTTCATTTTAATATTAGCATTGATGATATGACAATGTACCTCAAATAGTCTTTAGCTGTATCACTATTTTAATCACTATTGTACTTAATAATACCTTTGACACCATTTGTAATGTTTTCCCCTATGATCCTAACTACAACATCATTGATATATAATCTTGGTTACATGCTACACACATCACCTTAGCACACACTAATCTAGAATTTTTTCATTAAGGATCTAATAATCTTTACAAATGGGACCCTTACATTTTAAGTATTATGGTCTATGATAGTAGGAATCCATTAACATTCTAATTCCATCCGTTCTTATTTTTTAACCTAGATGACAATTGACACATTTATCTTTTGCTCCACATATTGTGTTGAAATAATTCTCGAGTGAAAACTCATGTATCTCCCTCAACCATTTGAGGTTGATATGAACAAGGATCATACAAATAAATTTGATATTAACATTTATTATAACTATCATAGATGCATTGGGCACCATACTAATTAATGTGCTAAAATTCATCACGCTATCCAAGATTTTATTGATGCACATTATTTTGAATGAGATATCCCTCTATAGTAAATTATGACACCTATTATTTCCACATGTTATACTAGGTGGTATTCAAATCAATCCATCAAGATGGGGGTCCCTTAAGTTTAGTTTGATTCAAATGGACTAAACCATTTTTGAGGTAAAATGAATAAAGGTAGGGTTTCAAATCAATGGGGAAGCTCATATTCCAAATCTCATTACAATAATTGCAACATGATTTTAGATCTAAAAAATAGCAACCTGGGATATTACATAGATAGTCAAGGTAGATGAGAAATACACCATAGGAAAAATTTGTCAGTTCTTGAAGATGGGTTCACTACAATGTAATAATCCAAGATCCCTTGATCCCAGTCCATAAGATGTATTTCTATATCAATATATTTTATAAAATAATTGATGGGAAATTATGATCAAAATCTCATGACATGTGGTATGGTCACTTCTATCACACATTCTTGTGTATTCTATGTTCCTCATCTCCACCCTTAATTGTACATACATTTGAACTAGTTAGCATAATGGATTTAATACGACTAACTTAAGATTGTTTAATATTTCCCTTAACATAATGTAGATATTCCAAGATGTCATGCATCGGTCCGTTATATAGATGGACTTGATGAAATGATTTTAAACCCATTATGTGGCACTAATATGTTACAATTCATACTCCTGAATACATCAGGTCACATCTGGCATGTTTACCCTTCTCTTGGTCCCTAATAGTTTCCATGACCATTCCTAAACGCTTTTCATACATTGTCATTACACTTTATTTTGATGTGTTTTCTATGGAAATCTAAATCCTCAATTTTGTTATTGTTCAATCTATTCATGTTTTGGATACATTTTTCCCATCTAGGTTAAGATACTAGCTGACATATTTCTACCCTGAGTTGATGATTCTATGCCTAGTCTTCATTTTTACAAAAACTTCATGAAAGAAAAATCTATTTAGTTCGTATTTTACTTATTTTCAACTTGAAATGTAATTTTTTTAGATAAGGTAATAAGATTTAGTTTTGAAGGGACATAAAAGACCCTTCACACAAAATGAAGCTAGAGGGCAATTAAAGTGCCAACAAAAGGAACCAAAAGCACAAAGCTCAAACATGATTAACAAATAGTGCCCACAGAACAAAGCAGACCACAACTAGTCTAAGTATTACAAGATAATACATATATATATATATATATATATATATATATATATATATATTTAAAAACTAAATCCTTAGATCACCAAGGTAGAAAAACACAACAAACCCATAAGAATAGGTAACACAGAGAAGAGGTCATCCAAAGGACCAGCCACCAGTACACCTTGCTCTAGAGAGGCTTTGCTTCTATGTTCTAAATACTCCGGCCCGCTTCCCTATTCCCTTTGCACTTGATGATAACCCTATCAGGTATTATTTCACGATTTTCTTCTTCTCCATCTCACTGATGTCTTCATCATCTGATACTTCTCATCTCCAGCCTGCATGTTAACCTCATCCTATTTCAGTTTCCATCTTTTGCAATCTGATCTTAAAGGATCAGAAATCCTCTGTTCATGCATAATAAAATCCACATTCATTGAACCAATCTGATACACTTTGTTTTGAATTTTAATTTGTACTTTAGTAGTCTTTGAATTCTTGCATACCAGATTTTTTGTTAACCACCAAAATGGTGTACACAGCTGAATAGACTCCATAATGAGGATTGAGAGCTTCCCAGTTCATCAGTTTCTCTATATCTCTCCCTATTCCCACTAGCTATATCCTCCCTTCCCTTGTCACCCTTTTGCATATTACACAGATAATGTTAAGTAATGCCAGTAGGACCATTCTTGCTGGATTCCCCTTTTTTAATACTTTTCACATGAGATGTCATGGTTTCATCATCTAAAATCATCACTGTTTTTCCTAAGGTTAGGGAGGAGATATAAGGATTTTTCACTTTCTTAAACATTAGAACATAATTAAGCCATGATGGAGAGGGGTATCTTGTCTTATCATTTTGGTAGTCTTATATAGAAGTAGTTAGGGATCATAAGGAGGAAAAAATAGGAAAGCTCATCTCTTGAGTTTCTTCTTAGATAATTCAAAATGGACAGGTGGTAAGAGAAAAGCTATTCCTGAATTCACCCTCGAGTGTGAGGTACTTCATAACCACAAGACACACATCTACCCATCGTACCTGGAAAACAAGTTCTCAGCTAATACCATCATCATATTGAGAGAATATTATTCCCCAGGGCCAAAAAAAGGTTGACAATTTAATGCTTTCTCCTAGTTTTGTCCTTAAAAAGTTTGAAGACCATCAATGGACATACCAGTAGCTTCGGTATATGGTGTTCATCGTTGACAAAAAATTAAGTACCCCTCATTTTGACGCATGACCATCCACCCATGCTTTCCCATATTCATTAGCCAGTTACGGATCATGGCCATGTAGTTTTTTTTAATGAAAATGGACAGTCTACCCTGATGAAGGAGCCTCCAAAAATTGATCATCCCTTTTCAGATGCATAGGTAGGTTGTGGGTTCTGGTACGCACTCTCTTACCACCCATGTTCTTACACTCCACAAAAAACCATGTCATGAAATTGAGCCAAAAGAATAAAAAGGACCAAAAACATAGGTCCTTAACTCAGTGTTGGTATTAAAAACCCTTTCTAGATTATCTATTCACAGTCCACACGTGATTCATGTCCTGTGTATCCCTATAATCATGACTCCCTATCTCAACATATCTTGTCTTCATTAATCAAAAAATTTATACGATTCCAAGTTAACTCCTCATGCTACTAACTCATCTATTCATGTAGGTCATTTCCATGATTTTCCAGTCCATCTGCAGTCTTATAACCACTCCTGAACACGTTATGTATCTCAACCCTCTAAAACTATCCCATCATCTGCTTAACCTCCCCAATTATATTCTTAAGCTTCCATCCCTTGTTATCATTGTTCTTAAGATCATTAATCACACACATAACATCCCCTTCAATGATTAATCTTTTTATGTTCATAGTTTCTATTATCTTTAATCCCCACAACATAGATAACACTTCAACATGGTTATTTAAGTGGTGCCCAACCGGACCAACATACGCCATTAGATATTCACCATTGTGGTCTCATATTATCCCAACCCCCAACACTTCCTTACCTCATCTTAGCTGAGCCAGAAAATTTTATTTTTCACCAACCAAATGGTGGACGTTTCCACTTAACCTTTTTTATTTTTCCTCCATCTCTTTTCTACTTGTATCATTTGTGATCTCCAAATTTAGATTATTAAAATATCCAAAGCGAAACATGAGGGAGGTTTGATAGAATTAATTTTGACAATTTTAAAGTTATCTTTAAGGTTCTAGGTGATTAGTTTCACCACCTTATTTGGATTAGAACCTTGGTTCTGTTGAGCCCCTAAAATGACCAAGTACCCAAGGTGCAAAGGGTTGTGGCGCATAGGAACATGGCATGAGGGAACATGCAAAGGTAACTTTTGGTGATGTGTGATGGATCACACCCAAGTAGGAAATGTTTGGGACTTAGTTACTTTTGAGCCTTGTTCAAAGTCACATTTGGAGATCATATGGAAAGGAAACTAGATTCATTTTGGATAAGGTTAAGCTATGAATCCTTGTAGCTTAAGGAATGAATATTCCTGGGTATCATTGTGGTTATCATGAAAGGATTAGGGGTTGAAAAGGTGGAGTTAGTTACAGATATCTGACACCTGCATGCTAAGAATACTCGATTGAGGAAAGGAAATATGACATTTGGAATGTTCGTGAGTAACGATGTTTATGCGGTTATGGAGGATTCCTACGGGCCCTTCCCTTATAATGATGGATGGGAAAAGGCATAAGTGGGGTGCGAGTAGAGGATAAAAAGATATAGAGGATGAGTTTGAATGATATAGGGATGAGTGGAGAGTGTAGGAGGTGATTGTATGCCCTGTAATGAAGTTATTGTAGAGAGCATGCTAAGAATGTGTTGTTATATTATCTCTATTCATGGATGGATACCTTAATGTATTTGGCTACTATATGTTGATGAATTAATACAATGGAGTGGTTCTAAACATCTATTTTATGGGTCTTGATGTATGTGTTTTATTTATTTTCTATGAATTTTAACCTTTCCATTCTTGATACTAGTTAGGGTTTATCTATGATATTGCGGTAATGTTATCATGTTTAGTTCCATATGTGGTTGTCCTAAACCTAGATCTAGTTCTTGATCTAAATTGTAAGAATGAATGTAACTACTTTCTATCTGTGCAAACACCTTTTCATTAATGAATAACATTATCATGAATCTCATATAAAGGAGTGTCTCAGCACATGCATGTGCCTTAGGTGAGCTCCCAGTCAGGCTGTGTGATATGTCGACATGCTTAGGCTTTGAAAGAAGTTAGGGGTAAATAGATACTACTTTTTGGTTTCATTGTTTTGAAGTTTTTGTGAGAATGATATGTGATGACGAAGTTCCTGACCTTGGAGATCATCGAGACCTAGCTTAAAAGAATGAAGGATGAGTTTTCTCAGAGGTTCAGTATTGGATCTGAGTTTGATGTGTGGAAATGGGTGGAGGAGAACTTGTATCATGAATGCTATGAGACATAATTTGGTTGTTTCCCAGTAGAGTTATATGAATGGATCTTAGCATATGAGTCAAGGACAAGTTGATACTATAAACCTCATGTTTGGACCTAGGAGGAATATTAGTAGTTGTAAGATGCTGATTTGACCTGGACTCGTCTTGTTGATCACTTGTGGAGAGGTGTGTTGACTAGTTACACATTAGAGTATGCAATCTTAACTTATTCTTGTTTGGAGGTTACTAAGTTCAAATTCTTATGAGAACTCAGAGAATATTTCTTACGTGCTTTTCATTAGAAATCAATATCCTTATCATTACTTTGAGTTTGCATGCCTTACCCATGGCTGGCTAAACTCTTGCTAGGCACAAGGCATGTATGCTAGAGTGGTAGAGGATGGTGGAACTTATGTCTGAAATGGAGAGAGAGGAGAGTCAACTCAAGTATAGTCAAGCTTGGGATAGGGAGTTAGAAATACAATGCAAAGCTATAGGAGTGATGGATTTATGGATGCATCTATTGTAGGAAGGATTTGAGGTACGTACGGAGGATGTGGAACTTGAGCAGTCTGAGATACCCCATATTGGAAAGTGCGGAGGATAAACTCCCTTGGATTCTAGAGATATCTCATCATATGAAGAAATAAGGAGAGCTGTAGGTGTGCATTTTAACCCACATGGAAACCAAACCCTTACACTTAGTTTTCCATTTTCTGAGATAAGTTTTAATAATCCAATTTGTATCAGTATTAGTATTCGAGAAACACATATGAGGTATAATTTTTCATTTGGTACATCAATGGATGTATATGTAGAAATTACTCTGATCTAATACACAGATTACATGAAATAGCTACACAGACAATAATTGAAATCAGCAACTCTATATTATATTTTTCTTAATTCACTATTTCAATACACTCCATTATATAGGAGATGTAAAATAACAATCCTTACAACAACATTTGTCTTCATATACAACCATACACCCATATGGTTTCAACCTCTCACCAATATAATAATAAAACAATACTAATTGTTTTATTATTCTAACTTACTAACTTACCACATACTAACCACATTTTACATTTATTATTTACATTTACATAGTAAATGTACTTTCACTAATTTACCATAATAATAATTACACATGTAATTATTATTCACCCATACAAATGGAGCACTAAGATATACTTCCTAACATTCCCCCCCTTAGTGTGAACATGGGGAAAACCTACCTTATACTTGCACCTGCTCATGATCTGATGATTTTACAGAATGATCATAAACCTAATAGATGGTTTTTCATAGGGTTGACCATAAACCAAAAATGATGGTTTTGAAATTGGTTTACCATAAACCAAAAAGGGTGATGGTTTTGCATAGGGTTTACCAACAACCGAAAATGGTGGTTTTACAAGTGGTGTACCACAAACCAAAAGGGTGATGGTTTTGCATAGGGTTTACCAACAACTAAAAATGGTGGGTTTACAAGTGGTGTACCACAAACCAAAAATGAAGGTTTTCAAGTGGTTTACCTACAACCACAAAGTGATGGTTTTGCAAATGGATTACCAACAACCAAGAATGGTGGTTTTGCTATTGGTTTACCACAAACCACAAATGAAGGTTTTCAAGTGGTTTACCTACAACCACATCATGATATGCCAAGTACTATTCTCAGCCCTCATCACATCTCACTGCAGGGAATAACTTAGGAAATTCTGCTGAAATTTGCTGCATATATAGAAAATACCATAAATGTAGAAAACTAGAAATGGAACATTGAGATCATGTTCCCCCCTCAATGTGAAATTTCCTTTATTCTGTAAACCACAATAGGAACACTACAACCAAACACTCTGCCAGAAATACAAAGAAACAACAGGAACACACTATATAAAAAAAATAATCACCATAGCTGATACAACCCCGTCATTGGTGACTGACGAGAGGTCGTTGAATGACCTCCAACCTCCTGTGCCTCCTTCCTCCAAGAATTTCACTTAGTATAGAAATTATTCATAGTTGTAGTCAATTTCATCTGTTATTTGTTCATCTCTAGTTTCCCATTCTACAATTTTGCTTACATCTGTAGGTGTTTTTTCGTTTCCATCTACTATCCTCCATAGATTTTTATTCATTAACTGCATCTGGATTTTTACTCTCCATGTATGGAATTTTAGCCCATTAAATATATCTAATGGTGTATCTAATTTTCTAAATCTAAATATCCAATAAAAAATTGAATGTAGATTTGAATTACCTTTGATTCTCTGATTTCTTCAAAAAAAAAAAACAGTGATCAATGTGCTGTATAGTAAATTACATGTTTTACCCAAACTACAAACTGGGTTTTTCTGAAATTTATATTGTATCTTTCTATATAATAGATCGTTCCACACACAAAATTTTGGAGAAACCCAAATCACAAAAAAAAAGTTACAATATCTTCTTCGAGACAGATTTAACCTGCTCTGATACCAAATGTATAAATTACTCTGATCTAATACATAGATTACATGAAATAGCTACACAGACAATAATTGAAATCAACAACTCTATATTATATTTTTCTTAATTCACTATTTCAATACACTCCATTATATAGGATATGTAAAATAACAATCCTTACAACAACATTTGTCTTCATATACAACCATACACCCATATGGTTTCAACCTCTCACCAATATGATAATAAAACAATACTAATTGTTTTATTATTCTAACTTACTAACTTACCACATACTAACCACATTTTACATTTACTATTTACATTTACATAGTAAATGTACTTTCACTAATTTACCATAATAATAATTACACATGTAATTATTATTCACCCATACAAATGGAGCACTAAGATATATTTCCTAACAGTATAGTCATTTCCTGTATTTGGAGGTATCCTATCTGGTATGATATTTGGGAAAGGTGTGGGTTCATAAGGTTTGAGTATCACGTCTAGAAGTGGTACGGGAAACACATCTAGGATTGGTTCGATATCACAAACTGTTGGCATGCAGTTTAGTACAATGGTGGGTTGACAAGGCGCAACTGCTTCAGGGCCCTTTCCTGCTACAAGAGGAGGATCAAGTGGATATAAAGGGATAGGAGATAGTGGATCTAGTGGGTCAAGTGGTGGAGGCAACATCTAAGGGAATCAAGTTCTTGGATCTGGTAGAAAAGATCCACACCACCATCAACAGGTGTTTTATGAGATGTCTCTCCATTTACCTGATTATAAGGGTGTTGAAGATGATGAAGAACATGTGCATAAATGTGAGTTGCTATGGCATGCAAAGGGTATCACTACAATAGAAAGGAAGTCGAGTTAGTTTGAAACTATGTTATAAGGGTGCATACATAGATGGTACAAGAAGTATGATCCACACTAGACATTGGTGTATTACATCGCACTACGTGATGCATTTTTGGAAAATTTCCACATCCTCGAGTTTGAACTGAAGAGAATCATCATGTTAAAGGAAATCCAACAAGGGATGGCAGAAAGTGTGCAAGAGTATGACACATATTTTAATAATCTTCTTCAAAAGTTGTCTTATGATATTCACCCATCTCAACATGCTCTTTTTTTGTCAGAGGGCTGATCACTCAATTTAGGAGGGAAATTTCACATAAGACATTCATAGATCCACGTGAGGCCTTGGAGGCTACTTTGCATGCTTATGCCATGGGAAACATTAACACTAGAATTAGTCTATTTATGGAAGCCCAGATTACTACCATGGAAAAATGACTTGAGAAATTGTCAACAAACTCGGCTCATGAGATTAACAGTAGGCTATGGTGCACTAACTGTGAACACCAAGGATATTTTTCCATGAAGATCATTATGTACCATGTCGGTGAACTATGAGATTTAACATGGAGATTCATGATGCAAGTAGATTCCTATTGCTACAGCACGTGATCTGTAAGAATGTGTCCAGCTATTACAAAAGTTACACCTCTACTACTCATGACACCGAGGATTATATATTGATAGACCAAATACATGGTGCCATTGATATTGGTGTGCACCAGACCAGTGTTGTTGGTAGTTCCAATGATGATGGTCATCATTATGTAGGGATTTTGGATGAAGGAGGTCATGGGAGAGGCTTTTGGGGTGGATTTTGAGGCCTTGGAAATCACAGAGGAGGAAGAAGTTAATTTCCTCATGGAACCTGTTATAATTGTGGATCTACATAACATTACAAGTTTTCATGTCCCAAATTTATTGCAGTGCTCTTGGTTAGGAAAGAATCACAAGTATGAAGAGTTCATGGAGTTATATGAGCATATGAGCTAGAAGTAGTGGAAAGATAAGTGAATTAGGATGGTGAGCGTTAAGTGTATTGATCAACAATGGATGCCAAGGGTGGCACATGAGTCATAGTTAGAACCTATACTTGTGCTGACGTGAGATGAGGCTGCATGTGCTAGGGAGATACCAAAGTAGAGACCATTGGTTACAAGAGAAGAAGTGGTGTATGGGAATTATCCAGACCCTACACATCAAAAGGAAGTTTATCAGGAAACCATGAATGTTATTCAAATCCTACAAGGAGAGATCTAGTGCTTGAAGGAGTAGTCACGGAAGTTTGAATAGAAGAATAACGGTGAGGCTCCACAAAAGGATCTAGATGAAGTTGGGGAGGTATGCAAAGATAATATAATTCCCCTTTTAGAAGAGTGGCTGAGAGGAAAAGTACCAAGCACCAGATGAGTGTGCAAGAGGAATTTCTTGCATGATAATATGCCTCCTTGTAATCTTGACTATGATAAGGTTATTACCTTGAATGTAGTTATTGATGGATGTCTCCTAATTAATATTCTGATTGACACAAGTGTAAAAGTTAATGAGATAACCTTGGATGGATGGATTCAAATGGGAAGAAATCCATTAAATCCATCTTCAAATGTGTTGTATATGGCTAACAAGACAAAGGAGATTCCCATTGGTGTTTTAAAGGATGATGTTATAACTATCTAAGGGGTGAAATTTACTGAATACTTCGAAGACTTAGCACTTGCTGAGGTGGAAAACTTTCCAACATTACTTAGGCACCCCTAGTGCTATGAGAACAATGCTAACTTATGTTTCAATAAGGGGTATATAAGTTTTGAGAAAAAGGAGGAACATGCAATCATTCCTCTAACAGATGGGAGTCAACGTCTTATATTAAGCCCTTTGGAGAAGAATACCTAGACAGAATCTATGTACACACTATCAGGGACTCTGAGGTTCTGTAACCAGCAAAATAAGACATTATTCAATGGGAATAATCTCAGTCTATAAGTGATAAAACTAGTGTGGCATGTGAAAATTGGGCTCATGGGACATATGAGTTAGTCGAAAGGAAATTAAGAGGGCTCTGTGACGAGAGTAAAAAAGGCATGCTCAGTCAAGCACCTGGGAGGAAAATAGTTACTGAGTTACACTAGGGGAGGCAAACTTGATGTTTTCCTATGAGAAATGGAAACCAAACGGAGATGTGAGATTGAAAGGAGAAGTATGATTAGATATACTTTTCTCAAGAATGTAGCACATTGGTGGCCGACCCATCAAGATAACTTCTAAAATGGTGCAAGGTGAGAATTGTGTTCTCTATCAGGTTTCTATGAATCAATGCACCTACTACTATACAATACTATGATGGGAAGGAACCTGCCTTGTTTCATGTCCAAGCATGTGAGAAGGCCTAGATGGAAGGTGTTAAATACTTTCCTTCATCACTATAGGTGCATAATATTTACTCCACATTATAAGGTTGTGCAAGCGCGTGGTACATTCATTCAGAGTTGTGTCATCTGATAGGAAACTAGAAGGAGTTGACACCTGATCTTATTCAAAATTTTGAGTATCAGAGTACTAAGCCATTGGTGAATGAGGTGTTGTAGGTTGTTAAGTTCCTAACTATGGGAGATAGTGCCATGGAAGAGGATGAAGTACTGGATTTTTTGGGTTAACCTAGTTTGGAGGTACGCTTCAATGAGGTAGAATTCAGAGGAGGTACAACTTATCATGCCTGCATAGAAAAGGAGAAACGAAAGCTAGTCTCTAGTATACGTGGTGAAGAGGTAGAGAACTTGGATGTTACCCATACTATGGGTATGCATGAGGTTATGGATTGTGAGAATTAGCAAGTGCATGCTTACCATGAACCCTCAAAAAAATAGAAGGTTAACATTGGCTTGAAGGTGAAACCCAAGGAAGATACTATTGGAGATTACTTGTCAGAAAGGGAGGTTTTGAAGATTATTGATCTGTTGCATAAATTCCAATATTTATTCTCATGTGGGTACAAAAAATTCAAGGGAGTTCATCACTCTTTAGGAGAGATAAAAATCAAATTGAAGGAGGGCATGTTCCCAATTTAGAAGAGACCTTATCAAATGAATTTGATTATGTGCATCAAAGTTAAGGAGGAGATTGACAATATGATCATATCAAGCATCATTGAGGATGTTGAGGAATTAGAGTGGATAAGTATGATGGTCATCGACATTAAAAAGTATGGGAGGATAAAGATTTACGTCAATTATAGGGATTTGAATGCGGTGTGTATCATTGATCCTTTTCCAACCCCCTTCATTGATGATATCCTAGAAGGAGTAGCCAAGCACATGATCTATTATTTCAAATATGGATTATTAGGATATCAGCATGTTAGAATTGTAAAGGAGGACCAAGAAAAGACAAATTTGTCCACCGAATGGGGAATTTTTTCCTATACAATAATGCCTTTTGGACTGAAGAACATGGCTCTTGTGTTTTCACACATTGTGGTTCAGGTATTTAAGGACTTCATCCATAAATTTCTTCAAGTCTTCCTAGATGAATGGACAATATATGGATTGCTAAGAAACCATTATTACAATCTAAGGTTTATGTTTGAGAGATGTCGTTATTTGAGTATATCTATCAACATTAAGAAATGTGTTTTCACTACTCCATTTGGCACCTTGTTTGGACATATCATATGTAAAGAAGAATTGCTAGTGGATCTTGCCAAAGTTTCCATTATTATGGGTTTAAGGGAGCCTTCCAACCAGACCATGATACATGGATTCCTTGGGCATACTAAGGATTACCATAAATTTACTAAGGGGTATCCCAAGATCACCACATTGTTAGAGGAGTTTATAAAACACAAGAGTATGTTCCATTAGGGAGAGACGCACCAAATGGCTTTCGACACAATGAAGAATAGACTCATTACTATGCCAATATTACACTTTCCCTCTTGGGATAAACCATTTTATTTGTATGTTGATGCATCTGGGATGGAGATTAAAGTAGTCTCAATACAACCTAGAAAGGGAATTGTTGACCATCCCTTGTGTTTTGCTAGTAGGAATCTAACCCCAGGAGAACAAAATTATACTTCCACGGAGCACGAGGCATTTTCAATGATCTACGCACTACACAAATTTAGCCAATATTTTTTGGTGATGCCTTTTATCTTTTGTATAGACCACATGGCATTAAATTACTTGGTGTATAATCCAGTCTTACAAGGGAACATATGCAGGTAGGTCCTATTGTTTCAAGAGTTTGATTTTATGGTTGTTATAAAACTGGGAAAGAGTAATTTGGGGCTTGACCATATATCAAGGATTGAATTAGGGGAGGACACATAGGGCATTGAGGATGCAATGTCAGATACACAACTATTCACATTATAGCACACACCTTTTGAATTGAAAGATATTGATGTGTTTCTCAGAATGAGTATGGCACAAAAGGGGATGAAGGACTTGGAGTGGAAATAGTTAGATACACGCACCATGCCTTACATGTTAATCAGTGGAGAATTATAAAATTTATGTCAGGATGAGGTCTTGCATCATTGTGTACTAGAACATGAGGGTGTTGGAATCATGGAGGAAGCACATGGTGTAATTGCAAAAGGGAACTATGAAAGAAATGCCACCATGTGGAAGATTTTATTGGTAGGTCTTTAGTTGGAAACCCTTTACTAGGATTGTATTGTGTATGAAAAGGCCTGTGATCATTGCCACTACCTTAGTAACCCAAGAAAGAGAGATGAAATGACATTGAGATAAATATCTAGTGTTGAACCGTTCAAGAAATGGGAAATTAAATTTTTAGGCCCTATTTATCCTACCGCATGAAGGACAAGTTCACAGTACATCATTACCTGCACTGATTATATTACATAGTGGGCTGATGCAACACCTACTAAGGATTGCACAACAGTGATGACAACCATATTTTTATGGGAAAACATCATTAGCAGATATGGGTGCCCACTAAGTTTAATTAGTGATAGGGGTACACATTTCCTAAATGAAACTATCAAGATTATGTTGGCAAAATTCATGGTGGCCCATCACAAGATTACCCCTTACCACCCATAAGCTAATGGGACAACAAAATCCTTTAAAAAAATTTTGAATCACACATTAACCAAGATTTTTGATGTTGGGAGACACGACTGGGATGAAAAAGTCTTAGCCATGTTATGGGCATATAGAACAACTTATAAAAGATTGAACAAATCCACACAATTTCAATTGGTATTTGGCATAGAAGTTGTTTTCCTAGTAGAGTTAATTCTACCCTCTCTATATATTGTGCATGCAGGAGGATTAGCTAATGAACAAATGTTACAAGAGTGCATTGATAAGTTAATGCATTTGGATGAAATATGATCCCTTACTATATGAATTCAGAGGACTAAGAAGGAACGAAAAAAGGAATGAAATGATCATAACATTAAGAATAAGGAATTTGAGGTTGGGAAGATGGTTTTACTTTATGATTCTAAGTTTCTACACCATCCTAGGAAGATCAAAGTCCATTGGTTAGGGACTTATATTATATCTTTCATATTAGATTCAGAGGCATGCTAGTTATAAGTGCTGGATGGGACACGATTGCTAGGTTATTTCAATGGGAGTAGGCTAAATCCCTAATATAAATAAGGATTTTATGTGTTTGTAAATAAGAAAGTATTTTTAGTTAGATTATGTTTCCCTTAATGCATTTCCCTTTTGTGTGTTTCCTTTTGTCATCATTTTTCTTTTTCTTCTCTGTTTGGTGTTGTGTTGAGTGTTGGTGCACTAGTATCTAATTACGTTTTAAGTGATTCCATGCACATAGGAATGTGCATATGTTTAGTGTGGGGTGGATGGACATGCATATATGTTTGGATATGGTTTACAAATTCTTTGAGAAGATGGACTGTTGGTGCAAATGTAGAAGAACGAGGGGTAGGTTACATAAGGTGTTCGAATTCGTGTAGTTATAAAGGTGTGTTAAGAAAAGTTTAAAGACCATGTAGAAGAGAAACAACGATCACGTAGTATAATAAGAGAAAGGTGGCACCATGGGTAACTACTTGGTGAACAACGAAAAGGTTATGTACTTCGACATAGTGACATGCGTAAAGGAGATCTGTAGCAGGGAAGTAGTATTGGAGTGCTAGAAGGTTGTTACTTTGATGCGTAAAGGGGAGTCACAAAATTTGATTTAAGTAAAATAAATTTCTTTATTAAAAAGAGACATTAAGATACGTGGTCGAAGGAACATTAAGGTGTTAAAAAGTATAAATAGAGTGTAAAGGTAGTCATTTTGACTACTATTCCTTAGAGAATTTTTGTGCTCCTTATTTGAAGTATGATGAGGATTTTGGGAAGAAGAGTGAGGTAATTTTCATGAACCAGTAAAATTGTGTGAGATTTGGCATGATCTTGCAGTATACCAAGTAGGGAAGAAGACAACAGAGTATGAGGGGGTTTCATGAGAGAACAGTGTGGAGGTCTTCAAGTTAGGGAAGATGAAGGAAAAGTTGGAAGAACCTAGGGCGTGGAAGAATGACTGAAAAAAGAGATGGCACCCAAGAAATCTTGTACAAAGAGACTAGTATTGGAAAAGGAAAAACCCATGGAAGTATATTCAGAAATAGAATATCCCCGAGGGGTTATTAAGGTAGAGAAGTGGAGCTCAAAGTTGTACAGATGTAAAATTAGCAAATTAAACCATAGAACCACCGACTATGACAATTTAATGGAGGTGAATCTCTACAAGGAGCTACCAAGGTTGGAAAAACAAGGGAACCCTACAGTAGATGATTCATTGAAGAGTGAGTTAAATAAAATAGGGGTCTTGCAGCTTTGGGAGATGTTATTTTTTGCATAAACCCACACCACTATTCAGATGGGTGATGTCACGAGTACATGAAGAATTTTTTTACTTTGTAGGGAGAAGGATGAGACTCACAAGAAATTTAATCCATACGGTAACAATCTAGAAAAACAAAGGTGTAGACATGGCCCTCGATTTAAGTGACACTGTGAAGGTAGAAGAGCTAGACAAGTAATTAAACTATGAGGAGGGTGAAAGGGAAATTTTTATTTCAGATCTACCAGACCCATCATTGAGATTCACTTCTTGAATCATTAGTTACAATATGGGTACATCTGAGAGGAAGAAGGACATAAACAAGAGGTTCTTGTATGTTGCATATAGGGTGTCTAAATGAGCACATTACAATTTTGCACAGTTTATCGTGGATAACATCATCGAGGAGGTGCGAGTGTAGAATGACTAGGGAGAAAAGATAATTTGGGGGTCCATTATATTAATAATAGTATTCAAGGAACTTGGTGTCTCAGGTGGACCAAATGATAATAGGTGGGTTTACCCACTGCCGCACCTGTCTCCTGCAATACAGTTCAAACAATTCACTTGTGATGAGAGTATATCTAATGCGTAAAATGTGTAGATAAACAAATGGTATGAGAGACTATGCACAACTTTTTGAAAATGAATGGTGCATCTCGCATGAGCTTCCAAATATCGTTGTGGACCAAGTTCAATTTATAGTCATGCAACATTTTAGTCTGACATGGTTTGTTATGGAAAATGGAGAGAAAAGGCCATGGTACAAACTCCCATTTTCATTCACCTTTAAGTACTTGAAGTGTGTCATCAACCAGGTGAAGGATGCAAAAATGTTTACCTTTAACGTAGATAAGGTGGACATGAATGTTCACACCCTAAATGTAACCTAAAAATACAACTCGAGACGAGCATATGTAGAGACCTTGGAGCTTGATTCTTAGATTTGCACCTGCATATCAATGTTACCATCATGGGATATATCCACAGGGTCTTCATGCAATTTCACCCCAAGACACAAGGAGGAGTTGAGATAGATGTTAGATATGCAACCCTTCCCCAAGCCATGAGAAGTGTCGGTCCTACATACGAAAGTGGTTCACATAGACAAGGAGGTAGTAGTGGGAGAAGAAGAAAGTGAGGAGAAGTTTGACACCTCCCAGGAACATAAATACTATACGCACCGAGGTAGCAAAGGGGGTGCAAATTATTCATATATAGGAAATGCTAAGGACACTGAATTAGGGTGTAAGGGAGGAGATTTACATGAATGAGATGAGCTAGAATGGAAGAAACATAAGGTGCATAAGGTTTCCAGTTCGTAAATGGAAACATTATTGGAGGAAGATAACACGACATTCAAGGATGAACTCAAGGTTGAGCTTGAAGCAAAAGAGAAGAGAAGAGATGAGGTAAGCACCAAGGTGGAAGTTGATGTACACACCAAGGAGAAGGTTCATTCTATGGAAGAAACTGAGAAGAGACCAACAAAAAATTCTTCTCCTACATGGCACAACAATCTGAAGGAAGAAAGCAAGGGAGACTCTTTTGTCACAAAGGAGGATAGGTTCAATCCTAGGTCGAAGAAGCACCATTCAAAGTGCAAGGTGATAAGGAAAAAGTGGAAACCTGTTTCCCCCCATATAGAATTTGTGGATTACCCCACAAAATTATTGTACATGATTTTTTAGGCCACCCTTACCCTGATGAAACTACATGCATTGGATATCTTGGATCAAGAAGGGGGAATTCCCAGAACAAGGAAGATGATAAGTTAAGACCTGCACTAACATGTAGAAGATCTAGAATTTGAGGTCAATGATCATGTAATCAAAACCATTCACTTGAAGAATAAGGGAGGAGAGACATACCAAGTGGTGGATCCTAACCACATCACAAAATATGTCCTCGGAGGTGGTGTGATGCAACTTATATGTAGGGGCCACTATTTGAATCTTAGTCTCGAAAAAAAGGGAAAAAGAAAAGGAGATAGAGAGATTACACCAAGGACTGAAGGGTAACCATGCAAAAAATAGAGGAGGCCTATGATCCCACTGGTGCCCTCATTAAAGGATGTTTGGGAAAATGTGTGGTACTGGTGAGCTAGGGAAGGAAAAATTATGGGGATGAGATGGAGTATCTCGAGGACCTTGTAGGGATGTTACTTACAAACATCAAGGATGACATAGGGCCAATAGCTACAGAGCTTGCCAAGGAGAAGGAGAATAAAAAATTGTAGTTGAGGCCAAGGTTTTGAAGTTATAGGATATTCTCAACCATCTCAAGGAGGTAGAAATCTTGGAAAATAGGGGTTTTGATAACTGTAGGAAGCTCAAGCCCATAATCGATGTGTGGGTAACTGAGTAAGAGAATACTCTCAAGGAATTACAATAGAAGGTCCCTACCAACAAGTCCGAGCACATGCACTTCATTTTTGAAAACTACTGCATAGAAAGATAAAATAAAAACAAAGCATAAGAAATTGGATTTTAAGATTGGTGAAATCCAGGACTCCATCACTGAGTGGATGGATGAGTTGGAAAGTATCTGTGTAGAGATGTTTGTAGCCATAAATGAGCTCAAGGGGAAAGTGGAGGAATTCACTCCATACCAAGTGCCCAACATTATAGGAGAGGCACTAAGAAAGGCTTTAGAAAAATTAAATGCATGGGAGAATCTAAAGCATGAAATAGACATGGAGTTCCCTAAACTCCTCCAATTAGTTTCTTGATGGTTGAACCATGCAGTAGTTTTTCCTTAGAAAAATTTTGGGTCATTGAAGTTTTAATGGGGAAGCACAAAGGATTTCCATGGGAGATAATCAAATTAATGTGGAATTATTTTTATCCCCTAAAATGACCAAGTACTTGAGGTGTGAAAGGTTTTGGTGCATAGGATTAAGGTGCGAGGGAACATGCGAAGGTAACTTTTGGTGATTCATGAAGGCTTGCACCTAGGTAGGAAAGGTTTGGGACTTATTCACTTTTGAGCCTTGATCAAAGTCACATTTTGAGAGAAAATGGAAAGGAGACCAGATTCAGTTTGGATAAGGTTAAGCTATAAAGCCTTGCAGCTAAATGAATTAATATTCCTGGGTATCATTACAATTATCATGAAAGGATCAAGGGCTGAAAAGGTGGAGTTAGTTACAAATGGATGGCACATTTATGTTGAGGATACTAGATTACGGGAAGGTAAGATGACATTTGAGATGTTCATGAGTAATGATGATTAGGTGGTTATGGAGGATTCTTACGGGCCCTTCCCTTGTGATGATGGATGGGAAAAGACATAAGGGGGGTACAATTATAGGAGAAAAATATATAGAAGATGGGTTTTAATGATAGAGGGATGAGTGGAGAGTGTAGGAGGTGATTTTAGTCTTTGTAATGAAGTTACTGTAGAGAGCATGCTAAGAATATGTTATTGTATTATCTTTATTCATGGATACCTTATTGTATTTGGCTACTGTATATTAATGAATTAATACAATGTACTGGTTTATGAACATCTATGTTATGGGTCTTGATGTATGTGTTTTCTTTATTGTATATGAATTCAAACCTTTGTGTTCTTGATATTGTTGTAATGTGATTATGATTACTTCCATATGTGGTGTAATCAAAGCTAGATCTAGTTCTTGATCTGAATTATAGTAATTAATGTAACTAGTTTATATCTATACAAACACCTTTTTATTAATGGAGAACATTGTCATGAAGCTCATATAAAATAGGGGCTCAACACCTACACATTCCTCAGGTGAGATCCCATTCAGGTTGGGTGAGATAACAATCTACTTAGGGTTTGAAGAGAAGTTAGGGGTAAATAGAGACTACAAATTTCTAAAAATAATGTTATTTCTTTCAATCCATATACCCCATAGAGTATTCCTAAGGGAAAATTTCCATAAATCCTTGACACTGTCATGGTGGAAAATGGAAGGCCATTGTTCAGGGAGATTGGAGATATCCATAGGAATGATCATATAATTTTTTAATATATGAAACACAACTGAGAAAACCTGGAAAGAAAAGGCACATTCTAAAAAGATATGGTTAGCATTTTCATCTTTACATTTGCAAAGGATGCATTTGTTTATGATTACCATGCCTTTTTTTATAAGCTTGTCCATAGTGATGATTTTCTTTTGGACAGATTCCCAAAAGAAAAGATTAATTTTTGGAATAAGGTTTTTGTTCCAAACTCTCCTCCAATAATCATTAGCAGAAATTTGGTCAAAGTTAAGGATATAACTAGATATAACTTCAAAAATCCTAGAAATCCATGTTCCTCCATATTGGTTCATCTTGACTCTGTCTTGGTGGAATGTGGCTAAACTTAAGTTCATTGTTGAGTTTTAAAAAGGAGAGGATGGGGACATTATAATAAGTTGGAGGGATAATCTCTTTCCATTTCCTACCTTCTGTGGAGGGATAATCTCTTTCCATTTCCTACCTTCCATCCAATAGTCACACACTCTTTAACCAAACTCTGTTTTATAAAATAGGAAGTGATCTTTCCAAGGCATCTCCTCCTTTAGAGATTGATTTATGATCTAGGGGTCCTCCCATAATTTGATATTCATACCATTCCCCAAATTCCACATGACCCCTTTATTCATAAATTCCCTTGTTTTCCCCTAATTATTCTAAAAAATAGAAATTTTTGGAAGATCTTAATCAGTAAAAAAACCTATAGTGCTACCAACATTCTACAAATATTTCTGTTTTAGAATGTCAACCCATTCACCTTCCTTTTTATGTAACCTTCATCCACCTTTGGAAAGGGGTGCTTAATTCATCATCTGCATATTTTTTAGTCTGAGGCCACCTCTATCTTTTGGTGTTGTCACATTTTCCTAGGATATCAAAGTTATCCTAGTATTAACTTCAGTCCCTGACGAAAAAAATGTTTTTTGTATACCTTCAGTAGCTTTCCTAATTTTGTGGGGCATAGTAAAAATAGAGGTTGTGTATGTGACAACTCCCTTCATATATATTTGAAGGAATTGGGATTTCCCATGTTGTGTCAGTAAAGTACCTTTCTAAGAAGCTAATTTATTGTGAAATTTTTCAATGATTTTATTCCATCTAGTGTTATCCAGATAGTGGTGAGGCGATGTTGTTGTTGTTCATTAATGTTGATGAAGTAACAAAAGATCTTCTTGAAGTTAACTTTTTAACCTAAAACCTCCTCATAGTAAGTTATATGTTGTGATTTGTTTTTTTGTCTATGATAGTTCTAGAATCACATATGAATCCTTTATTTTATTGTTTAAGTTTCTAACATTCATATACAATACTTATGTTAAGAGGTAAAGATAGGAATTTGTGCATGTTGTTATCCTTTTATTAAATATTATGTTCTTACATAAGTCATTCCTTGACTATTTCTACATCACCACTTTCTTTTACTCCAGTTATCCTTATTCCTTTTTCTCAGAAAATAATGAATAACTATAGTTTATTTCTATTAGTCATAGGTTTAGCATCCTGGTATTTTTTCAGATGCACAAATTTTAGTAGTAAGCTATCCTATTCCAAACATTCATCCCAAGGAGCCAAGGTCCCACACCTAGGGGATGTTCTCATGTTACATTGGATCATCTGACAATATAGTGAATGCACGATCTAGGTGACAATAAGTACTACAGAGGTTTTTTATCATGATAAGTACCAGATACAGGTATTTTAAGGACTATAAAGGTATGGAGACCCTTCAGAATTATTACAAGGGTTGGGTATGATGTGTTGCTTTGTGAAATTAGGTAAGTGAAGTTATTTATCATTTTTTTCAAAAAAAAAAGTCATAGGAGAACAAGTGAAGGTTTAAGTGTGTTATAGAAAAGAATTGAAAATAAAGGAGAGATCAGTCTTAGGGGGAGCTTGAAGGATCTTTTTCTCGCTACATCAAGTCATGATTAGCGTAGTCAAATTTTTTTAGAAGACCTTGAAGATGTGTTGACAATTGTGTATGTGCTTGGAATAATGTTTCATGCTCTAATTGGAGATCTATAAAGTTAGCATACCTTGAATAACTGAATAAATAATTTGATATGCATAGTTGAGCTTAAAGTTATGTTTTGAGACCTAATATAGGTATGTGTCTCCTCAAAGTGGAGTTAGAGGTATAAAATGTGGGTATGCAAAATGTGTTTCTTAAAATTAAGCTTGTAGAGTTCATTGTTCTATGAACTAAGAAAAAGGTATGTTTACATTTGATACAATCATAAAGAGCAGTAGTGTGGAGTCAAAAGACCATTTGAGTTGTGTGGTGACCTAATTTTTGTTACAAGGTGATAGAGTTATGGCTACTAGGAATCAAGAAAAACATAATAAGTATGACTGATAATAAGTATGACTAAGGTATAATCATGAGGAGTTTGAAAGTATTCAATTTGGATATGAAGAATTTATGCTTTGATTTTTTATGATTGAATGGGTACAGTCCTGGTGTAATATTATAATATTGAGCTCCTAGATAGTATATAAATGCCTAGATAGTTTCAAAAATTGATATATGAATGAATGACAAAGGTTTGCAATTTGTGACCTAATATAGGTCTGAAATGCATTTGAGAAGTCTATGTTTGATCAATATAGGTTGGTGAACCTTACAATTGGTATGATATTCCTTGAAGCTATATCTCTAAGTGTTTGAGTCATAGGTAAGAAATTTGATCATTATCTCTAGCTAACAGTTGTGCATTGAGTCATTGATATCTGTAATTTGTTGAGAAATATGAAGGACATATGAACATGGTATTGTGTATTAGTTGGAATAAACACAAAATTTAGTTTTGTGTTACTCTTGAATTCAAGATCAGAATTATTTGAGGGACGAAATCATGTCAAAAAATAATAAACTCTGAGCATGAGGATCAATTGATATGTTTCAAGAAGATCTGGGTATGTAGATTGAATTTTTTCATTCCTAGGAAAGGTATAATGTCATGTTACAAAATAGTTTGCAGAAGTGATTGGTATTAGGAGGAATTTGTTTGGGATTGTAGACACAAAATCACACACTTGGGTACATTTCTAGGTCTTTAACACATACTAGCATTTATATGATGCCTAAGAAAGAAAAATAGAAATGATGATTGTCCTTAGCCTCTTTTATATGTTTCTTGTTTTCTATTTGGTATTTCACACCCTGCATCCCAATCAATATTTTACTTATTTATCTTTTATGGCTCCATAAACAGTGCCCATGTAGGACAAGAGAACCTAGATTCCCTTGTCCCCTCTAGGTGCCCTTGACACTTTTCCACCTTACTCACTTATTTTGGGTCTCTTTTATCTTCTAAACATATTTTTCACTTATGGGTCGGCCTTCTAGTTGTCATTATGAAATTTAAATAAGATAATCATATAAATATATAGTTATGGATTCAAAATGAGGGACCAAGATCTAAGCATTATTATTATCATCTAATATTACACTGAAAAGGAACCTAAAACACTTCAAAGAATCCATTTGAAATTCAATCAAGGGACAAGGGATTGCATTTTTCTGCATACACTACATAGGAAGTGCATCTTATAAAGTGAACTTACACAAGGGAATCCTAGGGCACAATTCTTACACACACTAAACAAATCTACATGGAATATGATATGTAGTGTAGTACTCAGTCTTAAGTTCACTCTCAAGGTGGCCAATGGGGTCAGTCTTGTTGGAAAGAAAAGTTGTTGGGGTGGAAAAATTTGTGGATTTCTTGCCAATGCTCAGACATTCAAAGTCCCTATACTTAAACAATACAACTTCTATAATTTCATGTGTGAGAAAGGTAAGTTTTATCCATGGTGGCCTTGCGGCTGGGAATCTAATAGGGGCACTCCACTTAACTTGTGGAAAAGCTAGCAATTACTTGCTAGAGAGGAACTTGTGAAGAGAACGGGAAAGGGAGTGAAAATATGAAGTGGGGGAACTAGTGATGTAATTATAAAATCATATGCTTACAAAAAATAGTTAGGAAATCTTACACATGCATTTTTAAATAAGAAAACAACATGATTTTTGGGTTACTAGCTAGAGGAAATCATATGTAAAAAGACATAAACATTCATATGCCTTAGAAAAAAAAAAAATTTCCTTTATTAGCTATAAAAATCATAGTTGTACATAGGGAGGAAATGAGGAAGTTAAAGAGAAAATGGCTAAGTCTTTATCACTCACAAGTAAGAAAAATCTCTCTCATGAATTTACAAGAATACAACCAGCCAGAATGATAAGAATTTTAGAAAAACTTGAATGAGGAGCTCATTACAATTTATAAAAGAGGTACAACTCTTCATCTTCCCAATGAGACTTCATATGCCTTATTTCAAACTTCAAACTATTCACATTCCTACAAAATATTAATTCCCTTTAATAAAAAAAGGTGAATTAATTCTACATAATGTTTCTAAAGTCACTTTTCGAATAACTTAAAGGCATATCAGAAATTGAAAACCCCAAAAAAGAATTAGAATATTTGAAGAGGGATAAAGTTAGGGGGAAGGAAGAGAAGAGAGAGATGTTTCTCTTGATGAAATAGTGAGGGGTGTTTGTTTCATAATAGGAAACAAACATTATAGACAGTGGAATGAAACCAATACTTTGCAGCTAATTACATGTGTGGAAGGAGGTACTAGGAGAACCTATGGATTTGAATCTCATGGTTCTTCAACACTTGTAATTTTTAGACATAGAAACTTACTATTTTTCGCAAGTGTAAAAATAATTTTTTTTGGACCTCAACTAACTATGACAGCTTGAACTCGTTATTATCACTGTATTCCTCATATAGAAATCACTTTCTAGACTAACTTTCCATTTATAGTAGGGGTTGATGAAACCAGTTACTATTTTTACTAAGTTTCAATTATGGCCCGAGACGACCTTTTCGATGACTTTCACTTGCAAAACTTCATCTGTGTCCATTGCCTCCTTCACAGCTTCTTCAGATGATGGCCTAGCTGAAATAACAACATCTCACTTACGAAGGTTTACTATGTTTAGTTAGTTTTCTTTTGGTAGTCAAATTATGGTAGGATGAAGAATGTTGATATGGGTTTTTTCCCAATATCAATCCCTTGAAATTTCAGGCTTTCCCGATCACTAGTTTATGAGATTTTAAAACTTGAATTTTTTTTACCTGGAAACAACCATGGGCACAATAGCCATTAATGGATCTTGAAGATTGTAGGTATCCTTAACCACCTCAGATCATGATGAAAATTATATTTTTGATGTTATTTTTTCCTTCTTATTTCACTGGTGAATTTTCTTTGCAAACTGATTGTCGGTTGATAGTGAAAAAAGATTTTTATTTTTGTTGTGTAGAAAAGGAGATTTCGTCACTAAAAAAAATCCTTGCTATGAATGGGAGATATGTTATTGATGTTTTTACAGCCTCCAAAAATGGTGAAGATATCAAAAAACCTCATCTCGATCTGTGCCCTGGTTTACAAATTATGTCGAATTCTTCATCTAGCGACAATGAGGGTTTTTAAATGAAAATATTCATTTTTCTCTTTTGTTCTTCATTTCTTCGATAAAATTTTCCTCTGAGATCTCTATATTGTTACCATGTGAATGACTTGGAATATTTTGTTGAGTGCATGAATGGTGGCTTGGTTGTATAGGAAAAAGTTTCTAGAGTTCCGACAAGGTGTGTAGATGTGTGGGGAAGAAGCAAGCACGAAATGGCTAAGTGTTATGATTTAATCCAAAAAACATGAAGGCATGGGGTTGGGAACATTTTTGTGTACCATTTGTTAAATATATAAAGTTTGAGAAAAATGAGGAATGTGTTATTATTCCTTTGACAGATGGGAAGTCAACGCCCTATAATAAGCCTTTGCGAGAAGAAGACCTAGAAAAAATCTGTGTGCACTATCAGTGACTCTGAGGTTGTGTAACCAACAAAAGAAGGCATTTTCTAGTGGGAAGACACTCAATATATAAGTGATACAACTAGTGTGGTGTTTGATAGTTTCTCTCATGGGATATATGAGTTATTCAGAAGGTAATTAAGATGCTCTGTGATGAGAGTAACAAAGGCGCGCTCAGTCAGGAACCTGGGAGGAAAATAGTTTCTGAGTTACACTGGTAGAGGAAAATATGATGTTTTCCTACAAGTAATGGAGATGCAGTGGGGATGTGAGATCGAAATAAGAAGTATGTTTAGATTTAGTTTTCTTGGGACCACAACACATTATTGGATGACCCATCGAGATAACCTTCTAGAATGAGGTGAGGTGAGAATCATATTCTCTATTAGGTTTTCTCCAAAGCAATGCACCTACTACTATACAATACTATGATGGGAAGGAAACCACCTTGTTTCATGTCTAGGCATGTAAGAAGACCTAAATGGAAGCTGAAGAAGCTTTTCCTCCATAATTGTGGGTGCATAAGCTTTACTCAACCTTACAAGGTTGCACATGCACATGGGACATTCATTTAGAGGTGCACCGTTAGACAGGAAACTGGCAGGAGTTGATAGTTGATCTTATTAAAAATTTTGAGTATCAGATTACTAATCCATCGGTGAATGAGGTGATATGGGTTGTTAAGTGCCTAACTATGAGAGATCGTGCCATGGTAGAATAAAAATTACTAGAGTTATTAGCTGAACCTAGTTTGGAGGTGCGCTTTGATGAGGAAGAATCAGAGGAGGTACATCTTGAGCATGCTTACATGGAAAAGGAGAAAGGAAAGTCGGTCTACATGATAGATGGTGAAGAGGTGGAGAGCTTGGATGTTAACCATACTATGGGTACATGCGAGGTTAAAGATAATGTTGATGATGAAGTGTGCGCTTACCATGAACCCCTGAAAAACTAAGAAGGTTAACATTACCTCAGAGAAGGAACCCAATGAAGCTACTATTGGAGATTACAGGTCGAAAAGGGAGGTTTCAAAGATTGTTGATCTATTACGTGAATTCTAGGATTTATTCCCGCGTGGGTACCACAAACTCAAGGGATTTCGCCACTCTTTAGGAGAGATGTGGATCAAACTAAAATAGGGCACACGCCCAATTCAAAAGAGACCTTATCAAATGAATCTAAATTTGTGCATCAAATTCAAGGAGGAGATTGACAAGATGATTGCATTAAGCATCATTGAGGTTGTCGACGAATCAGAGTGGATAAGTCAGATGGTCATCAACATTAAGAAGGATATGAGGATAAGGATTTATGTCAGTTACAGGGATTTGAATGTGGTGTGTCATTGACCCTTTTCCAACCCCCTTTAGAAGGAGTAATTGGGTGTGAGATCTATTCTTTCATAGATGGATTCTTAGGATATCATCAGGTTAGAATTTCAAAGGAGGACCAAGAAAAGAAAACTTTTTCCACTAAATGGGGAAGTTTTTCATATATAATCATGCCCATTGGACTGAAGAATGCACCTGTTATGTTTTCACGCGTTATGGTTCAAGCGATTCAGGAATTCATCCATAAGTTTTTACAAGTCTACCTAGATGATTGGATGGTGTATGGATTAGTGAAGGGCCATTGTGAAAATCTAAGATTGATGTTTGAGAGATGCAGGTAGTTAATTATATCCCTAAACATTAATAAATGTTTCTTTGCTAATCCATTTGGCACCCTATTGGGACATATCATATGTAAAGAAGGCTTGTTGGTGGATCATCCCAAAGTTTCCGTTATTGTGGGATTGGGGGAACCTACTAGCCAGAGCACGGTGTGTGGATTCCTTGGACATATAAGGTATTACAGAAAGCTCATCAAGGGCTATTCCAAGATTTTCATGCCATTGGAGGAGTTTCTAAAACACAAGAGTATGTTTCATTGGGGAGAGGTGCAACATATGGCTTTCGAGACACTAAATAATAGACTCATTACTGCACCCATATTACAATTTCCTTCTTAGGATAAACCTTTTCACATGCATGTTGATGCATACAGGATGGAAATTGGAATAGTCTTATCACAATATGGAGAGGGAATTGTTTACCATTCCTTGTGCTTTTCTAGTAGGAAGCTAACCCCAACATAACAAAATTATACTACCACAGAGCGTGAGGAAATTATCAATGATCTACGTGCTTCACAAATTCAAGAAGTATTTTCTAGAGATGCCTTTTATATTTTATACGGACCACATGGCATTAAAGTACGTAGTGAACAATCCCATATTGCAAGGCCACATATATAGGTGGGTCCTATTATTTCAGGAGTTTGAGTTTACGGTTGTTGTAAAATTAGGTAAGTGTAATTTGGAGCCTAACCAGTTATCAAGGATTGACTCAGGAGAGGATGTGTAGAGGATTGAGGATACAATTCCAGATGCACAACTATTTAGATTGCATCATGTGCCCTTTGAATTAGAAGATATTGATGTGTTCCTAAGAATGGGTGTGGCGTCAAATAGGATGAAGGCCTTGGAGAGGAAATAGTTAGCTGCATGCGTCATACCCTACATGTGAATTAGTGGATACCTATAAAAGTTAGGATAGGATGAGTTCTTACGCCGGTGTGTACTAGAACATGAGCATGCTGCAATCATGGAGGAAGCACATGGTGGAATTGTAGGAGGGCTCTATATAGGAAATTCCACCATGCAAAAGATTTTATTTACATGTCTTTGGTGGGAAACCCTTTACCAGGATTGTATTTAGTATTGTAAGGTCTATTATCATTGTCAGCACCTTGGTAAGCTAGGAAAAAGGGATAAAATTCCATTGAGACCAATAGCTAGTGCTGAACCATTTGAGAAATGGGCAATTGACTTTGTAGGACCTATTTCACCTATCGTGTGAAGGAAAAGTTCATGGTACATCATTACTTTCACTAATTATCTAACATGGTGGGTGGAGGAAACACCTACAAGGGATTGCATGGTTGCCATAGAAGTAAGATTCTTATGGGAAACTATAATCAATAGGTATGGGTGCCCTCTAAGTTTGACTAGTGATTGGGGTACTCATTTTGTGAATGAGACCATCAAGATTTTGTTAGTAGATTTCATGGAGGATCATCACAACACTACTCCTTATCACCCTTAGGCTAATGGGGACTGCTAAGGAATTTAACAAGATATTGAGTCACACATTGACTAGGATTTGTGTTGTTGGGAGATAGGACTAGGATGAAAAAGTATTAGTCGTGTTATGGGCGTATAGAACAACTTATAAAAGATTGAACAAATCGACACTATTTCAATTGGTGTTTACTGCAGAAGTTGTTTTTCCGGTAGAGTTCGTGATACCCTCTCTATGTATTGTGTGAGAAGGAGGATTGGCCGATGAGAAGGCACTGCAAGAGCGATTGATAAGTTAATACAGTTGGATGAAATATGATCCCTTGCTAGATAGAGTTAGAGGATTGAGAAGGCACAAAAAAGGCATGACATGATCGTCACATTAAGGATAAGAAATTTGAGGTTGGGCAGATGGTTTTACTTTATTATTTTATTTTTTTGAGCCATCTTGGGAAGCTCAAAGTCTATTGGTTGGGTCCGTATATTATATCCTTCATACTGAATTCAGGTGCATGCCAATTATAAGTGTTGAATGGGACATGGTTGTCAGGTTACTTCAATGGGAGTAGGCTGAAGTCCTACTATAAATAAGGTTTCTGTGTGTTTATAAATAGCATAGTATTTCAAGCTAGATTAGGTGTTCCTTAACACATTTCCCTTTTATGTGTTTCCTTTTTTTTTTTTTTTTTATTTTTCTTGTCTATTCTATGTTGTATTGCATATTGGTGTTCTAGTATCTAATTACATTATAAGTGATTCCATGCATAGAGAACCACACATACATTTAGTGTGGGGTGGATGGATTGGCAAATATGTTTGGGTATGGCTGAAAATTTCTTTGAGAAGATGGATTATTAGCACAAAGGTAGAAAAATGAGTAGTACGATGTATAAGGTATTCAAATTCATGTGGTTATAAAGGTGTGTTAAGAATAATTTAAAGACCACGTAGAAGAGAAACAATGATTGTGCAATATAACAAGAGGAAGGTGACACCATGGGGAACTACTTAAAGAACAACACAAAGTTTATGTACTTTAACACAGTGACGTGCACAAAGGATATTTGTAGTAGTGAAGTAGTAGTAGAGCATCATAAGGTTATAATTGTGACCCATGAAGGGGAGTCAAAATTTTTTAATTAATTTAAATAAAGTGATTTATTAAAAATAGATGATAAGACATGTGATCAGAGAAACTTTAAGGTGTTGAAAAAGTATAAATAGAGTGTAAAGGTAGTCATTTCAAAAACTTTTCCTTAGAAAATTTTTGTTCTCCTAACTTGAAGTGTGACAAGGGTTTTAAGAAGAAGAGTGAGGTACTTGTTACGAACTAGTAAGATTGTGTGAGTTGTGGCATGATCTTGTAGTATAGCAAGTACGGAAGAAGATAACATAGTAGGTGGGGGTTGCGTGAGAGAGAAGTGTGGAGGTCTTCAAGTTAGGGAAAACAAAGGACAATTTGTAAGCACCTAGGGCATGGAAAAATGACAGAAAAATGAGATGGCACCCAAGAAATCTTGTAAAAATAGACCAATGGTTGAAAAGGAAGAACTCGTGGAAGTCTATTTGAAAATGTACTATCCCCCAGGGGTTATTAAAGTAAGGAAGTGGAGCTTGAAGTTGTAAAGATGAAAAATAATTGAATTCAACCACAGAATCACCAACTATGACGAGTTAATGCAGGAAGATATCTACAAGAATCTACCAAGGTTAGATAAACAAGGAAACCCTATGGTAGAAAATTGAGTGAAGAGGGAGTTACAGAAAACATGGGTCTTGTGACTTTGGGAGTTGTCATTTTTTTCTAAACCCACACCAATATTCAGATGGTTGATTTCACGACTACATGAAGCCTTTTTCTACTTTGCAGGGAGAAGGATGAGATTAAAAGGAACTTTAATCCATAGGGTAATGAACCTATAAAACAAAGGTGAAGACATGGCCCTTGATTTAAGTGCCACTGCAAAGGTAGAAGAGCTAGTCAAGCAATTAAACTATGAGAAGGGGGAAGGGCACAAGTTATTATGTATCTTCCGGACCCAAAAATTAGAGTCTCTTACCAAATCATTAGTTACAATTTGGGCACATCTGAGAGGTGGAAAAACATAAACAAGAGGTTATTGTATATTGCATATAGGGTGTCCAAGAGAGCACATTACAATTTTGCATAGTTTATCACGGATAGTATCATTAAGGAGGCGCGAGTGCAGAATGACTTAGGAGCAAAGATAAATTTTGGGTTCATTATGTTAATAATTGTATTCTAGGAACTTGGTGTCTTAGATGGACCAGATGATAACATGTGGGTTTACCCACTAGTGCTCCTGTCTTCTACAATATAGTTCAAATAATTTAGTTATGGCGGAAGTATATCAAATGTGTATAAGGAATCGATGAAAAAATGGTATGAGAGGCTACGTGTAAATTTTGACAATGAATGGTTCATCTCCCACAAGCTTCCAAAGATCATTAGGGACCAAGTTCAGTTTGTAGTCATGCAAAATTTTAGTCTGTCACAGTTTGTGATGACCAAAGGAGAGAAAGGGTCATGGTGCAAACTCCTATTTGCATTCACCGCTAAGTACCTAAAGTGTGTCATCAACCAATTGAAGGATGCATAATTGTTTACCTTTTATGTGGATGAGGTGGATGTGGATATTCACACCCTACATGTAACCTATAGATACAACTCAAGAATAGCATATGTGGAGACCTCGGAGCCTCAATTCTTAAATTTGTACCTAGAGATAAATGTTACCATCAAGGGATACATTCATGGGGGTGTTCATTCAGTTGTGACCCAAGATGCAAGGATGAGTTAAGATGGACATTAGAGATGCCTCCTTCTCCAAACCATGAGAATCATCAGTCCTACATATGAAATAAGTTCAGGATGATGAGGAGGTAGTAGTGGGAGAAGAAGAAAGTGAGAAGTTGGAGACCTCCCGAAAGAGAAAATACTATACACATCAAGGTAGCAGTGGGGGCATAATTTTTTCATAACAGGGCAATGCTAAGGAAAATGAAATAGGGTGAGAGGGAGGAGAGTTACCTAAAGGAGAGGAGATAAAATGGAATAATCACAAGGAGAATTAGGTTTCTATTTTTACAATGGAAATAGGATCGGAGGAAGATAATGTGACCTTCAAGGAGGAACTTGAGGCTGAGCTTGAAATAGAAGAGAAGAGAAATGCTGAGGTAGATACCAAGGAAGAAATTTATGCACGTGCCAAGGAGAAGGCTCATTCTATGGAAGAAACTGAGAAGATGCCAATGAAATATTCTTCTCCTACATGGACCACCAATCTAGAGGACAAAATTAAGGTAGACTCCTTTGTCATAAAGGAGGATAAGGGTTTCACTCCTAGATTGAAGAAATAATGTTCAAAGCGTAAGGCAACAAGGAGAAATTAGACACTCATGTCCCTCAATATGGAATTTTTGGATGACCCCACAATGTTATTACATGTGATGTTTCCAGTCACCCTTCCCTAAGAGAAAACTACATGCATTGGATATCTTGGATCAAGAAGGGGGAAAGCCCAGAATGAGGAAGATGATAAGTTGGAACCTGCACTGCCACGTAAAAGAGAAAGAATTTGAGGTCAGATATCATATGATCGAGACCATTCACCTAAAGAAGAAGGGATGAGAGACATACCAAGTGCTGGAACCTATCCACCTCACAGATGAGAAATCTTTTAAAGCTCTACAGGAAATGTCCTTGGAGGTGGTGCGATGCATCTTAGAAGTAGGGGCCACCATTCAAACCTTAGTCATGGTGAAGACGGAAAAATAAAATATGATAGAGAGATTATGTCAAGGAATGAAGGGAAAGTAGGCATGATCCAAGGAGGCCTATGAGCGAGTTGGTACCCTCGTTAAAATAATTTTGGGTCAATGTCCGACGCTAGTGAGCTAGGCCAGGATAGATTATAGGGATGAGATGGAGTATCTTGAGGACCTTGTAGGGATGTTACTTGCAAATATTAAGGATGGCATGGGGCTAACATTCGCATACCTTTCCAAGGAAAAGAAAGAGAAAAAAATCTTTGTTAAATCCTAGATCAATGAGTTGGAGGATTTACTTACTCAACTCAAGGAGGGAGACATCTTGGCAAATAGGGGTTTCAATAGCTGCAGGAAGTGCGAGACCATAATCAATGTGTGGGTATTTGAGGAAGAGTCTTCTCTTAAGACATTACGGGATAAAATCCCTACCAGCAAGATTGAGCATGTGTAGTTAATTGTTGACACTACTGTGCAGAAGGATAAAATAAAAATAAAGTGCAAGAAAGTGGATTTCAAGATTGGAAAACTCTGGGACTCCATCACTGAGTGGATGGATGAGTTCAAAGGTATCTGCGCAGAGCTGTTGGTAGCCATAAATGAACTCAAGGGGAAATTAGAAGAAGTCACTATAGACCAAGTGCCCAGTATTATAGGAGAGGATATAGGAAATGATTTAGCAAAATTGAAGGCATAGGGGAAGCTTAAGGATGAAATAGATGTGGAGTTTCTTGAACTCCTTGAGCTAGTTGTTTAATGGTTGAACCATGCAAAAAAATTTCCTTAGGATATTTTTGGGTCATTTAAGTTTTGTTCTGAAAGCATGGAGGATTTTTAGGGGTAGTAATTGAATTACTGTGGGGTGATGTTGAGCCCTTAAAATGATCAAGTACTCGAGGCGTGAAGGGTTATGATGTGCAAGAATAGGGCATGAAGGTATGTGTGGAAGTAACCTTTGGGGATGTGTGAAGGCTTGCACCTAGGCACGAAAGGTTTGGGACTTAGTCACTTTTGAGCCTTGATCAAAGTCACATTTGGAGAGCATGTGGAAAGTGAACCAGATTCAGTTATGGATAACATTGACCTATGGAGACTTGTATCTCAAGAAAAGCATATTCTAGGGTATCATTAGGGTTATCATAATGGGATAAAGAGCTGATTTTGTTATGAATTATCTACCATGCTAAGGATACTCGATTAGGGAAACACATGATGACATTTGGCATGTTCTTGGGTAGTGGTTAGGCAATCATTACAGATTCCTTTAGGCCTTTTTAGGTAATGATAAGCAGCTAGAGGAGATTCATTCTTATTCTTCCTTATGTATGGTATTTGAATAACATTCAAATAAGGAAGAGGGTGTATGGAGATAGGATAGAGTGTGAGTGTGATACATGATTGTAATCTCTGTAATAAAGCTATCATCGAGAGCATGTTGAGGCTCTACTGTTGTATTATCTCTATCCCAAGAATCCTTAATTTATTATTGGCTACTATAATGTGATGAATTAATACAATGGAGTAATTCAAAATTTCTATGTTATGGATCTTGATGTATGTGTTTTCTTTACTGTCTATGAATTTGAACCCTTTTTTTCTTGATACTTTTTAGGGTTTATCTATGATATTTTGTAATGTGATCATGTTTACTTCCATATGTGGTGCACCCAAACCTAGATCTAGTTCTTGATTTGATTTTTAAGAATGAATGTAATTATTTTATATCTGTGCAAACAACTTCTCATTAATTGAGAAAATTATCATGAAGATCATATAAAGGAGGGGCTTGACACCTATGTGCACCTCGGGTGAGCTCTTAGTCAGGCTGGGTGATATGTCGGCATGCTCAGGGTTTGAAGAGAAGTTAGGGGTAAACAGATACTATAATACTCATAGTAGTGAGATATCATCACGTTATCACAACCTTAGGTTCTCGTTGGTGATTATATGATTAATCATTGTACTTATATAATTAAATGTGTCATCATATGAAATAACTAGAAAATGTGACTTTAACAGTGTTGGTTATTGTTATTATATTTATCATATTATTTTGTATCATCTTAACATACATCAATAGTCAATTCATAATGAAATCAACTCGTCATATTGTACTTACAATATTGCATTCATAATCTTCTATAATTTCAATATTATAACATTTATGTGAAACACAAGTATGTTATAAAAAGAGTAGCAAATGTTCATATAATGGAGGTTAAAACCTCATTATTATATTACATGTTGATGTTGTAATTAATAAAAAATACAACATGCCTTTAAATGCCTTATTCATTTGCAAAGTAATGCATTTGACTTTAATCAAATACAAGTACATTTATTACATCATATAAATCAGTAAAATATCAACCAATTATGTCGTAATCCATTCTTTAAACATTTCATATTACTCTTCAAAACCAGAAATATGAAAATAATAATTTATACATGGTCAACTCTAAAGAACTGGCATGGATTATCATTTCTTTTTCTAGTCATTTCATTTTGAAATAATAGAACATATATTGTTTGATTTAATGATATTAGTTTGAGTACTTTCTAATTTAATACATTAACACTATCATATTATCAAACATGTTCCTAGTCTTAACATCATATTACTCTGAGCCATACCCATGTTGCTTTAACTTACAACTTAAATCAAAATTTAAACAATGAAATAAAACAATACAGACAAGGCAATTACATCTAGGCTAGTTTTCTCTTAAATCATCTTACTAATGAATAATTCCATTTTACTTTAAATTAAATGATACATCAAATAATGTCACAAACATCTAAACTTAAATAATAGTCAAATGATTGTTTCCCCCAAAAAGATATAAATTATATTCCCTATGACTGTAAGCAAAAAATACCACTATACAAAAAGGATGTTTACAAATGAAATTGTGCTCTTTAATTAACCAATTCCTTTTAATATCAAGCAATTCAAACCAAGCCAATACCTCATGTATTAAATTATGTACGCCCAAGAATGATTTTTGAATCAATCCTTAGACAAAAAATCAAAAAGATATACCAAATCATCAATAACAACTAATGCTTCACAACTTCATATACTTATACTGTAATTCCTTAACCAATTCATTTTTATTCATTCAAGTGACCCCAATATTCTTTCCCATGAATTTACTGTAACTAATTTTATATTTTCCACATAGTAAATAAGTCAATAAAAATTTCTTCTATTACAGGGTAAACAATAAAAATAGATCCTATGCTAATAACATGAAGTTGATACTATTAGGTCATTCCATCCCTTCCAAATCAAGCACAAAATTTCACTAGGAAATATCCACATATTTTTCATAAATATGTTATTCTCATCCTAAGTTGTAAGGAAGATACACAGTGTGGTGAAACTCAACCAGTGTTCACCATTAAGGGAGTAAAATGTCTTAGAAACAAATATCTAGATAGCCATGTGAGTATTAAACCACCTGGTCAAGCACATATAAGGGTATTTACAAGTACCCACATTAAGAAACTTGTTAAAACAGGTTAACCCAAGTATTTATAGGATCCATTACTTAAATCATGGCCACAACTATTAAAGAAAAACTTCACAAGCTTGAAGCATTCTCCATGTAAATATTAGATGTAGTTAAAATTTTGGGGGGAACAATCTAAGGCTCACATGGAAGATTTCCAATAAAGACTATGTTTGAACACATATTCTAGAACTTAATAAATAATGAAAACCAGTTCACAAATCAACATGTTTGCAAACCACACAACATATAAACATATAGAAATAATCCATTATATCACCCGGTAATTATTCTATTTTTTAAGAAGGATAAGTAACTCATGCCTTCAAATTGGTAAACTTACATTGGTGTAAGGGATATTATTTCACCTTTATTTATTTATTATGCGAATTTCCCTCACCCATGATGATTCATCTCACTTAGGTGAGATCATAGGGTTGTATATGAAACATGACAATTATAGTCATAAAATATGTCATTATCATATGTCATATGTGCCAGTGTATTTCATAAGAGTTACATTCCTTATTTGGAATCATAACTCCTATTTCCCTTTTATAGGGAATGATTTTTCAAGCATGGGAGTTACATAACACTCCTATATGCACCACCCTTTTTTCATCTATGAGAGTGAGTAGATTATTTTTCCTTATGCACACTCTTTTGTATTTTTTTGGTAATATCTTGATAATTCTTGAAACACATTTTGATCCATTGGATTACAACAATCTTGATTTTCATGTGATTCTATTATGCTCCATCTCACTAGTCTTGGTAATCAATTTACCCTCATTGTTAGTTTTTCATTACTCTTTTTTTCTTGATGCTCTCTCTCTTTATGCAAGTTTTTGACCATATTGGAAAATATGTTGATTTAACAAAAATAGACCATATGGATAGTATTACCTATGTCAAATACTAAGAAATGTAACAACAAGAATATTTTTCTATAAATTACATTAAATGACTCAAGAAACAAGAAATAAAATTAAAACCCTAAGTTCAAGAGAGAGTTAGATCACTTAACTGATTTTTCAAATGTCCCAGAGGTGTGTGGAAGTGAAAGACTAATAGAAAAAGAGCATAGGATGTCACAACTAAGCCTAAAAAAATTACACAATCATTGTATATGTCAAGACTACAGTACCTAGAAAGAATTGTTGCACCCAAGCTCTAGAGTCCCATTTTGGGCACTGGCATGTTGACAAGTCTTGAGTTTTTGAATTTTTTTGGTTCGCAAGGGTTTCTCACTTTTTCACTTTTAGTCACTAGTATGTCACAGAATGATCGTTGATTTCACCTTTAACATGTAATAAAGAGATCACTTATAAAACCATCAAAAGAACATTTAATATTAAAATAGAAATATGTGAATTGATGGGTTAGACTGTCCTCATGTGTTGAAAAAGTGATCTTATGAATGATTTTTGCACTACATCTAAGACAAAATGTAGTTCAATGTGTGTGTGTGGAATCATGCCCTAGGTGGCACTTTTGTGTGTCGCACTTGATAGTGAGAAAAGTAATTAGATGTAAAAATATGTAATAAATGTATTCATGGAATAAAATGAACTTTCCTCCTTTACGTGTGATGAAGAAAGCCAACCCTTGTCCCTTGTAATGGTGTTATATGAATGAAACGATGCTCTTATATGCTTGTCAGATGCAACTGTAGGTGATATTATAGATGCTTAAAGATTGAGTCATTTGATTTGGTCACCTAACTTTATACTTATATGCTTCTCTTGTTCAAAATTTGTAATTGATCACTAAAAAACCCTACCCTTAACAGATAAGGATGCCCAATGGCTAGAAAGTACCCAAAAAGGAGCGAGATAAATATGAAGAGGTCTAGGGAACCTAGAGGGGACAAGGGCATTGGCGTCTTGACTGGGCACTAGTGTCAAAAGCTAGAAAAGGTGAAATATGAAGGGTCAGAATGGGCAATGAGGTTCCTCAAGTCAAAATGGAGACTAGGAAGGAACCTAAGAGGCAAATTATAGTGATTAACTAGTTGCAGTGTCATTTAAAACAACTACTTGAGACCCAAGAAACTACCTAGGGTTAACTAGAAAATTATGGGTTAATTTATTTTTTTGCTTTAAAGTGTCTACAACTAAGTTGCAAGACATCAACTTACACTAACAGGTTCTGGAACAAGACCAAACTACTACAACCTATTTTTTCCTTCATTAACTAATATCAAGTTCACAAGGTTCAAATTTTAGGGTTATATGTTTTAGTTAGGTTCAGGAGTAATTTACCCCCATGCTTGCTCTCTAACAGGCTCATAGATTCAAATGAAATTTTCTCCTACATTAATGCTTCCAAAATTTTCCTAAACCATTCCCAATGGATAGGAAATTTTCTCACCTTTTGGTGATATAAAGAAGTCCTCCTAACTCCTTGTGGAACTCAAGATATGCCCAGTGGGCAGAGTTCTAGGTCAAATTTTCCCTTAGGTGGGACACGTGTCAAGAGGAGGAGAAAGCACCTTGAATGGGTTGGTGGGTCACGGGGAGGCTTAGGGATTTTTTCCCATAGCAGGCTCAAAGTTCACAAAACATCCCGTGCCTCCACGGGTCCTCTAGGGAACACGTATCACCTCCTGATTGGTTAGGAGATGTGATGCCGGCCAAAGAAGTGGGTTAAGGGACTTTAAGTGTCTTTGCCAAAATTCACAAGGGACCGAATCGGTCTGTGCCCCCACTGACACCATGAGGTTACCACATGTCACGGGTTGAGCAAAGGGAAAAAAGGTGGCAGGGTGCCTTGCACCCGAGGGGTAAGAAGAAAGAAAGACACGCTTCCGCGGAAGAGGAGAATCTGAGGGGGAAGGTGGAGTTGTGGGCCGTGGGGAGAGTTTAAGATTTTTTTTTTTCCAAAGGCCAAAAAACAAAATAACAAGGGGTTCCGCCCTACCCACTACCACCCCAAGGTGCCACATGGCACCTTCTCATTGGCTGCAGGCCGCGGGGCCAAAATGAAAAATTTTCCCCAAAATTTTCAAAAAGGTTAAGTTAAAAAAAAAGAACTGCACCCACGCCGTAGCCCCTAGAGGACACGTGGCACCTCTGATTGGCTGCAGGCTAGTGGAGGAAAAAGTGAAAATTTTCCCAAAAATTTTTTCAAAAAAATAAGTTAAAGTTCAAAAGGAGTCCACCCTCCCACTCGTGGACACGTGGCAACACGTGATTGGCTGCGGGCTAGTAGGGTTATGGGGAAAAATGGGAAAATTTTCCCAAGGTAAATTTTTAAAAAAGATAAGTTAAAAACTTTGGTCCGCCCCATCGAGGTGCCATGTGGTAGATCCAAATTGGTTGCGGGATGGTGGGGGCCAGTGGAATTTTTAGGGAAATTTTTCCAAAGTTAAAATTTAAATTTTTAACAAGTTAGATTACATTTTATTACTTTTTGAATGCCAAATTGAAGTAAAACTTCAAATGGCCATAACTTGAGCTAGAAAGCTCAGGTTTTGGGAAAATGAGGACTTTTCAGAAATCTCTCGATGCCCTCTTTACATAGGAGTCATAAATTTTGAAATTTGATGAATTTTGAATGGTCAATTTTGAGAAACCAATATGTGCAGGTTTTGAATTTAGTGAACTGGCAATTTTCAACTTCTCAATTTGGTTAAATTATATCCTCCTTCACTCAACATGTCAAATAGACATGGAGGATTGGTCTAGGGAGGGTTTAGAGTGTTTTCAGAGAGTTGATTTATCCAATTGATTTCAAATTTTATTTCTCTGACAATAGACAGAAAAATGACTGTGCAATTTCAAGTTGGATTCTATAAAGTTTTGAAGGTTCATTCTTGAATGTTAGGGTCAATTTAGGTTCTTTAATGTCTTAGCATGTTAACCTATAAAATTTTTAGGTTGATTACTAAGTACAGGTCTGAACTATACATTTTTATGAAAATGAATTGCCAGAATGAAGTTTATAACAATGAACTATTTCCTTTAAATCGGTATATCAATTTTATCATTCAAAAGTGTATATAGTTCCTAACTAGTCCAATACATTTTCTTGACTAATTCAACCATTCATTTCTAAGTTAAATTGCAGTCCTGATTTTAATTTTAATATACTTCCAAGGATGCAAACAACATACTTCCTTCCTACGTATTTCTTGCTTTTACAAATATACAGAGCTTCAAATCATCATTGGGTATTCCACTTCAATTACAACCATGTGAATAAAAATGAGCTTGCAATTCCTTTATTGAATTTAAACAGAGTACATCTTTACAACTTAACTCCTTCTTTTAACTTTAAAATACAATATGCAATACATATATATGCTTCACATTCCTTTTCAAAACAAAGAAGGGAATATAACTCTTTACATTTCACATTACACTTTCAATCTTTCCTTATCAATACAAGCAACTTCCAATTACAATAATTATACAAATCATCCACTTCAAAGTGGGAAAGAACACAATAAACTTGCTAACAAAAGGGACTGTCAAACTGTACATTTCTTTGGCTCCAAAATAGCAGCATGCTTCATTTCTTCATCTTTTCATTTGATCACAACAAGGAAGGGGGAAAGGCAACGCTCTCCACCCAACCAAGACATCCAATGAGAAGGGAGAAGCCATCCTTCCTCATTGGCCCTCGAGCCCCAACCATATTGAAATAGGAGATGATAATCAACACATGGAAACAATGGCTTCCACAGCAAACAAGCAACATTCTTTCACATGCATAATTCAATAAGAAAACACAGTCCAAGCAAAACAACAAGTAGTTCACAACTGCATTTGATAACCATTCACACAAAACTTAGGCTTGATCAAGCAAGCCAACAAGAGCAAGGAACTATGGGGAAAATACTTATGCCTCCCTATTTGGAATTGGGCATCCACCTAAAGTCATACCACCAATATAACATATCAAACCCATAAACCTTATGCCTCCCAACCCCTCCTTATGCCCCCCCCAAAGTTTCTCCCTTATGCCCCCCCCCCCCCCCCCCCCCAAGAGTAAGAAATGCAAGCTATTTCTTTTCCAAGGTGGATCCCAATCCAAAGCTCCCTCCACAATAAAACTAGATGCCATTGGCATTCCCTTATGCCCCCCCCCCCCCCCCCCATTTGAAATCCCCATAGCCTTCTCCTACACCATGTCTAAGCAGTCTACCCAACCAGCCAAGAACACATAACACATTCACCATTTCATACATGCATGCAAGAGAAAGAAAACATTCTAAAAATGCTCAAGTTCCTACCTCTCCATAATGGAGTTTGTTCCAAGATCCACAAGCTTTCCAAAACCAAATACAGTCCAAAATCAACAATGTCCAAGCATGCAAAAAGGCTCCAACTCCTTCCACAACAAGCTCCAAAACAACAAGCAAAAAAATGCACCCCCAAGAGGAATAAACAAAGTTTCAACAACCACAAACAAGCAAGGAGTTTTTGAATTTAAAGGAGAGGGAAGAGAAGAGGATGATGTGGATCCATGTGGGATGCCACATCATTCTTCCTCAACCCCAAGAGGAAATTCAACATCATGCACCTAAACACAATAAATAAAATGACAAATTCACTTACACACTCCAAAATAACCCATACTCCAAGGGACTGAATTAAAAACATGTAAGAGAAGTGCAATTAAAACTTACAAATAGTCATTTCAAAATGCATTTAAAAGGCCTAAATTTAACCTCCAAACCATAGGTATGGTTGGTGAATCATTTTAAGAGGTGTGGGACAAGCTTAACTTGTCCCACAAGCCTCCAAATTTAGCCTCCAAGGACAAATTCGAATTCCTAAGAGGATGAAGTGTTTAACATTCCAAAATATATCTTACATACTCTTACATATCCCTTACACCTTCTTACACATTTCTTACACACTCTTACAACATTAACATTTAAAATCAACAACTTCATTTATTACATTCTTATGACATATTGATTTATTTATTTTAACACATGATTATCCACAACATTAACACAACACATAATAACTAAAGAAGAGGGTAACAACATCACAAAATAAACACATGCAACATTAATAAAGGAACCACATTAATAAATTACACAAACCCATGGTCACATATAATGGAAAATCCCCCATGGAATTCCTAACAAAACACAACACACACACACACACAACAGTTGCCATGGTGACCTTGTTGAATTCACCAAGAATTTCAATATGGTTAGTCTCCAGTCCCCCGACATTGTTGTGATATTTTAACCTACAAAACGTAAATACCTCCTTCGGCCTCATGGCCATATCAGAACATCCAAAATGATATAAACAACATCTCAAGATCATCTAAACACATGAATCACAACAACATCAAGAATTCAACATTATCATTTTCAATTAATTAATCAACTATATCATCATCAATAATCTTCCATACTAGGTCTACTCAAAATATCCAATGTCACATGTCCAAATCAACATCTATAATATGTCCATGTCAAACAGTATATCATCATCCACATATAAAAATGTCTCTAGTAACCATCATGCATAATAACTGAATCCAGATCAATAATAATCCATGATCTAACATCTAACCATCATACTAAAACAAAACATAATAGTGTCCATAATATGATCAACAGTATCAAGATCAGTATCTAAAAGTGTCAAAGGGAAGTGGGCACTACATCCCCCTCCCCTTAGACTCGACTTCCTCCTGGAAGTCACTGGAACAAATGTGGAAACTGCACTCAGTAATATTGTGGCATCCTCCCAAGTGGCTGCAGTCTCGTCGTATCTGTCCCACTACACCCATACCTGATCAATCTCTCTACCTCAAAGGCCCAGGGTCCTGTGATCTATGATATGGATGGGCTCCACCATCACCTGCCCCTGATCCTGCACCTGCAATGATGTCCAATCTAGTACATGAGATGGATCTATAATATATCTCCTAAGAACAGAAACATGAAACACATCATGTACTCGAGACAAGATGGGTGGAAATGCTAGATGGTAGGCCAAAGGGCCTATACGCTCCAAGATCTCAAAAGGACCAACGAATCTAGGAGCTAACTTAGAACCTTTTCCATAATGGATAAGGGCTCTTGTGTGGCCTGACATGAAGGAACACCTTCATGCCCACATCAAAACTATGATCAATCCTATGTTGATCTGCATACTTCTTCTGCCTGTCCTGTGCCTTCTGCAATCTCTGCCTAATCAACACTACCTGCTACTCCATGTCCTGCAAAAGAGCTGGTCCAAGAGATACTATGTCCTCTAACCTATCCCAGCTAAGAGGTGTCCTGCACTCTCTACCATACAAGGCCTGAAAAGGAGCCATGCCTATAAAACTCTGAAAACTATTATTGTAGGAAAACTCCACTAAGTACAGGTACTCCTCCCACTTAGACTACTGATCCATCACATACATCCTGAGCATATCCTCTAAAATTTGATTCACTCACTTGGTTTGTCCATCTGTCTCAGGGTGATATGTTGTGCTGAAGTTGATCCTCGTCCCGAGGACATACTACATGGTAGTCCAAAAGTGTGAAGTGTACAAAGGATCGCGGTCACAAATGATCTTCTGTGGAATCCCGTGCAACCTGAAAATCTCATCCAAATATACTCGTGCCACTGCTCTAGCTATATAAGTGGTCTTCACCGGAGAAAAGTGAGCCACTTTTGTCAATTTATCAACCGTGACCATAATGGCGTCGTGGTGATATCTCGACATCGGTAGCCCAACAATGAAATCCATGGAAATGGTGTCCCACTTCCATTCGGTATGGCATGAGGATAAAGAAGGCCTGTTGGATGCTGATGCTTGGCCTTAACCCTCTGGCACTCCAAACACCATGACACAAACTGAGCACATGTCTTGACGAAGTCCTCTCCAATGGTACAACTGTCTCAAGGTAGCGTGCATCTTCTTCACCCCGGGATGGGCTGAATAGGGTGCACGATGTGCCTCTACCAAGATGTCCTGCCTCAATCCTCCCTCTCTGGGAACATATATCCTACCTCTGTGCCTGAGAAGACCATCTACCTCTAAGGAAAAACCATCAAACTTCCCCTCAAGGGGTCTCTGTGACTCTATCTCTGCTCGTACTGAGATGTAGAAGCTGTCAAGAGGAAGCTGCTGAAGAATCCTACTCCGCAAGTTTGTGCTCACTGTAGTGGCCATAGCCACATGTCTCCATCTACTGAGAGCATTTGCTACCACATTCTCCTTCCCCTTCACATGATCGATCTCCATGTCATACTCACAAAGCAACTCCATCCAACGCCACTGACGAGCGTTGAGATTGGGCTGCGTGAAGAGGTGGCGAAGACTCAAATGATCTGTCCTGAGTGTGAATCTCCATCCAAGAAGAAAATGTCTCCATCTAACCAAAGCATGCATAACTGACTCCGCAAGCTCAAGATCATGGGTAGGATAATTAAGCTCGTGATCTTTGAGTTTGCGAGACTCGAAAGCCACTACTTTGCCATCCTGCATCAACACACCTCCAAGTCCTACTAACGAAGCATCTTTGCAAACAAAGAACTCACCCTATGGATCTGACACTGCAAGAATGGGTGCTATAGTGAGGCACTCCTTCAGTGTCCTGAAGGCCTGCTCACATCTGTCTGTCCAAACAAACTTCTTCCCTTTCCTCTGAAGGGAAGTGATGGGGTGCACAATCTGAGAGAAGTCCTGAACAAATCTCCTGTAGTAACCTATGCTAATCCCATGAAGTTGCGCACCTCGGTCACTATAGTGGGTGCTGGCCAATCCATAATGGCTCTAATCTTGGAAGGATCGACTGCGATACCTTCCCCAGAAATGATATGACCCAAATATTGTACCTCTGACTGAAAGAAAGCACACTTCTCCAAGTTCCCATAAAGCTACTGCTCACGAAGACACTGAAGAACCTGGCGAAGGTGCCCCTTGTGCTCCTCATGTGTACGTGAGTATATCAAAATTTCATCTAGGAAGATGAGCATGAAGTGATCTAAAAAGGTCCTGAAATACCCCATTCATCAAACTCATAAACACTGCAGGGGCATTCGTCAAACCAAAAGGCACCACTGTGAACTCATAGTGCCCATATCTCGTGTGGAAGGTGGTCTTATGAATGTCCACCTCTGAAATCCTCAGCTGATGGTAGCCTGACTTGAGATCAATCTTAGAGAACACCATGGCTCCCTTCATCTGATCAAACAAGTCATCAATACGAGGAAGAGGATAACGATTCTTGATCGTTACCTTGTTCAACTGGCGGTAATCAATACACAACCACAAGGATCCATCCTTCTTCTTCACAAAGATCACCGGTGCACCCCAAGGGGATACACTAGGATGGATAAGGCCCTTCTCCAAAAGGCCCTCAAGCTGCAACTTGAGCTCACAGAGCTCTGGGGTGGTCATCCGATAAGGTGCTCGTGAGATAGGCTCTGCTCCTGGAACCAGATCTATATGAAAATCAATCTCACATGGGGGTGGTAACCCTGGTAGCTCCCCTGGAAAGACATCAAAAAACTCTCTCAAGATGGGATGATCATCAAGTGATGGTCCACTAGACCCATCCTCTGATCTATCACTGACTGTAACATCATACATCTGACAACCCCGTCGCACACACCACTTAAGCTGCATAGTAGAGATGGTGCGAATAGAAATGGGTCTCCTGAACCCCCGAGATCACCGACTCAACTCCTAAATCATCTGCACAAGCTATAGTCTTGTGATAACAATCCATCCTAGCCCTATGTGCAGATAACCAATCCATACCTAAGATGACTCCATATGAGCCCAAAGGAAGAATACAGAGATCTGAGGTAGTGGTGAAAGGTCCCAAATCCACTACACACTCCTTAACTAAGGAGTCCACAGAGATCTTGGCTCCAGAAGCCATCTCGACATCCCAACTAAGACCCTACCTAACTACCACCAGCCTGCATCACTCTACTAAAGATGGTGCAATGAAAGAATCAGAAGAACCAGAATCAAACAATACAGAGGTAGGAATACCACCAATGCTACCTGTGGTCTCAATGATTGTGCTCTGGTGCTCTGCCTGGTGGTTCTCAACCACTGCATAAATCATGTGACTGTCGTCCCATGTCACCAACTGTTGGCTCTGAAACCTATGCCTTACCCTTGTTAGGGTTCTGAGGGAAATCTCTCCAAAAATGTCCAGTAACTCCACATCCAAAGCAACCACCTGATCCTCTCCAAGGAGTAGCACCTCCAGCAGGTGCTCTAGAAGTCTATGGCATGGATCCTGATGATCCGGCTATGGTCTGTTGTGGCCTCTACTGGGGAGCTCCCACTGACTGAGCTCTAGGTCCACCATGTGTCCTAATGGGACCTCTAGGAGGAGGCCCCATACTCCGACCTCTCTGTGCATCAGCTCTCTGTGGAGGTCTATAAGGTGGGCGGGACTGCTACTACTGCTGCTGGCCTAAAGGATGACTGTGAGGAATGCTGACCACCATGAGGAGGAGGTACTGAACCTCTCGATCTACCATCCTGCATCTGCTGAATGCGGCTCCTGACTCGGTCTCTAGCCTACTGGGTTTTACCCTGAGTCTCCTCTGTAATATAGGCCTTCTCGACGGCCTCTGCTAAATGTCTGTGGATAGTGAATCCACATTGCACCTCCAATATCCAAATTCAGGCCCCAGATGAACCTATGAATCCACACCTGCTCATCCTGCATATACTCTACATACTGGAGTAGATCCAAAAATCTACTCTCATACTCTGCTACAGAAAGAGAAGCCTGTCGGAGGTCATGGAACTCATCAATCCTCCGCTAGATGAACCTCCGTGATAGATACCTACTCCTGAATCTCTCCTCAAACAGCTCCCAGGTCACTGTCTCTGAATCTACATGGAGCTTCTGCTCCTCTGTCCTCCACCATACTCCACTCCATCCCTCAGTAGATGGATCACAACACGAGCTTTTGTGTTGCTAGAACAAGGACAAAGCTTGAAGCAACCGCTCAAGCTCACTAGCCAGGCCTCTGCCTAAAATCCACCTGTATCACCTGAGTAATGTGAGGGCCGAAGCTTCAGGATCTCCCTGATGTGATCCATTGCTATGTGGTCTATCAGCCTCTAGGTCTCTCAACATGCTCATCCCTAAGCCTAGGGCTCCGAGACCTCTCTCTATGCTCTGGAACTCTGTCACCCTGTCTCCTAGGTGGTGACTCTGCTCTGACTGACTCTGCATGGGAGTTCTCTCCTCTATGCTCCTTGGCTGAGTCGAGGGGATACCTGACCCTCAATAGAAGGGGCTCTATCATGACTAGCTGCCTGTCCTCCTCCTAATCCTCCATGTAGAGTGGCATTAACATCCTGAAGGGTCTGTAGAATCTGAGGTAGAATGGCTGCTACACCCTGATCCTGGTGGTGGTGGTGGTGGTGGTGGTGAGTCTGAGTCCCTGTGAAAGTTCCTCTCACTCCGTCTGAGCCTCCTACACAGACCAAAGCGAGAGTTAGTTCATTTTGCTAAGTTTTACACAACTTCCATGTTTACTAAAATATACAATTTCTTGCTAAGTTGTTTTCTAGATTTACAAGTGTACTAGGTTTAAGTTTTCATGTCTCAAGTTTTCTAGTGTGCCCAATGGTCCAAGCCTTTGAACCACTACTCTGATACCAAACTATAATGCCCGTTTAAACAACCACTTGAGACCCAAGAAACAACCTAGGGTTAGCTAGAAAAATTAGGGGATAATTTTTTTTTATTTGAAGTGTCTACAATCAGGTTGCAAGACATCAGTTTACACTAACAGGTTCCAGAACAAGACCAAACTACTACAACCTATGTTTTCCTTCATTAACAATTTCAAGTTCACAAGGTTCAAATTTTAGGGTTATATGTTTTAGTTAGGTTCAGGGAGTAATTTACCCCCATACCCACTCTCTAGCAGGCTCAGAGTTTCAACTAAGATTTTTCTCCTACATAATGCTTCCAAAATTTCCCTAAACCATTCCCAATGGATAGGAAATTTTCTCACCTTTCCGGTGATATAAAGAAGTCCTCCTAACTCCTTACAGAACTCAAGATATGGTGGGCGGAGTTCTAGGGTCAAATTTTCCCTAGGGGGACACGTGTCAAGAGGAGGAGAAAGCACCTTGAATGGGTTGGCGGGTCACGGGGTGGCTTAGGGAATTTTTCCCATTGCATGGGCTCAAAGTCTCAAAACATCCCGCACCTCCGTGGGTCCTCTAGGTTCCTCTAGGGACACGTGTTGACCTCCCAGGAGTTGGGAGAAGACAGGAAGCGGGTTGAGGTCTCTTTGCCAAAATTCACAAAGGGAAGAATTATTAGTGCCAGGTTTCCACATGCCCAATGCCAGGAGGGGGGATGGTAAATGACACCTTGCGCCCGAGTGGGGAGGAAAAAGGAAAGAAAGGCACGCGTGGGTCCATGTGCGTTTGTCGGAAGAGGAGAATTCTGAGGGAGAAGCGGAGTTGGACCGGAGAAAGATTTTAAAATTTTTCCAAAGGCCGAAAACCAAAATAACAAGGGGTCCTGCCCTCCCTGCTGCCACCCCCAAGGTGCCACGTGGCACCTCTCATTGGCTGTGGGTCAGTGGGGCCAAAATGGAAAATTTTCCCCAAAATTTTCAAAAAGGTTAAGTTCAAAAAAAGAACCACGCCCATGCCATAGCCCCTAGAGGACACGTGGTGCCCTTTGATTGGCTGTGGGCCAGCGGAGGAAAAAGTGAAATTTTTTCTTCAAAAAAATCAAAAGTGATAAGAGTTAAAAGGAAACTGCGCCTCTGCCACCCCTAGAGGACACGTGGCACCCTCTGATTGGCTGCGGGCCGATTGGTTGCGGGGAAAATGGTAAAATTTTCCCAAGGCAATTTTTTTAAAATGGATAAGTTTAAATTTGGTATGCCCCTCTGAGGTGCCACATGGAAGATCCCGATTGGTTGAGGATGGCGGGGGCCCATGGAATTTTTAGGGAAATTTTTCCAAAGTTTAAAATTTAAATTTTTAACAGTTAGATTAAATTTTATTACTTTTTGAATGCCAAATTGAAGTAAAACTTCAAATGGCCATAACTTGAGCTAGAAAGCTCATTTTTTGGGAAAACGAGGACTTTTTGGAAAGATCTCGATGCCCTCTTTACACAGGAGTCATAAATTTTGAAATTTGATGAAGTTTAAGGGGTCAATTTTGAGAAACAATCTGCAGGTTTTGAATTAGTGAACTGGCAATTTTCAACTTCTCAATTTGGTTAAATTAGATCTCCTCCTTCACTCAACATGTCAAACAGACATGGAGGATTGGTCTAGGGAGGGTTTAGAGTGTTTTTAGAGAGTTGATTTATCCAATTGATTTCAAATTTTATTTCTCCGACAATAGACATAAAAAATGACTGTGCAAGTTCAAGTTGGATTCTATAAAGTTTTGAAGGTTCATTCTTAAATGTTAGGGTCAATTTGAGTTCTTTAATGTCTTAGCATGTTAACTTATAACATTTTTAGGTTGATTACTAAGTGCAGGTCTGAACTTTTATGTTTTTATGAAAATGAATTGCCAGAATGAAGTTTATAACAGTGAACTATTTCCTTTAAATCGGTATATCAATTTTATCATTCAAAAGTGTATATAGTTCCTAACTAGTCCAATACATTTGCTTGACTAATTCAACCATTCATTTCTAAGTTAAATTGCAGTCCTGATTTTAATTTTAATATACTTCCAAGGATGCAAACAACATACTTCCTTCCTACGTATTTCTTGCTTTTACAAATATACAGAGCTTCAAATCATCATTGGGTATTCCACTTCAATTACAACCATGTGAATAAAAATGAGCTTGCAATTCCTTTATTGAATTTAAATAGAGTACATCTTTACAACTTAACTCCTTCTTTTAACTTTAAAATACAATATGCAATACATATATATGCTTCACATTCCTTTTCAAAACAGAGAAGGGAATATAACTCTTTACATTTCACATTACACTTTCAATCTTTCCTTATCAATACAAGCAACTTCCAATTACAATAATTATACAAATCATCCACTTCAAAGTGGGAAAGAACACAATAAACTTGCTAACAAAAAGGGACTGTCAAACTGTACATTTCTTTGGCTCCAAAACAACAGCATGCTTCATTTCTTCATCTTTTCATTTGATCACAACAAGGAAGGGGGAAAGGCAACGCTCTCCACCCAACCAAGACATCCAATGAGAAGGGAGAAGCCATCCTTCCTCATTGGCCCCCGAGCCCCAACCATATTGAAATAGGAGATGATAATCAACACATGGAAACAATGGCTTCCACAACAAACAAGCAACATTCTTTCACATGCATAAATCAATAAGAAACACAGTTCCAAGCAAAAACAATAGTTCACAACTGCATTTGAAACCATTCACACAAAACTTAGGCTTGATCAAGCAAGCCAACAAGAGCAAGGAACTATGGGGAAACTACTTATGCCTCCCTATTTGGAATTGGGCATCCACCTAAAATCATACCGCTAATATAACATATCAAACCCAACCTTATGTCCTCCCAACCCCTCCTTATGCCCCCCCCCCCAAAGTTTCTCCCTTATGCCCCCCCAAGAGTAAGAAATGCAAGCTATTTCTTTTCCAAGGTGGATCCCAATCCAAACTCCCTCCACAATAAAATAGATGCCATTGGCATTCCCTTATGCCCCCCATTTTAAATCCCCATAGCCTTCTCCTACACCATGTCCTAAGTAGTCTACCCAACCAGCCAAGAACACATAACACATTCACCATTTCATACATGCATGCAAGAGAAAGAAAACATTCTAAAAAGGCTCAAGTTCCTACCTCTCCATAATGGAGTTTGTTCCAAGATCACAAGCTTTCCAAATGCCAAAGTACAGTCCAAAATCAGCAATGTCCAAGCATGCAAAAAGGCTCCAACTCCTTCCACAACAAGCTCCCAAAACAACAAGCAAAAAAATGCGCCCCCAAGAGGAATAAACAAAGTTTCAACAACCACAAACAAGAAAGGAGTTTTGAATTTAAAGGAGAGGGAAGAGAAGAGGATGATGTGGATCCATGTGGGATGCCACATCATTCTTCCTCAACCCCAAGAGGAAAGTCAACATCATGCACCTAAACACAATAAATAAAAATGACAAATTCACTTACACACTCCAAAATAACCCATACTCCAAAGGACTGAATTAAAAACATGTAAGAGAAGTGCAATTAAAAACTTACAAATAGTCATTTCAAAATGTAATTTAAAAGGCCTAAATTTAACCTCCAAACCATAGGTATGGTTGGTGAATCATTTTAAGAGGTGTGGGACAAGCTTAACTTGTCCCACAAGCCTCCAAATTTAGCCTCCAAGGACAAATTCGAATTCCTAAGAGGATGAAGTGTTTAACATTCCAAAATATATCTTACATACTCTTACATATCCCTTACACCTTCTTACACATTTCTTACACACTCTTACAACATTAACATTTAAAATCAACAACTTCATTTATTACATTCTTATGACATATTGATTTATTTATTTTAACACATGATTATACAACATTAACACAACATATAATACTAAAGAAAAAGGTAACACATCACAAAATAAACACATGCAACATTAATAAAGAAACCACATTAATAAATTACACAAACCCATGGTCACATATAATGGAAATCCCCCCATGGAATTCCTAGCAAAACACAACACACACACACACACACACAACAGTTGCCATGGTGACCTTGTTGAATTCACCCAGAATTTCAATATGGTTAGTCTCTAGTCCCCCGACATTGTTGTGATATTTTAACCTGCAAAATGTAAATACCTCCTTCGGCCTCGTGGCCATATCAGAACATCCAAAATGATATAAACAACATCTCAAGATCATCTAAACACATGAATCACAACAACATCAAGAATTCAACATTATCATTTTCAATTAATTAATCAACTATATCATCATCAATAATCTTCCATACTAGGTCTACTCAAAATATCCAATGTCACATGTCCAAATCAACATCTATAATATGTCCATGTCAAACAGTATATCATCATCCACATATAAAAATGTCTCTAGTAACCATCATGCATAATAACTGAATCCAGATCAATAATAATCCATGATCTAACATCTAACCATCATACTAAAACAAAACATAATAGTGTCCATAATATGATCAATAGTATCAAGATCAGGATCTAAAAGTGTCAAAGGTTTTGTCCCGAAAGAAGTATATGAATAATAGTATGTGATGAGGACCTAGTAATGTACCCAAAGTGCATGTTTTAGTGTCTACATTTGCCGCCACTTTATGTTGGTTTGTAGAAACCATAATAAATAAATTAGATATAGATGCGTACCTGATAACCATGTAAATCGATGTAAAGAGAGTATGTCGAGATAAGAAAAGCATGGAGTGATAAAAAGTGGTAAAGCATGGAAACTATAGAAGAGGAAGTAAAAAGAAAAGTGATGATGATGACCCTACGATGGAAATACACATGTATATTTTTGATGCTATACATGTTGTTGATGTGACTACCACTTCTCATAAGGACGGACCTTTAAAAGATAAGAAAAAAAAATTATTCAAATACATATGTATATGATCAAAACATATAAAAAGTGTATAAGAAGTGTCTAAAATTCAAAAAAGTGAAAAAGGAACATGTGCACCTAATCTGTGATGAGAAAAAGAGTGTAGAGAGGATCCTGAAAAACTCGATTTGAAGGGTGATTTTTTAGGGTGATTTCATGCCAATAGAAAAAATAATGTATGGAGAAAGGGTTTAGGGTCATTCTCTAACCTTTGATTTCTTCCAAAATTTCTTGAGCATGTTGAATGTTAATTTTTTGGGTGATCATACACCACGAAAAAAATTAGTATAGGGAGAAAGGGTCTAGTGTCATTCTTCAACATTTGAATTCTTCCCAAAGTAAAAACACCACTACATATAGTGTGTACAAGTCTAATCCAATGTAAACAATTACGAAAAAATGTAATTTTCTAGTGCTGGAGGATTACTTGTCCTATGAAAAGCTGCTAGGACATGCTGAGAAACTCTATTGAACTAAAAAAGTTTGTGTATCTGCCCCCTGGGCCTAGGAACCCAAGAAGGGATAAAAAACACCTGGGATCCTAGGTCTACTTCAGGGAGCTAGTATTTATGCTAAGGTAAGGACCCAAGTCTAACTTTGAGCCCTATTTGAGTCTATAGACTATGCTAACTCTATGTTGTACTGTACTGAATTGTGAATGTGGACTATTAAACTGTGACGATAAACCATTTAAGTATGATTGTAACTATCTAATGGGATGACTGATTCACCTAATAGATTCCCCCCTTGTTTGGGGTGCATGCTATATCACTATGAGGATACAACCCAAAATAGGGGCCCTCATGCTGAAGAAATACTGATATGTAAGAGGGAACACGCTTGGAAGAAACCAAGACACATGAAAATATTATCTAGAAGACAAGTGTTAGTGTAAACAAGCATGTATATAGAAATTAATGTAAGTTACTAAACAAGAAGACCGAGTAGACCACATTTTCAGGTTTGTAAACATGGGACATCACTCACGATTTTGCAAGACAAATGAGGCCACAATGGTAGAAAGCATATAGTGTACACACAAGACAAAGCATAGGGAAAATCCCACAAACAATGGCAAACAAGAGTAAGTAAACATAAAAAAAAACATGGTGGAAAATAGGTCATGTAAGGAAAGTGTTGCACATGAAGAACCCATTAGCATGTTAGAAAGATATAAACTATGCCAAACCTTGTATAATATGATATAGTAGTGTGCTATGTATAATAATTAAACAATAACACCTAAAATGTGTGTGAATGTGGGTGCCCCAAGGAGCAGTTACGGTCTTTGTATGAGGTATTGTGCTAAGCATCCATGTTGCGTGTATCAATTTGTGTATGGTTTGTGATCAAAAATAGAAGGAAGGTAAACACACGTGTGTATGATAAAGATAATCACATAAAAGATATCTATGTAGCATGTTGTAATAATAATGTACATACAAGCATAAAAAAGAAAGAAAAAATACTTCTAAGATATGTAGCATGGTGTGGATGAGATGGAATGGAATGTAGTGTGTGATAGGGGCACTGTGCCCCTTGAGTATGAATGTAGGAATGAGTGGAAGCATGTTAATTTATACAAGACCCCTCGGCAATCAAGAATTAAACCGTATAGCAAGAGTGCGTCATTGGTAAATGGTTCAAATGATGTTTTTTGTAAGTGAATTTTTTCTGAGTATTAGAGCATGGTTTATAGACTGATGTCGTTTGATGTGTAAGATGTAGTAATATGTGAATAAAATGTGAGAATGGTTAATGATGTAGTGTAGGCCGTAAAATGGGTAAATAAGATGTTAGGAAGTGAAGCTTGGAGTGTAAATTGAAAAATAGTGTCACATGATGTGATAGCTAGAATGATTTGATTGATTGTGAATACCAAGCATATAATGATGTAAATTTGATGAGGAGAGGATCAATTCATATTTTTTATGCTCAGAATTTGATTATGAAACATGAGAATAGATTGCATCGTTGGGTAGTGTGTACTTTAAAGGGTTCAATCCTAAAGTGTAATAGTGATATGTGTAAATGGGATATGTTAAGAAGATGTAGATTGGAAATGTGTAATATGTTGTTTGATATTATGACACTAGAAATATGTGTCTTGAATGTTCTGAGTGTGAGGATGTGTGTTTGGTACAAGATGTATATATTTTTTAAGTGTGGAAAGTGCAAAGCATGTATAGAAGTAAAGAGGTGATGTCGAAGATGTACATAGTTGAAAATGTGTAGAATATGTAGAATGAGTAGGTGTAGAAAGCACAAAGTATGTATGATGTGTAGTAGTAGGTTTGAATCTAATATATAGAAATCACATAATATGTATGATGTGTAGGAACAAGAAGATATCGTAGAGGCATAAGATGTGTAATGTGTAGAAAGTGCAATGCATGTAAGATGTATAATAGATGTAAGAATAAGATGTTGAAGATGTGTAGGATGTGTAGAAGAAGGTGTCGTGAATGTGAAATATGTAGTGTGTGAGGTTCATGTGTATAGTATGTCCTCAACAATCAAGTGTGAACCTTAGCACAAGAGTGTGGTCATAGGGTAATGACCATACAAGTGGTGTATCAAATGGTTTGTATTGATGCAGGATTATATTAGTCATTTAAGCATAGAGTACCAATTGCATGAGATGATATAAACATTTGATAACAATGCCATAGGGGGAATAAGATGTGATTTCCCCCAAGTATGTAAGTGATAGAGAGCTAGTCAATGACGTTGATCAGATCAATGTAAGGAGTATGTTCTTTAACAAAATTTATTGGAATCTGAAGTGGTGATTGCTTAGGATCCTTTGAGTGGTGGAATTTGAAAGATGCCAGCTATATTTTTTGTGTCTTACATAGCGAGTGGTTTCTTATGTGGTAATGTTGTAGAAGACTTGATAAGAGAAGAGGGCATTGATTTTGAGAGGTGGTTTCTTAGTTTGACTTGATGATGTTGTAGATGACTTGAGATGAGGGGAGTGTTGGAGAAAAAACCTTGAGGGATGATTTCTTAGTTTGATCGGGTTGAATAGGTGGCACTTAACTAACCGAAGAAGGCACATTAGAAGTGGTTATTGTTGGAGGTAGATTTAGGAGCCCATTTGGATTTAGCATTTGTAGATGGGCATGCAACAAAATTTTGTGCAACAAATGAGATGAATCCTTAACGCTCAATATGTTTAATTATTTATTGTAAAGCATAACAATCATTGTGATTATGTCCATTTATTCAATGATAATTTCAATATAGACAACTTTGATGTTTTGTAAGATAGTAAGGAGGATAACCTTGAGTAGATGGTAAAGTGATCAATTGATGACTAAGGAGATCATTTAGAATTTCATGCTGCTTAGCATTACGACCAAACGTGAGTGGGTTCACTATTGGTAAGACTTGAGGCTCACTGATATGAGCACATGTAAAAGTCATAGAAGGAGGATGAGATGTAGAAGGAGGAAAAACGTGAGCCTAATAAGCATATTTAAGTTGTTGGATTTCATATCCTAAAATTTGTCGTAAAATAAATAATGTAAATCTTGAATTGACTCCAATATGGGTTGGTTTAATGGAGGATCATGAAGGCTAGACTTGTCAGATGGATGATGAAAAATTGGACTTATTTCATAGACACATGGATTCTAAGGCTTTTTGTAGAACAACCTGGCAGTCGAGATATATTTTAAGTAAATCAGACAAAGGAATATGAGGAACTTTACGACCCATGATAGAACAAAGATGAGGATCCAAACGTATTAGACTGAGACAAGTTCACCAAATGATTTAACACAAATAGGCTATATTGATAGTATTACTTATGTTAAATACTAATATATGTAACGACAAGTAGATATGGTAGTAAAGTACACTAAATGACTCAAGCAACAAGTAATAAAAGTAAAACCCTAAATGCAAGGAGAGAGTTAGATCACTTATATGATTTCACAAATGTCTCAAAGGTGTGTGAAAGTGGAATACTAATAGAACATGAGCACAGGATGTCACAATGGAGCCCAAAAAATTGTGTGATCATCAGATAAGCCTAAACTAGGGTGCCTAAAAAGGACTGTAGCACCTAGGCTCTAAAGTCCCATTCTAGGCACTAGTGTCCTGATAGGTCTTCAGGTTCTAAATTTTTTCTAGGTCCCCTAGAATTTCATAGTTTTTCATTTTTAGTTAGTGCTAGTATGTCATAGAATGACCGTTGAATTCACTTTTTAACATGTAATAAAGAGATCACTTGCAAAACCCTCAAGAAAACATCAAATATTTAAAAAGTAAGATGAAAAATGAGGATTCAAAATGTCCTCAGTTTGTCAAACAAGTAATCTTATGACTAATCCTTGCACTACATCTCAGACCCAATGTACTTATAAGTGTGTGTGTGTGTGTGGAATCACGCCCTAGGTGGTTCTTGTGTGTGTGTATTGCACTTGATAGCGAGAAAAGTATCTAGATGTAAAAAGATGTAATAAATGTGTGCATGGAATAAAATAAACTTCCCTCCTATGCATGTGATGCAAAAAAATAGCCCTTGTTCCTTGAAATGGTGTTAGAAGGATGTAATGATGCTCTTATATTCTTGTGAGATGTAAACCTTAGGTGATAGTATAGATGTTTAAACCTTGGGTCCTTTAATTTGGCTACATAACTTTATATTTATATGCTTCTCTTATTCAGATTTTGTAATTGATCACTAAAAGTTCGACCCCTAAGAGATAAGGTTGCCCAATGGCTATAAAGGACCCAGAAAGGAGTGAGCTAAATACAAAGAGGTCTAGGGAATCCAGAGGGGACAAGGGCAGCTGGGCACTGGCATCCCTGGCTCGGCACTAGTGTCTAGAGCCAAAAAAAGGTGAGATGAAGGGTCAAACTAGGCAATGAGGTTTGTCAGGTCAATAACGGAGACTAAGAAGGAGCTCTAAGAGGCCAAGTATAGTGACTAACCAATAATTTTCTCCTGTAAGAAGAATTTGAATAGTAGTATGTGATCATAACCTAGTAATGTACCCAAAGTGAGTGATTTAGTGTCTACACAGTGCTTGCTTCAGTTTGTCCTTGAGTTCCTGCTTTGCTTATTGATTACTTGGAGGATGTTTGTGATATCATTTGAGTACAAATTTTTCATTGTGTACACCATTCTGTGAGATCTTAAATCTCTCTCTCATTGTAACAAATCTTATCTTTTGGTAATTATGGGACTCTTAATATGATTGTTACTAAGTACTCTTGGTTTTGATATTTATAACTTTTCTTGTGCAAATTTATTAATCATTTTTATTCATTAATTTTTTGTGCTAATATGGTTTTAACAGTTTATCATTTTGTATTTTGTTTAGTTTTCAGGGTTTGTGGCATGTGTAGGTTGTCAAATTTCACTGCCAAATCTAGTTGGTTGCAGTCATGTGGTGGGAAATTATTTTTTGAGGTAGGTGTCATTTTTGGTCTTATCCGGATTTTTTAAATAAAAGTGATTTTTTTTTTTCAAATCTAATTTTTGGCCTATCCCAACCTTCATCCATATTGTTTGCATTTGATTCTACCCCTGCATGAGCTATTGGGGTTTGTTGCATTCAACCGTGCTACATCTTTGTTTGAGTTTGGTTGTATTACTACCTTGCATGTGGGTGTTTTTTTGGCTTGGTTGATTGTTTACCTCTGGTTTTTATGAACTCAATTGGATCAGAGGCATGTTTATACCCTAGGCAACCAAGGCAGTTTCCTAGGGCACACAATGGGGAGGGGTGCTATGCTTTGAGATTTTTTTTACAAATTAGAGGTCGGCTTTAGCAGGTAGTGGGATCTACAATATTTAAAGTTGGAAACCTGAATCAAACTCCTATTGATATAAAGGGAGCTAGTGCATGACCATTCATTCATCTCAGTTTTTAAACACTTTTATGTATCTATTTTTTAGCTACATAAAGTTTTAGTTGGTCGACAATGGGCAGCTATAGTGGATGCAATTTTTCTTAGGATACGGTATTTTCTTAGATTATTATATTTTATCACATTATCAAGAAATGTTGTTGTGTTTATTAGGCCGTCTAGTTGTTGTCTCACAATTTTCTTTGTTGTGTAAAATGTAGATTAGAAGGAAAAGTTTGCAATCATCACAGGGGGAGCATCATGCATTGGAGATGACATTGCCGATGAACTTGGAAAAAAGAATCAGAATCACTGTGATGTGAGCATAGAAAAGGACGTGTAGGTAGATGTATATTTAGCTGTAAAAGATCAAGGATGGTTGGATATTATGCTAAATAGGTCTGGAATTTCATATTATTTTTTTCCTATCAAATCAAAACCTCGTTGACTACTAATGGCTTAGCTCTTTTAGGTGGCCCATGGCTGTAAATTCAATAATTTTTATAGATTTATCTATAGTCTTGTTCATATATATATTATATATAGGTATTATGTTTTTACATACACATTTTTAAAAAATTATGGTTTTCAAAATTTTCTTCCTGTCCATTGTCAAAGGTTTTTACAATTTTTCACATGTAATAATATGGTAAAAAATCACAAAAAAATGGCCAATAGCCTGTCAATTTCTAGGCTTCATTGGATGATATGTTGTGTTTATCTCACTTTTAATCTTGTAGAATTGAAAGTGGCTAAACATGGTAGAAATTTGTCTATTGTGCAAACAAGTATACAAAAAAATGATGCGGCAGAAAGGTATTGCAAATGAAGTATAATAGTATTCCCAAATGGAGTAAAATGATGGTGGCTGGTCCCTAAAGGGTGTGAGGGAGGAGGCGTATGCTCTAAGTACTACCTAGGGCTCTCAGAAAACCTTAATTCAGCCATGGGTTGGGCTCATTGCATTACCCCTTCACTCTTTGCAGTCATCCATGTCACCTCACTTTCTTGTATTGGTTCGCATTGTTCTACTTTAGGAATTTGAGATGTTTTATTCCCCTTTGCATATTGGGTTTGTTGCATTGTTGGCTCTTAGGGGTCGAGTTTCCTTATTACATTTCCTTTTGAACTTGTCCTTTTGCATTGTCATTTGCATTGACATTGGGGTTTACATCATTCCCTATGGGAATGTTTTACCTTATTCCCTCCTTGAACCGAGCTTACCTTAGTCACATTAGACATTGCATTACTTGAAGGCCCCTCTGTATTGGTTTTTTATTCCAAACTGTGCCTTGAGCATGTTGGCTATGTTCATTTTTCTTCCCTATGTCTGGTATTCCCATTCGCACCGTGCTCTGCTCTTGAATCTGTTTGTTTTGCTACCTGTTCACTCAAACCACTCCCTATGTCCGTTGTTGAAATCCCTGGCTTTCGTTACCTTGTTGTGTAACTCCCATTGTTTCTTGAGCCTTGTGCAGGTAGCTCCTCATCTACTGTTTGAACGTTCCTCCTTAATGCTATAAGGGGGGCATGTCTCTAAGCTCATAGAGTGACCGTCTCCCCAAGATGGGTAGACCCCATCCGACTAGGGTAGTGCACGAGGCACTATCCAGGGAGCCATAGGGGACTCCCAGTCGAGGAAAATGGTTGGCCACACATTGTTTGGGGTTGAAAACCTCACATGCATGGGCCCTCATAAGAGCTAGGAAAATACAGTTGGGTGAGTTAAGCACACTCGGGCTAGAGTATCCTGGGATACGTGACTTCCTAGGAAGTTCTCGGTATCGTACTGGTGCAACTCTTAAGGGCTGGTTAGTGAGTAAGAGTTGCACATGGATAATTGAATGGACCATATTATGAGCCCAAGGAGGTCCCAGAACTAAGTAGTGTTGAGGCAGGTTGGTGAGCAAAGTTGGTTGCACTTAGGAACAGTGCAGGGTGTCTTGCAGCGAAGAACACACCCAATGTACGCGGAGCGAGTTGGGAAACTCATGAGAGAAATGTAGTGGCAGAGTGAGTTGGTTTGAGCATGAAGACCTTGCATAATAGAGGCTTTGTGTTTAGAGTGCAACGTAAGCCTAATGAGCTAGATGAGCATGGCAAACATTAAGACCAACATGGTGAACTCACACCCACACTAAGTGGAGCATGGAACGCTAGGTACACTTGGAGATATACTCTACCCTTGCAGAGTATGTCCATGTAGAGATGTGCATCATGGATTAGTAGTGGGACTCTAGAGTTATGGGATAGTGGACTTGGGGAGACCTTTAAGGTGGCAACATCCTTAGAAGCAGAGTTCATGTGGAAATCAGCCAAGAGGCGTGATGGAGTGAGACTAGGATCTGAAGGTCAAAACAGAGGAGAAGTAACTAAGACATGAGTGGGCCAAGTGTGGTGAGCTCCTCAACCTTGTAGAGGTTAAACAATGCAGATGAGTCGAGTGCTCACATAGATGTATCGGAGGCGTAGCGGAAGCGTGGATGCAAAGTGGGTGAAAAAGCAGTGGCTGAGACTCTTTGAAGTTAATAGAGGATTGTTCACATGGTGATGTGTGACATGGTGGGATGAGTCAAGGACATCATGGATACGGTTATAGTGTGGTGAACTAAAAACTGAAGCAGAAGACTTGAGTAGGATTTAATGTAGTCTGGATGTAGATGGGTGTCTCAAAGAGTAGGCAAGATGGTGTCAGTGGCGATAGCATCGGGGTGAGATCAGAGTTAGGATCAGGTTGAGGTAAGAAGAATACCTCACCCGCATGTGATGTGGTCTACAAATATGGTGAGCTTGCAGTGCTCCCTGCAGGGATCTTTCGTGTTGGACTTGGGTGATAGAACAGTCAGCAGGTTGGGTTGAGTAGAGGCTCACACCCAGGAAGGACTCACAAGGAGGACTTCCCCCCACTGGTGCACATGTAGGTGACCTACATGGCAACTCAGGCAGACTCATGGATGGATGACAAAAAGGTGCATGTGATGCTCCTTAGCGGCCTTATGCAGAACAATTGGGTGTTCAAAAGTGATCTGGCTAGCAGCGTTAGAGAGTTGGGTCAGTGATGAGTTGAGGAGGCTAGAGTTGTGCATTCCCTCAAGTGGACTAAGAAGGCACATTAAGAGCTCCTGGCAGTTGTATGGGTAGCTGTGGTATTTGGTAAGTGGTCTTTTGGAGCAATTGTATGGGCAACTATGAAAGGTGTTGGAAGGGTTCACTTGTGCATAAGTTGGAGATGTGTTGGGAATGCGAGGTGGATGAAGGCATAGACTGGGACTTCCATAGTAGCTTGATCCTCTAAGGTGAGAAAAAAATTAGTGTCTCAGTGCCACACTTTGGCTTTGAAATCCGCTACGTAGCTAGCCATGTGACAGCTGGTATTAGAGCTTTTGGATGTGGATTTCTCTCTCTGATACTCAACATGATAGCTGGTATCAGAGCTGTTGAGTTAATGTTTTCCCTGATACGCAGTGTGACAACTACTATTAGAGCATTTAAGGTGATGCTCTCTCTAGTACGTAGAGTGACTATGAGCATCAGAGTTGGAGTTGGGAACAAAGTGTAAACTAGTATGAGTAGTTTGCGAAAGAGCTCTCAAATTTAGGAGTGTGGGATGTTGATTAAAGAATGAGTTGGCAAACATGGGAGCCAATGCAATCAACATTGTTGGTGATCAGATGGATGGGACACCAATGGATTTGGGCCAAGCAAAACAAATTTGTGTTCACAAAGAAATAAAACTGTGTGTTCTTGTGAGGTAGCGTCAGGTTGAAATGACCAACGTAATGCATGGATGAGTAGAGTCATGCATGTTTGCGGTAGTTGGTTGTTATATGAATTAGATTAGGAGTTGAGTCTTGTGAAAATTAGAAATCAATGGTGTTGGCGATCGGAAGGTAGGACACCAACACAATTGGATCAAGAGGAGAAGCTATGTTCCATGTAAGAAGTAGACTTATGTGGGCCAGAGGCCGGCATCAGATCAGAGTGATCTAGCGGAGTATTAGGGCTAAGTGGAGCCAGATTGATGTCACAGTGGAATGAATGAAGCCAGTGAACTTTCTTAGAGTTAGACCAATGGGTTGATGAGGAAGGATTCATGTAGTTGCGACGTGGTCGGCATGGCGTTCGGTGATAAGGGTGTTGTAGACCCATGCATGTGTCAAGATTTGGTACTTGTATAATGCAAAAGAGCTAGTGTAGGTTGCTAGAGACTTTGTGGGAGAAAAAGGACAATGTTGATTAGAACTCCAAATGTGGAAGAGGCAGAAGGGAAGCATATATTGTGGGTTGGGTAACGTCACTAAGGTGGAAAGTTCATGTGAAGGCTGGTGTAGAATTAACTTTAAGTAGAGAAGAGTTAAGGGATGACACTCGGTAGAGTTCAGGTGCAGAGGCAGAGTAACTCGAAAACATGGTAGATGTATAAGCACTGAGTAGCGCGATGACTCCCTAGAAGTTGTTGACAGAACTTGTGCATTGAGAATGGCTGAATTGTAGTGTCTGGGAAGTGATATCAAGTTGATACTCAAGCCATGAAGTGGGAAAAGTGGCTCTCCCTTAGCAGAATTAGAGTGGTGATTTTAGGAAACCTCAGAATTTCAAGTTGGCAACAGTGGCAGTGGCTACGTCTCCGAAGTAAAGCAAGTGTTGTGTTTTCAGAAGTGCTGGTTGGTGGAAAATATTGGTGAGTAGATTAGTAAGGTTGCAGTGAAATGAGGTATTCCTGGTGAAGATTTTTTTGGAAGATCGGCATCAGAGGCACAGTGGTGGTATGGTGTTGGTAGAAGTGTTAAACAAGGGTAGCATTTTGGCGAAGTAGGCCCCCAGATTAGGTGGAGAATTTCATGTTGCCAGTGGAAACATTGTGTGACCAGTTCCAGTGACAGTGAAACCTTGTAGTGGTTTGTCAATTAGCATGGAGGTTATTGGCAGTTATCTAAGTTATGCAGTGATTGGTGTGTAAGAAGGGCTCAGAGCTTAGCAGGGTAGCTTATACATCATGCATAGTTCCTTTGAGTTGGTAGGAATTACAAAAGGGGTATCCCATCAGACATTGAGTTGGATGTTTGGTGAAGTGTAGTTCAGTGTTGCAGAGAGCTACAACAACAAAAGTGTTGAGTGATTTGACACTTTTTGTCCCTAGTACAGGGAGTTGGCTCAGTGAGATGTTGAAGAGACTGAGTTATGTTATGTCAGCAGTGACCGATGTGTTCTTTGTGTATTTGCATGTGAGTAGTACATTTACATTTTTTCCTAGTGTTGTGAACATTGGAATCCTTAGCGTAGGCTTGTGAAGTCTAGCAACGACACCATGGGCATTGCCACTTTGAGTGGGGGAGAATAGAAGGGGGGCACGTATCCGAGCTCATAAAGCGACTGCCTCCCCTAGGATGGGCAGACCCCATCTGACTAGGGTAGTGCACGAGATGCTATCCAGGGAGCCAGAGGGACTCCTGGCTGAGGCAAATAGTTGGCCACGCATGGGTTGGGGTTGACGACATGGGCCCTCAAAAGAGCTAGGAAAATACAGTTGGGTAAGTTAAGCGCGCTCAGGCCAGAGTAGCCTGGGATGGGTGACTTCCCAAGAAGTTCCCAGGATCGTGGTGGTGAACCTCTTGAGGGCTGGTTAGTGAGTAAGAGTTACACATGGATAATTGAATAGACAATATTATGAGCCCAAGGAGGTCCCAAAACTGAGTAGTGCTAAGGTGGGTTGGTGAGAAAAGTTGGTTGCACTTAGGAATAGTGCAGTGTGTCTTAGAGTGAAGAACGCACCCAATGTACTTGGAGCAAGTTAGGAAACTCATGAGAGCAATGTAGTGGTAGATCAAGTTGCTTTGAGCATGAAGACCTTGCATGATAAAGGCCTTTCATTGAGAGTGCTACGTAATCCTAATGTACCAGATGAGCATGGCAGACATTAAGACCAACATGGTGAACTCACACCCAAACCAAGTGGAGCATGGAACACCTGGTGCACTTAGACATTCAGAGGATGGGGTGTTTAGGAGACCTTGGAGATATACTCTACCCTTGCAGAGGATGTCCATGTAGAGATGTGCATCATGGATCAGTAGTGGGACTCTAGAGTTATGTGACAGTTTACTTGGGGAGACCTTTGAGGTGGTAACGTTCTTAGAAGTAGAGTTCATGTGGAAAGAAGCCAAGAGGCATGACAGAGTGAGACTAGGATCTAGAGGTCGAAACAGAGGATAATTAACTCAGATGTGAGTGAGCCAAGTGTAGCAATATTCTCAACCTTGTAGAGGTTAAATAGTGTAGATGAGTCGAGAGCTCACATAAATGTATCAGAGGCACAACGGAAGCGTGGATGTAGAGTGGGTGCAAAAGGAGTGGCTAAGACTCATTGAAGTGGATAGAGGATGGTTCACATGGTGATGTGCGACATGATGGGCTGAGTCAAGGACATCATGGATACGGTTACAATGTGGTGAGCTGAAAACTAATGCAGAAGAATTGAGTAGGAGTTAATGTAGTCTGGACATAGACGGGTGTCTCAAAGAGTAGGTACAATGGTGTCAGTGGCCATGGCATTGGGGTGAGATCAGATTTTGGATTGAGATGAGGTAATAATTATACCTCACCCGCATGTGATGCGGTCTAAAAATATGGTGAGCTTATAGTGCTCCCCACAGGGAGCTTTGGTGTTGGAATTGGGTGACAGAACAGTCAGAAGGTCAGGGTGAGTAGAGGTTCACACCCGGGTAGGACTCGTGAGGAGAAATTCCCCCACTGGTGCATGCATAGGTGACCAGCACAAAAACTCAGGTAGACTCATGGATGGATGATAGAAAGGTGTATGTGATGTTCCTTAGCGGCATTGTGCAGAACAACTGGGTGTTCAAAAGTGAGCTGGCCAACGGAGTTAGAGAGATGGGTTAGTGATGAGTCGAGGAGGCTGGAGTTGTGCATTCCCTCAGGTGGACTAAGAAGGCATTTTAAGAGCTCCCCGAAATTGTATGGGCAGCCATGGTATTCGGTGAGTGGTCTTCTAGAGCAGTTGTATGGGAAGCTGTGAAAGGTGTTAGAAGGGTTCACTTGTGCATAAGTTGGAGATGCATTGGGAATGGGAGGTGGACGAAGGTGTAGATTGGGACTGCCAGAGTAGTTTGATCCTCTAAGGAGAGTGAAAAAAGTAGTGTCTCAGTGCCGTATGTTGGCTAGTGAAATCCGCTGCGTAGCTAGCCCCGTGACAAATGCTCATAGTCCCACTTTTACATTGCTTTGAAGTATGTTTCAAATTGAGTCAGATTTTTATTAAAATAGGTTTTTTAATACTTGGGGTCTCCTTATTAAAGAGTTCGTTATAAATTAAAAGTTGAATGGTGTGTTCTTAATGGTGGGTTTATTAAAAAGTGTGGGTCATGTTTTATAAAATGGGTTGTTTTAAATATTAAAATTCATGGTTTATTAAACGTGGGTGGATTTAATATTGAATGTGGGGTGTGTTTTAAAAGCGGTGGGGGTTAACTCATTAATGTAATTTGATTTTAATTTAATATTAAGGCTTTCAAAATATTTAAATTGTTAGGTCTTAAATTAAGAGTTTTATCCTATCCCTGATAATAGGGTTGGATTGTAAAGAAAAATTAGTTCAAAAATAAAATGGTGTCATTTCCCTCATAATTTCATCAAATTCAATTTTGTTGGTGCTTCCAAGGGCAACCCGGGTAGAGTTGGTGGTGGCATATTGTTTAGAAATTTCAATGGAGAGCCTATCCTTGGTTTTATTAAAGCCTTGGGTGTCTGTTCTAATAACTTCTCCAAAGTTAAAGCCCTTTTACGTGGACTCAAAATTTCTAGAGATAAACAATGGAATAGCCTACTGGTGGAAGGATATTCCCTATTGATCATTAATGATATCAAAAAAAGAAATGCTAACCATTGGAAACTACAACACATTTTCACAGATTAATCTTAGCTACTTAGGGATAAAAGTTTATCTCACATTCCCAAGTTGGGCAACAAGGTTTCCGACAAGCTTGCAAATATGGGGGCAAAAATAAAGAATAATAGGACCTTACAGTTCATTAATCCAATTAAAATCATGGGAAAACTAGGAGATATTATTAAGTTTGATGGATTATCATTGTCATCACATATAGTTGATGTGGAGGATCCCACCTCCCTCTACAATTAATTAATGAATGTACATTAGTTTCATTCCCCATGAAATGATTTGATTGCAAAATCTACCAGACACGTTTGGAGAGATTTACTTCGATGGAGAAAAGGCTATATATTCATGTACGAGCCGAGACATTCTCATCTTTTAGTCTTCACAAAATTATGGAAAAGGGAAGCAACAATGAAAAAATTGAAAAGAAATATTTGGTTGGTAAGGGAAAAACCACCACCAATAAAATGGTCAAGGATATGCAAGACCAATTGATCTAAAGTTACAACATCGATGATGTGCATTACTCTTTTCTTAGCCTTGTTAATGACCTGAAGCTCAGGTAGCTTCTCAATGTGGGGCATCTGATTGAAAAAGGCACAAGGATTACATCAAAGGAAGCTATAGAGAATTGGAAAAAGGTTATCATATATGGGGTTAAGGAACCCCAAACTTCTAAGGAGGATGGCCACTAATCTGTTAAGGGCCCAGCTCTCTACTAGGCTTGGCGACATGCCTACCATTGATGAGATAATTAAGGTGATGAACAACCCTGACCAGTCCAACCCTCTACTAGATACTTTAAAAGTGTCCCAAATCATTGGAGTTTAGAATGTTCTTTTACATGTTAGTAATGCATTTTTTATTCATGAGGATATGGATCATCTTGGCTTTGACATTGGGCTTCGTTTGGACCAATTATGGTAGCTTGTCAAAGACCTGGCTATCAAAAGCCTACACCAGGGGAAAATGATTAATGCCATTTGTTCAGCTCTTCAGGTCCTTGTTGAACAATTTGAGGCTTCAAATATGACCAACTCTTTGGTAGAATTAATGATGGAAGATGAAGCCAGGAACATAGACGCTGCAACTAACATGGTTACCTGCTCTTCTAAGGAGGAAGACAAAAAAATTTAGTGACTGAGTATATCTAGCTTTATAATTTCTATATTTCTTGTTGGTTATTCCATCACTGATGGCATTTTGTAAAGACTTGACTATTCTTGATTTATTAGATTTTTATTATAATATAATATAAATAGTGAGGTCATATTCCTCTTTTTTTAATGATAAAAAAATTAATAGTTTTAGGATCTAATAAAATATCAAAAGTAGGATTAATTAATTAATCTTTTAGATTAAAATCCTTAATTGTTTTTAGGCATCTAATTTAATAAAGGTTTTTAATTTATAAGTTAGGCCTTTAATTATTTTTAGATCTAATCTTATATGTAAAGGTCAATTAACTTTTAATTAATACCTGAGAGCTTTTTATTTTTAGGCATCTAAATTAAATATAAGCTCCTTTTTCGAATTGATTATTAAATTTAAATAGTCATTTATTTAATGTTTTTGTCACCTTTTTACTCCTTTTTTGCTCTAAAATTAGCCGAATTGGACGTTTCCAAAGGTCAAATTTTTAAGCGTTATTAGTTGTTTTTCTTATTCCTTTCTGGAGTGTGTAGCTCTCTTTTGTCTTCCAGGTTGCTTCTCTTTCCTTCTTGAGGATTTTCAAATTACCTCGAGTCACTCTTGCATTGTAATCAAACTTTTGATCCTTTCAAATTTATGAGATTTTCATAGTTCATAGTTCAGAAAATTTATTTGGAATAATGTGTAGTAATTTAAAAATTCCCAAAACGATAAAGACATTTTAGGTCAAAAAACTAGACCCATCATTAGAGAAAAAGTATTTTGAGTATGATATGATTGATGATCATAGGTTTATATAATGTAAAAATTCCAAATTAATTTTATCCATGGTCGACAAAGAGAGAAAATAATTAAAGAAAGAAAGGAAAAAGCTTACAATTAACTAAGGTTGACAAATAAGGAAGATACATTAATCAACAATAAAATGGATAAATCTTAACCTACTATAATAAAATTCAAGATTTTAAATACAATTATAAATACAAAGACAACGGAAGACCATTTAACTAGGAAGGAAAGAAATATAAATAATACAAAAGGGAAGATTAAAATTTTTAAGAGGAAAGGAAACAAAGGATGAACATTAAAGATTATATGATGGGCTCAATATGTTATCAATTAAATAAATGATTAGAGATAAGGTTGATAATAGTTACTAAGTGGGAAAAGTTGTGGAATTATTAATTAGATTTTTTTAATATTTCAAAAAGGATAAAGAATCTTCTTTTTTAAAGAAGAGAGAACAATGGAATTTTTTTAGAAACATTTGATGGAGAATTTATCAAGGGGAATTCTTAAAAAGTAACCAATAACCCAACAACAGAGGCATGGTTAGAATTTTAATTATTTACTTACGATCAAATTATTGGAAATCTTAATTAGAAATTTACTAATAACATTATAAGGTTAGATCTTATCCACGTATCAGTAATAAGATAAGATTTTTATAAAGGATTAAAAATAAAACAAAGAGAAAGAAAGAACAACTGATTAAAGAGGAAAGGAAAACACAAATTATTTGGGGAGGTTACAAATAATAGGTTTCCAAGTGTCACTGATGAACCAAATTTGTCCCTATTTAAATTATTATAAAAATGCATGATTCCAACAGCTTCCCATAGGTGACGTTTTACATAATTATCTTTGAAAGCAATGAATTTGGAATAATTTAGACAAATTGAATGCTTAGTTTTGAAATAATTCTCAGCTAAAGCCAATTTTTCAATTCGATCATGCTTGATGTCTCTATCATGCTCGATAATCCTAGTTTTGATAGATCTACCAGTTTTCACCAATATAGGGTTTACCACATGAGAAGCTAATCATATAGACACCACAATTGAGATTAGCATCAATCTTATCTTTGATGGAGTTTGAATTATTTTGCAAGGTTTTAATAGGTTTGAAAGAAGTAAAAAAGCCTTTTTTTCTTAATTTTTTTTCTATTTTATCAATAGTGTTTTTTATATAAAGAAGGATGAATTTTCTACCTGATTTAATTTTTTAAATATTGTTAGGAGGATTGATAGCATTATTAAGATTTTTTTTAATTAAATTGTTGTTATATTCATTAGTGTTAAAAACCTTAGAAAGATGATTCAATTCAAGATTAAGGTGATCATGATCCTTTCGTTTGTGGGTTAGTGAGCGCAACTACCAAAACCTTGCAACAAAGGATTCTCTTGTTCCAAATTGACATGAGACACTCTATCTCACGTACAACATTAGTTTTTGTTCCTCTTCTCATTTCATCCTTTATTGTGCTTGTTATGGTGTCGTTTCAGGTTTCATGTGTTGAAACACATTGTGGTCTCCACTTACACGTTATTACACTGATAACAAAGTGAGTGATTAGAAATTTCACACTTCACAAACACATCTGATTGTAACCTACTCAGTGTTTATAAAGTACCACAAATGGGAGGGTTAAATAGTGTTCGTAAGAGGCTCCTCTATTCATGGACGTCAAATTTTATTTCTTTATGGTCTAACTAGGTCTAGAAAACTACCTACAATGGAAGAATGGAATACTTGATCATTACATTATGAATGACTTACCACCATGTCTTCTTGGGACTGTACCTAAACCTGTTGACCACATTCATCAACAATATTGAATGAATAAGAATTATATGACAAATGGACTTATTTGTCTTACTATTCTGGAGAACCTTCAATGTCGAGTAGAGTTCATTGAGTCTACACATTGATCTTGGAATTTCATTTGGAACCTGCATGGAGATTTTGATCCTCGTTCATATACTTATGTCTCTTCCGATGATCTTGTATCCATGGAGTAAATTTAATTTAGTGATACTTTTTCTTATAAAGGACCATGCACACATATTTTTGTGTATGATCCTTCAGAATTTACTAGTGCTCCTATCAGAGTTCCTAGTAAATATCCTCCACATGACTCTTCAGTTGACTTATCACCCACACCGCATGATACTTTAGATATTTGGTTTTACCCTTAACGATCATCTACATATTTCATTTATTCTAGTTTGGAAATCCTTCCATCACTTGTTACTTCCATGGACTTCAAGGTTTCTTCCACAAACTTCAATATTAATTCTTCATAGGGTTCATACAATCCTTTGCAGGGGGAATTTGATTTCCTTGACTCAAACTTGGATGATATATTTGAGGACACCAACATCAGTATGTAGCATCTTCTTCCTTCATCTACTACCACTTCACAAATCAGAGGTTCTAGCACACCGACTTCCATATATTATCCTAAACAATGGGTTCATCCACCTCTTCAAGACACTCTTCCATCGTAGATCAACCCAATTGATAATATATTTATATTTTTGGACCATCACCTTATGGAGTTTGATAGGATTCTCACTTCCTCCCTTAATATATTTTCTCCTTTATAGGTTGATCCACCTTCAGAGACACCTTATGTTCCTCCTCCCTCCACCGGTGATCACAAAACTTTTTTCCCTTTATATTTCATGGGAGTTCATCAAAAATCATCTTCCGGAAGATATTTCCATTTATGATCTTATCCTCATCTTCTTATTCTTATAGAAAAAATTTAGTTTGTACATGGGTACCTTATCAGGCATTAGTTTTTGGGACCCATTTGATGCATCTTTCTTATGATTGTTTAGCTGAGTCTTTTATCTTTTGTCAGTGGATGTTTTCCCTTGTGGTTTTTCTCCATTGTGTGAGATCATCTTGTTCATAGCTTCCTCATAAATCCTAATGTCAGGATCTATTTCTCTCCTTTTTTGTTATAGAAATATCGTTTCTTGTACATGAGTACCTTATCAGGACTTTATATGACGGGACCCATTTTACACATATTTCTTATGTATTCTAGGGGCGTTATCCTTATTTTTTGGCTTTCCATGACCTTGACCTCAGCTTAAATGAAGGGGGGTGTTAGTGTGAGGGATTTTATTTCACCTCTATTTATTTATTATGTGAATTTCCCTCACCCATGTTTAGTCATATCACTTAGGTGAGACCATAGGTCATAGGGTTACAAATGAAACATGTCAGATTCTATCATAGGATTTTTCATTTTGATATGCATCATGACACATTATGTCATATGCGTTAGTATGTGTGATATAATTTACATTCCTTATTTGGAATGGTAACTCATCTTTACCTCTTATAGGGAATGATTGTCCATGCATGGGTGTTACACAACACTCCTATATGTACCCCATTTTTTCATCGATGAGAATGAGTAGATTGTTTTTCTTTATGCACACTCTTTTTTATTTTTGGTTAATCTCTCACTAATTCTTAAAACATATCTTTAATTCCATTCGAGTGAAACAATCTCAATCCTCACATAATTCCATTAGGTTCTCAGAGCTCCATCTTAATGGTCTTGGTAATTGTGTTACTCACCTTGCTAGTTGTTGATTACTCTTCATTTTGTGACACTCTCTTTCCTTGTGCAAGTTTTGTACCATATTGTAAAATGTGCTTTCTTTACCTTTCCTTGAGTTCATGCTTTACTTAATAATTACTTGGAGGAAGTTCGTGATATTTTTTAAGTCCAACTTTGTCGTAGTGTAGGCTATTCCGTGAGATATTTGAGCTCTCTCTCTGTCTCAATTTCTTCAACTCAATAACTATAAAAATTAGTAGTGTTACCACATGAATCTCCTCTACCCAATCATCTAAATAGAGCTCAAGAAATCAATCCACTAAATCAATAACTCGTACACCATTAAATTTTCCTCTTTATTATAGATTTTAAACTAGATTTATATGCCTATTATGCCCAAATAAAAACATGTAACTTAACAATGGAATCCCAAAAAGAGATTAACATTTAATAACTAAAAAAACTCGATGCACAATTTTCACAAGATTACTAAAAAATAACTTTTGCACATGCATAGCTCGAGAGAGAGCTAAAACCGACCAAGTAAAATAAAAATTGGAATGAAATACATTTTTTTACCTTCTCCAAGAATCTTTGAGATTTACCAAAATCAGCACGAGTATGTATTCAATATAATAAATTTCCACAGTGCCACGTTGTAGCCAAGCTCACCATCAACCATCACCATCTCCAATTACTTAGCCTAGTTTTTAAAAGTGGTCAAAATAATATCAAACAAATTACATGCAATGGAGTTTACTCGAGTGGTTGAAGACAAACACAAAACCCCTAAGTCTTGCATGGGTCGTGTAATGACCACTTAATAATTATTTTAAAATCACAACATTAAAACCTTATCCAAAGTTTCATGATTGTATTATACCAACCCATTATATCCCATAATATATTTACTTAAAATGCTACGGTCAAAGGTTATTATGCCCACGACATCAAAAAATTCAAATTTACCATGAATTCTAAATCCTAATTAAACTTCATTCATGATGTTTAAGATCTTTTTTTTTTGAATAAAAGTGATAATAATAACCAATTACCATTTCTTTCTCATTTTTGGTTATTGACCATATTAAAAAGAACATGATAAATCATCAAATACCTTATTGTATTTTCTCGGGGTCTAAGACCAAAAAAAATCGTCATAGTAGTAGTACCTTTCCATAGGAAAGTATAAAGGAGATGGTTATTGTTGATAAATAACTATTATCATGTACAACTACTTGATAAAATAATTAAACAATTATTGTTACCTTGACAAACTTCATATCCATTTTAAGAGGTTAGGAAGACTTCCTTGAACTTTGCGATCTATGACCATTCATACCATGAGAGAGTTAACATCATGTAGTCAAACTATGTTTCCATACTAAAATAAGAATTTTTCAAACATGTAAATATCCGTCACATTATACAATCATTATTTCCAGCAAGATAAATGAATCATAAGATCAATATCAGATATAACAACTAAACAATATACCAATGCATCAAATCATCACTTTCAACAAATTAACTCATAACACACAACATAACAAGGTACACTACAATATTCATTGAAGGTACAACATTCCTATCTATATCTACCATTATCAAACTAATCATACTCAGCATGGTAAGTACATTCAAACATCAAAGATAAAAAAGAATAGGTTATAAATGTTAAGTACTTTACGAACACTTGGTGAAAAATGTTGTTACATGGTTGGGTATGCAACAATGCGTAAGTGTGTGAATAATTTTTAAGAAATACATATGTACGCTTAGATACATACTCAGCTATGAAACAGATCTTATCCCTTAGCCCTCATAAACCATTCTTCATTTTACACTTATCCTTTCAACAAAACAAAATGAAATAATGGGATGTGACATATTTCCCCCTTAATGAATCATCGTCACAATGATTTTTACTCATTAATCATAATTTAAATAATCAAACACATATTAATATCATATAGCTAAGGAGAAAAATCAACATTTTCATCCTAAAACTTACAATTTTTCCATATTTCAATTCATCTAAATTCAAATTTATTGGCTTTAACAACCTTTGAACCAACAAAAGCTACTAAACAATTAGAATTATGAAAAAAAATTGTCATTATAGTCAAAAATATTTTACAATATTATTTAGTATACATAACAGATAGTTGAAAACACGTTATATTTTGTAGAAACAAACACGAAAATAACTCTTTTTCAATTGATCCATGTTTTTCCTAAGCTATGGGATTGTTAGAACAGTTGTCTTTTTAGACCTTGCCTTGTGAAATTCCCTTTTTTTTTTAATTGCATCCATTGATTTTCCTTTTTCATGCTAGTTTTAACCAAAATATTTCTATGGTTTTCATGTTTCAGACATCTTCATCCTTTAATAATTTTCAATGATAAATTTAATAATTTAAACTGTTCCTTTATTTTTCATTTAGGTTTGTTGTTTTCTACATACCTTCAAGGTGTTTGTTTGTCTTTCAAACCAATAAACCTTTGATTTACATCGAAACAATCTATATTAGGCAATAAATCATAAGTCTGAAAAATGTATTTAAGTATAATTCCATATCCGTGAGGATGTTAAGAAATTTCAATGTTGTGTTGAAAGACATAGGTCTGAAGTTTTAAAAAAATCTTCCTATATGATAGAAAAATTATATTTCTCATTCAGTTTTCAGCTAATCTCTAGATACAATGAACTCGGTCATACTAGTGGTATACTAAAATAACATCAGGAAGTCCTTCATAGCTTAGCTAGCATATCATTAGGGAAAAATTGTTCCTTTTTCGTGGCTGTTAGCCATTGCATCATACATCATCAGTTGTTTATTTTTCATCTTCTTCAAAGAACAATTGTTTGCATAATACTAACCACCACACTTGAAACATCCTCCAACAAGTCTTTTTTATAGTGTCCATTTTTTCCATGTCCAACATTGTTGTGCTCTTTCTTTTTAAAATTTACATCATGCTTTACTGCAATTATAATCCTAATAGTACACATTTTTTTCCATATTTCTTCTATCACATTTTCTTAGTAGTCAAAGGTGAAGAAAATCTGAGACTCTTATGATACTTTTATTTTTACGAATCAAAATTTATTGAAGATTATGATCTAGCCCACTAGATTTTCCAAACATCACTTCCTTAGTAAACATTCCTTGTTCATCTAATTTTCGTACCATAACTGGGTTTAATTCCTCATTGGATTTATAAATCCAAAACCTATCATCATTAGTTAGTTCAACAATCAAGCGATTCCCCTTCTGATTGATATCATTAAGTTCAATTTTTTTTCTTCAAACCTCTCATTTTATCCCATTACCAGATTCTCCAAGAAAGCTACCCGGTTCTGGATATCACAAAGGATTGTTATAATTTTATTTAGCTTCTAAAATGTAGAACCTATAGTATAATCTGGTTTGGTTATTTCCCCATAGTACATCCTTCCCATATCCATTGCATTTTGTTAACAAAATAATATATATTCAATTAACGCAAGGACCCATTATGTCTAAGAGCTGCAACCTTCAACTTTGATGCCAAAATGTAACACCCAAATTATGATCTAACAAACTAAGGGATTTTTTTATGAACCATTTAATTAATTTGATTCTTTCAATGATTATTATCACGTAACATCTAAATAACCCAACATACTATCTAGTTTACAAAATCCCTTAATTATTTTTATGTTGTAATGTTTTAACATTATTACCTAGATTATCACTAAGTAATCCATCATTAATTAATATTCAATAATACATCCTGACAACCTATGATATCAATGTGTAACTCCATGGGTTCCATATCCTTCTCGACCCCCCTTCAACACTCTATACGAGCTGACATACATTATATATATTTGGTCAGATCTTTTTGAAAGTACAAAGATCATGTACATCTGCTTAGTGTCATCTAGTTAAGCATGCAAGTACTTCACTCTAAATCAAAACATAATTACAAGAAGAAATGGTGAATAGACAAAGCAATAAGTCCTTTGAACTATTGTGGCAACAATTTTTCAGTGTTGTGCTAACAAGCCTAGTTTCACAACTACACATAAGCCACTCGAAACCTATCTTCCCTTCACCACACAACCATCTCAACATAGTATCAGGATACTTTTCTGTTGTCGTAGTTTTAAGTTTATAGTTAACCATTTTTAATTTTTTCATTTCTAATAAGGAATGATTTTCTCTTAAGGATGGGTTAGCATAGTTTTATTACATTTTCAATTCATTGTAGAGGTATATAGTGATATCATCAAGTCACTAAATAATATATACCTTATTTTTCATGATCATCAACTATATCAACTTACGATCATTGATTAGGTTTAGTCAAGTATAAGGCTTTAAACTATATTGTAGCATTAATTAAACATTATTAATGCTTATTAATAGATACATGTACCTTTCAATTTTCCTGAGTCAGATATGTTCTTCTATACTATTTCATGAATTCGTAATGTACTTTCATACTTTGCTTCATATTGTTGTAACTTATTTCTTACTAAAGTACATCAGAATTAGGTATGATCTTACGATGATGCGACTTAATAATTTAAAGTATAATTTACTACCAACAAAAGGCAACATTTTTATTCTTAATGATTCAAATATATAATTTTATCTATATCCTCATACTTATCAATGTTTAACAAATACATATTCATATTTACAAAATGTACACTTAACTTGTTACTAATTAAGTGAAATATGAATACTATGCCAAATTTGATTCTTATTGTAGCAGTAAATAAATGCAACAATTAAGGAAATAAATTAACTCAAGAAAACTAAGTAATAAATTATGAAACCCTAATTACAAGGAGGAGAAAGATGGAATTAGTTGATTTGAAATGGAAACTAGACTATGTCGAAGTGCTGACCTAGTGAATAGGAAGGTAGCATCATCGCAGAAAGACCCAGGAAAATGTAGATCTAGAGGAAACATATGGATAGAGATGCCCAAAAAGGGGGTAGTGGCACCTACGCACATCACAGACTAGAAATAGGTGCTTGTGAATGTAAAAAAGGTCAGAAAATCATCTTTTGTAGGTCATGAGTTTCTTATTTTCCTTCTCTTTTGGTCACTATGAGGTTGCTCAATGATTTTTAAGGTTGATGGAAACCTGAAATGAAATAATTACCTACAAAACCCTTAAAGAGACATCAAACACTAAATAATAAAGATGCAAAATGAGGGTTTGAGTTGTCCTTAGCTGTAAAAAACATGATCTCATAATGAAGCGATGAAATAAATTTTAGACCCAATGTAGTTTTATGTGTGTGCATAATCATGCCCTAGATGGCTCTTGTGTGTGTCACACTTGATGGTGAGAAAAATAACTAGATGTAGAGAAATATAATAGATGTGTGCATGGAATATAATAGACTCCCATCCTATGAATTGTATGCAAAATAATGTAGTTCCTTTCCCTTGAATAAATGCTAGAATGAATGCTTGAATTATCTTTAATAGCCATTAGATGCAACCTTAGGTGGTAATAGCTAATGCTTAGTGCTTGGTCCCTTATTAAGAATTACATAACTTTATATTTATATGATCCCCTTTCTTGAATTTCCTAATTAACTCCGAAAAGGATATGTACAAAAAATATAAGATGCTCAAACAATTAGAAAGGACCCAAAAGATGCGAGTAAAGTAAAAATAGGTCAATAGCTCCCAGAGGGGACAGGGACACCTGATGTTGGCATCCTAACTGGGTGGTAGTGTCCAAACTCAGAGAAATGGAAGGTTCAAAGGTCAAATTGACCAAAAAGGTATGCAAGACCAAAAGTGGCAGTAGAAAGAAATCAAAGATAGCTAAAGACATGGTTTGGTTAGTAATTTTCTTACTTAGGAATCATATGAATAGTCATATACAATCAGGACTAGATAATTACCCAAAGAGTGTTATTTTGTGTCTACATTTCCCCCCACTTTATGTTGTGGAGGGAGAGCTCGATAACATAAAGTAGATAGAGACATGTACCTAATAACCATGTAGATCAATGGCGAGAAATGTTTTGAGAGATAAGGAAAAGAGTGGAGTGATAAAAAGGTGGAGTGTGTAGACTAAAGGTGAGAAAGTACAAAAAGTGATGAGATAGAGACCCTAAGGTGGAAACACATGTTGTATATGTATTTGATGTTCCTGTTATTGATTTTAATGTTGATGTGTGTGATTTTGTTGACATAGGATGATGTTAACTATTGCTTCCCATACGGAAGGACCTACAAAAGAGAAGAATGGTCAAGGAGTCAAATATGCATCTATATGTGTAAAAAGCATGTAAAGAAGTATGTAAATTATGAAAATGTGAAAAAGGAACATGTGTACTTGATCTGTGAAGTGAAAAGAGTGTAGAAATGATCCTAAAGATGTTATAGCAGATTGAGTTTTTTGGGTGAACTCATGCTAGTTGTGTCATCTACGAGTTTTTCAGGTGGTCTCACACCAATGAACTAGATGAAGTGTAGGGAGAAAATTATGGCATTATCCTCTAACCTTTAAATTCTTCTCAAAAATGTAGAACACCACTGCAGATGGTGTAAAAATATGATCTGGTTCAACCAAGTATGATCCTATGTTGAAGAGAAAAATAATGTATGATGAATACCAAAGATTGTATGCCCTATAAAAGCCATTGTGTGGAGTGTTGTAGAGTTTGTTACACTGAATAATCATGTGTAACTAAGCCCTAGTCAAAAACATCCAGGAAGGATCAAGGGTGCCCATGAGCTATTGTTTGGGTCCTGGAACTAGTTTCTATAATGTGTCAAAGACCCAAGTCAAGATCTGAGCCCTGTCTAATATTGATTACTATATTATACTAGCAGGGAAAAAATTAGAGGAAATCTTTTGTAAACTTGTGAATAGTAGGGGTTTTGGAATTTGGAAATGGCCAATTTTAAGTAGTCATCTACCACCCTGTTCACCTAAAATTTTGGCCAACAAGTCAATTATATAGGTCAATTTGCCTACTATTTACAGTTAAAAATGAAATTATGCATGTATTTTACCAACATTTCTAATTAAACTATGGTCATATTCATTAAGATATAATATATATCACATGGGGTTATAAGGGGGGTACCCCCTTGCAGGCTACACTGGGGATATCCCCCGAAAAGGGGATATGGGAAGCCACATGCCCTTGTGGGGGTTCAGGGGTAGCGTCCTCAAAAGTCACATTTTATATGTCTACTTTTAGGGGAGAAGACCATCTATTTCTGAAGACACATCCAGTTAAGAGATGTCCATGTATAGAGATGCATGTCTATATATGGATGATATGGATATAAAAAGATGATCATCCAACACTTCACTGTCTAACCCAATCCGTCTGATTCTACATAGATGACCATCAAACTTAGACCGTATGATGCTACATAGATAGTTTTATAACCTAATCCATTTGATTTTACATGGATGATTTTCCAACTCAAGCTATTTGGTTTTATATAGATGGTCATCCAACTCATGTCATTTAATTCTACATAGATGACCCTCTAATCCAAACCGTTTGATTCTACATATAAAACCATCCAACCTAGGTCATCTAATGCTATATAGACGGTTATCTAATAACCATCCAACTTTACAAAAATGCAAAAATATATGGTATGTCAAATCTCCTTTTCTATGAATCTTTTTTTCAATATTTTCCATTTTTTTGAAAGCTAATTTTAGAAGTTTGCCACCCATTTTATAATATTTTTTTGGAGGGGTGTCCTAAAATTAACCCTATGTACTGGTACTATGTTATGTTGTGTGATGACTATAAACTATTATATAGGGTAAGTGATTCACCTAAATTGTGTCCACCTTGTTTGGGGTGCATGCGTTATCATTAAAGGAGTATGTGGCCCAAAGTTAGGACCTACCATTGTGTTGAAAGTGTGCCCTATAAAGGGAGGGGGAGTGTGTTTGGTGGAGACCAACGCACATGAAAACAAGTGAATCAAAGATAAGTGTTAGTACAAACAATCATGCATGTAAAATGTAAACTAGGAAACAAGCAAACAATGTGTAATATAAGACACAAGAAGAAAAAGCATGCAAGAAGACAATGTAGATAGAAAATTGGGTTTCAAACATTGGACACCACTCAAGATGTCGCAAGACAATCAAAGCTGATGTTGCAAGACAATCAAATATGACTAAGCCAAAATAAGACATGGAAAATAAGCCTGCAAGACAAATGATGCACATGAATCACTCGTTAACATGTTAGAAAGATAAAAATTATGTCAAAGCATGTATAATCTGATATAGTAATGTGTTGTGAAATAAAATTAAATAAAAAAACCTTTGATGTACACAAGTGGATGCCCCTAGGAGCATCTGTGGTATTGTTAATGGGTATTGTGCCAAACATCCATGTTACATGTATGGATCTGTACAATATGTTATCGTAGCCATAAGTAAGGTAAACATGTGCATGTGTGTGTGTATGATAAAGGTAATGACATACAAAATATTTATCTAGCATGTGTAATAAGGTTTACATGTAACAAGTAAATGTGAGAAAGACTAACTGTAACAAAGATATCTGATATGTTTTGGATGAGATGGGATCGAATGTTGTGTGAATGATAGGAGTACTGTGCCCCCCCAAGTGGATGTGTATGTATGAGATGAGGTTAATTTATTTATGCCCCCTTAGAAGTCAAGAATGAACGATAAATGAGAGTGTATCATCGGTAAATGGTATGAAATATGTGTACTAGAAACATGTGATCATAAAATGATAGGAAATTAAGAGTAGCGGAACAACTTCATACGCTAATCTTTAGGAGAGATATTATGCAAAACTTTATACTTAATAAAACATTTACATAAATTATAGCAACACATTCATAACAAGAAAATAAAAAATGAACACAAACACCAGATATACATGGGGAAAATCCTTACGGATAAAAAACCCCACACTCCAAAATCCCACTCAATGTATTTCAAATCTAATAACAATATTACATACACTTGCAGAGCAAGTTTCTTAAAGGAGTATCACTAGAAGCCATTCTTGGAGGATTCCAAATTTATAGTACTTGGAAAACTCACCACACCAATTGCTTATCTAAGCCTTCAATTTATAGACCTCTTGTTATACAAGAAACCATCTATGGTTTACAAAACCATGTGCAAATTCTCTCATGAGGTGGATTGCATTAAAGAGAAATATTTCGATCTAAAATTAGGCTCCCACATCCACAATATTCTCCCCTATTTTTGACCCTTAAAGATGACATAAAATATGTTAAAATATCTCTAAAATATCCCCTCCATGATATACTATCATATGGAAATATTTTGACAACTCATATTTCTATTTTTAGAGCACTGACAATGTAAAACGGATGTAGGAAAATATTAAATGAATAAACCAAACAATGTTGAGACACATAATTTCCAACAATCTCCCACTTGTGGAATACCTTGTAAGGGCCAAGGTAATGATACCATCATGGATCAACTGTTAGGGACCGAGAGACCCATAGACTCGAAACACCACTTAAATTTTTTTGTGCTCATGGGCTTAGTTAATGCATGTGCAACATTCACAGCTGTCTCTACCTTTTCATACTTCACCCTACCATCGTCAACCATATCTCTCATGATGTGATACTGAACATCAATTTGTTTGGTCCTCGCATGAAAATTCAGGTTCTTTGCAAGGTAGATTGTGCTCTAACTGTCATGATACATTGTAACTACACCCTATGTCAATCCAATATCAAAACACGAATGGCTTCTTTACAGGCATGAGTAGCTGCCATGTACTCTACCTCAGTAGTGGAAAAATCAGCCACATCCTGTCACTTGCTCATCTAACTGATTACACCACCATTAAGTGTAAACACATATGCATTGGTGGATCTTCTACTATCGACATCACCGACCCAATCTAAATCCACAAAACCATAAATACCTAGGGAATGTTGATCTCCTCTTCCATGAAAACATATAGAGTACTCTAATGTACCCCACAAATATCTAAAGACCCTCTTAACTGCATCCCAAATCACTCTTCTAGGATTAGACATAAAATGAGAAAGTACTCCCACTTCTTGGGAAATGTCTATTTTTGTACAGACCATAACATACATTAAGCTTTCAACTGCACTCTGGTAAGGCACTCTACTCATGTATTCCATATCCGATGGGGATAAAGGACATTGTGAAATGGAGAGCTTTGTTTCCAAAGTAATAGGAACACAAAGTGGTTTACAATCCTACATGTTGAACCTTTGTAAAACAAAACAAACATACTTACGCTGGCCAAGCCATAGCTTTCTATTCTCACGATCTCTTCTAATCTCCATCCAAGTATGTGTTTTACTACACCAAAATATTTCATTTAAAATTTTGCAGAGAGCTGACATTTCAATTCTACAATCAAACCTCTACCTTTCCCAATAAACAACATGTCATCAAAATATAAAGTAATTACCAGGAAATAATCACCATCAGATTTAAAATATACACAGTGATCAGATTTAGACCACACAAACCCCAAAGTCAACACATACAAATCAAACTTCTGGTACCACATCCTAGGACTTTGTTTAAGGCCATACAAGGATTTATTTAACTTATAAACCATCTTGCTTTTAACTTTCACCATGTAGTGATCTGGATGTGACATATAGATTTCTTCCTCCAAATCACCATGAAGGAAAGTAGTTTTCACATCCATTTATTCAACCTTTAGGTCATAAGTTGTTGCAATAGATAATAAAAACTGAATGGATGTCATTTTAGCAATAGGAGATAATATCTCACCATAATAAACACCCTCAACTTGAGAGTAACCCTTCATAACCAAATGAGCCTTATACTTTTCAACATTTCCATTTGAACCAATCTTTTTCTTAAACACCCATTTACATCCAACAGGTTTCCTACCTTTAGGAAATGGTACAAGGTCCCATGTATTATTCTATTTAAGGGTTGTCATCTCTTCATCCATGGATATTTTCCAGGACTTTGCATCATTCATACCCAAAGCCTCTTGCATAGATCTCCATTCATCAATGTTAGTAATCAAAGTAAATATACACTTCCAATCATCAGGAGAATACCCATACCTTTCAGGTGGCTGCCTTTACCTTGTAGACCTTCAAACAAAATGAGGTGGAGATTCTTCCAATTATTCCTCCTCTTCTTCCTATTCAGAAGATTAAGATCTTGGTAATCTCTCCTCAACTTCTTGTCTATTTTGGGGTATCGATTCAAATTTATCAAGTGTAGAAGGAAGTTGAACCTCATCCTTTTTTTGTTCATTTTCTTTATGTTTTCTTGGCTGAAAATTAATAGGGAAAGATTTAATCTCTCTAAAAATAACACTTCTGGAGTGTATTAACTTTTGTGTAATAGGGTCCCAAAGCTTGTATCCTTTAACACCATAGCCATAGCCAATGAATATACATTTGACAACCTTAGAATCCAACTTTTTTCTCTTCTCCTTAGGAACATGTGCATATGCCTCATAGCAAAAAAATCTCAGAAGTCTAATTGAAGGATTTTTCCCTGACCATGCCTCCATTAGAGTTTTATCAAAAAGTGATGATGTAGGAGATCTATTTATCAAATAACAAGCAGTGGTAATAGATTCATCCTAAAACCTCTTTTCTATACCAGCTCCAATCAACATGCTCCTAGCCTTCTCCATCAATGTTTTGTTCATTCTTTCAGCAACTCCATTCTACTCCAGAGAATACGAAGTTGTCTTTTGTCTTTTAATCCCACATTCTACAAAAAATCTATCAAAGTCTATAAAACAGTACTCACCATCATTATCAAATCTCAAACACTTAATTTTCTTCCCAATTTGAGTTTCAACCATAGACTTAAATTCCTTGAAATGACTAAAACTTCATATTTACTCTTCAAAAAATATACCCATGTTATCCTAGTAAAATCATCAATGAAAGTAACATAATAAAATGATTTAGCAATAGAAGCAACCTTAACAGGACCAAATACATCTGAATGGATTAGATCCAAGATACATGAAGACTTATGAGTAGATGAGTAAAATTGAATGTAGTTTTGTTTTCCATAAATACAATGCTCACAGAAGTCAAACTCCAGATTGTAATCATTCAACCCATCAATGAGGTCCTTATTTTTCAAGGCTTTTAAACCCTTCTCTCCAATTTGGCCAAGCCTTTGGTGCCATAACATGGTCTTCTCTACAGGTAATTTTGATTTGGTAGACAAAGCACCCTTGGGTACCTAAAAGCCATGACCATCCGTAGAGGAGGAAACCCTCTCCTTTTTCAGTGAAATAGTTACTTGCTTAGTTGTATCCAAAGTGCTATTTCACTCAAATGTGCATGCATCAATTTGGTACAATGTACCTAATCTACTTCCTCTTGATATCACCATATCACCTCTCACCATTTTCACACCTGCTTTATAAAACTGTACATGCACACCCGCATCTATTAGCTTGCTAACAGATAATAAATTTCTTGCTAGTCCTAGGATATGTAAGATGCCATCAAATCTTCTAATTCTACCATTAGAAAATTTCACCTAAATACTACCACGACCAACAATTTCAAGGAAATAATTATCACCCAAATACACCTTACCACCATCATAGTTTTCATACTTACTAAACCATTTTTTGTTAGGAGTCATGTGGAAAGATACACCTGAGTCTATCACCCATGCATTATCACCTCCATTAATGGCCAAAGCTATAATAAAGGCATCTCCATATTCCTTTTTGGACTCAGAATTAGAATCATGCTTCTTCTTTTTCTTTTTCTTTTCTTCTTTGCATTCCCTTTGGAAGTGTCCAGATTTGCCACAGTTCCAACATATCACCTTGGAATTACCAGGGGATTTGATCTCCCCTTATTCTTGGAATGGCCATGCTTCTTTTCATCTTTTCCTCGTTCTTTTTTTCTTCCTAAAACACTCAAAGCCTCTTTGGAGTTAAAATATACCTTCCTTCTCATCTCTTTGGAGAGTAGAGAACCAACAACATCCTCCATCTTTAGAGTGACTGAAGTTCTCCCAATGACCATGACTAGGCTATCCCATGAGTTTGACAATGAAACCAACATAGTTTGGCACATTTCTTCTTCATCCATCTTAACCCCAACTAATCTCAACTGAGTCACAAACGTATTGAATGTTTCTATATGCTCATATATTCATCCACCTTTTTACATTCTCAAGGAATACAACTTATTCCTCAAGAAAATGTTATTCACTATAGATTTAGCTTGGTATATCTCAGCCAAATTTTTCCAAAGCTTCTCAGAAGTGGATTATTCATGGACATTTATCAAGATCAAATCTACAAGACATAGTCTAATAAGACCTTTAGCTTTTCTATCAATTACATCATATTTTGTAGCCAAAACTAGATTCATAGGCCTATGGACCTTCTCATCCACTACATCCCATAGACCCCGATCAACCAATGGATCTTCCATATTCAGATTTCACATTTCAAATTTTGTTCCAAAAAAATTCTCTATCTCAATCCTCCCAGATGTGCCCGCCATTGGAAAAATATCTGCAACCAGATAACAAAGTATCCTCTGCACAAGATCCCACTCAAACCGAGATTAGCACAATAAACCCAACAACCAACAACTGAAACCAAAGGTGATCAAGCTCTGATACCACTTGATAGGAAATTAAAAGTAGTGGAACAACTTCCTACACTAATCTTGAAGAGACATTTTCTTTTTATGAATGTGTTGCTATAATTTATGTAAATGTTTTATAAAGTATAATTTTTTGCATAATCTCTCCTCAAGATTAGCATAGGAAGTTGTTATGCTACTCTTAATTTCCTATCATTTTATGATCACATATTTCTAGTACACATATTTCATACCATTTCCTGATGTAACACTCTCATTTATGGTTCATTCATGACTTCTAAGGGGGCATAAATAAATTAACCTCATCTCATACATACACATCCACTCGGGGGGGCAACTACTCCTATCATTCACACATCATTCGATCCCATCTCATCCAAAACATATTGCATATCTTGGTCACACTTAGTATTTCTTACATTTACTTGTTACATGTACATATTATTACACATGCTAGATAAATATTTTGTATGCCATTACCTTTATCATACACACACACACACACACACACACACACACACACACACACACACACACACACACACACACACACACACACACACACACACACACACACACACACACACACACACACACACACACGTGTTTACCTTATTTATGGCTATGATAACATATTCTATAGATCCATACATGTAACATACAAACATCCACGAAGGATCAGGGGTGCCCATGACCTATTGTCTAGGTCTTGGCACTAGTTTCTATAATGTGTCAAGGACCCAAGTCAAGATCTGAGCCTTGTCCAATATTGATTACTATATTATACTAGCAGGGAAAAATTTAGAGGAAATGTTTTGTAAACTCGTGAATATTATGGGTTTTGGAATTTGGAAATGGCCAATTTTAAGTAGTCATCTACTGCCTTGCTCACCTAAAATTTTGGCCAACAAGTCAATTATATAAGTCAATTCTCCTACTATTTACAGTTAAAAATGAAGTTATGCATGTATTTTACCAACGTTTCTAATTAAACTATGGTCATATTCACTAAGATATAATATATATCCTATGGGGTTGTAAGGGGGGTACCCCCTTGTGGGGTATAGGGGGATATCCCCCTGAAAGAGGGTCTGGGAGGCCACATGCCCTTGCAGGGGTTCGGGGGTAGTGTCCCCAAAAGTCACATTTTATATGTCTACTTTTAGGGGAGAAGACCATCTATTTCTGAAGATACAACTAGTTAAGAGATGTCCATGTATAGATATGCACGTCTATATATGGATGAGATGGATATAAAAAGATGATCATCCAACACTTCATCATCTAACCCAGTCCATTTGATTCTACATAAACGACCATCTAACTTAGACCATATTATGCTACAAAGACAGTTATCTAACCTAATCCATTTGATTCTACATGGATGAATTTCCAACTCAGGCTGTTTGGTTCTATATAGATGGTCATCCAACTCATGTCATTTAATTCTACATAGACGACTGTCTAACCCAGGCTGTTTGATGCTACATAGAAAACCATCCAACCTAGGTCATCTGATGCTACATAGATGGTCATCTAATAACCGTCCAACTTTATAAAAATGCAAAAATATTTGGTATGTCAAATCTCCTTTTCTACGAATCATTTTTTTCGATATTTGCCATTTTTTTGAAAGCCAATTTTAGAGATTCGCTACCCATTCTATAATATTATTTTGGAGTGGTGTCTTAAAATGAACCCTATGTATTGGTACTATGTTATGTTGTGTGATGACTATTAACTATTATATAGGGTGACTGATTCACCTAAATTATGCCAACCTTGTTTGGGTGCATGTGTTGTCATTGAAGGAGTATGTGGCCCAAAGGAGGACCTACCATTGTGCTGAAAGTGTGCCCTATAAGGTGAGGGGGAGTGTGTTTGGTGGAGACCAAGGCACATGAAAAAAAGTGACTCAAATATAAGTGTTAGTACAAACAATCATGCATGTAAAATGTAAGCTAGGAAACAAGTAGACAATGTGTAATATAAGATGCAAGAATAAAAATCATGCAAGAAGAAAATGTAGACAAAAAATTGGGTTTCAAACATTGGACACCACTCACGATGTCACAAGATAATGAAGGCTTAATAGTCCAAAATAAGACATGCAAAATAATCCTGTAAGACAAATGATGCACATGAATCACTCGTTAGCATGTTAGAAAGATAAAAAGAATGTCAAAGCATGTATAATCTGATATAGTAATGTGTTGTGAAACAAAATTAAATAAAAAGACATTTGATTTACACAAGTGGATGCTCCTAGGAGCCTCTGTGGTATTTTTAATAGGTATTATGCCAAGCATCCATGTTGCATGTATGGATCTGTAGAATATGTCATCATAGCCATAAATAAGGTAAACACGCACATGTGTGTGTGTATGATAAAGGTAATGACATACAAAATATTTATCTAGCATTTGTAATAAGATTTACATGTAATAAGTAAATGTAAGAAATACTAAGTGTGACCAAGATATGTGATATGTTTTGGATGAGATGGGATTGAATGTTGTGTGAATGATAGGATTAGTGTGCCCCCCAAGTGGATGTGTATGTATGACATGAGGTTAATTTATTTATGCCCCCTTAGAAGTCAAGAATGAACCATAAATGAGAGTGCATCATCGGGAAATGATATGAAATATGTGTATTAGAAAGATGTGATATTAAAATGATAGGAAATTAAGAGTTGTGGAACAACTTCCTACACTAATCTTGAGGAGAGATATTATGCAAAACTTTATACTTAATAAAAACATTTACATAAATTATAGCAACACATTCATAACAAGAAAATAAAAAAGTAACACAAACACCATATATACATGGGGAAAATCCTTACGGATAAAAAACCCCACACTCCAAAATTGCACTCAATGTATTTCAAATCTAATAACAAGATTACATACACTTATAGAGCAAGTTTCTTAAAGGGAGTATCACTAGAAGCAATTATTGGAGGATTCCAACTTTATAGTACTTGTAAAACTCACCAAAACAATTGCTTCTCCAAGACTTCAATTTATAGACCTCCGGTTAAACAAAAAACCATCTATGGTTTACAAAACCATGTGCAAAAACCTCTCATGAGGTGCACTACACTAAAGAGAAAGCTTTCGGTCTAAAATTAGGATCCCACATCCATAATATTGTCCCCTAATTTTTACCCTTAAAGATGACATAAAATCTGTCATAATATCTCTAAAAAATATCCCTTCCATGACATACTATCATATATAAATCTTTTGACAACTCATATTTATATTTTTAGAGCACTCCCAAAAATGTGAAACAATTGTAGGAAAATATTAAATGAATAAACCAAACAAGGTTGAGACACCTTATTTCCAACATCAAAGTGCAAAGCATAGAGTTTGAATATGTGAATGAATAAGTGAGTGATTGAACATACAAGTGTGATGAGGTCCATTTGAGATATTACACCCTCAAAATTTGAGTACGGACCATGGAAATAGAGTAGGTCATAGGGGTAGTGTTTCATGTTGTATATGTTGGAGAGATATTTTGAATGTGTAAGTGTATCTTATCCATTGTTTGTGAAAGAGATTGATTGCAAACATGTTACGGGTGTGATGTGTATAGTGTGTTATGTTGAATGTATAGGAGAGAGATGTGTCTCATAAGTGTTATATGTGTAATGTGTTATCTTGATTGCGTGCAAGGGAGAAAGGTTTTATGAATGTATTTCTTATGTAGGAGATTGATAATGTAGTTGTTTATTGTATTATGTATTGAAAAATATGTCAAGTGTGTAATAGGTTGTGTTGCATGTGAAATTATTGAATAATTAGTGTGTTTTGGATATGTAGACTATGAAATAGGTGTTTGTTGACTGTATGCAAGAGAGATGTGTTGTATGATGTAGGGGATGTATGTTGTGTGATTTATGAGAGATATGTTTTGAAAGCACTAAGTTTGAATCATGTTGGGAATGTGTCAAGTGTGTGGTATGTTGTGTTACAGGTGTGAGGAGAGTATATTTTGTTTGTTGTTGTGTTGATTTTGTAGTATGTAATGTTGAATGTGTGGTAGAAGGCTTCATATGTTTGTTTATTGTGATGAATATGTGTGAAAAATAATATGATGTATAATACATCGTGTATTTTGATGTATAACATGTTGTGTGTGAGGTTCATGTGTATAGGATTCCCTCAACATTCAAGTGTGAACCATAGCACGAGAGTGATTCATCGAGAAATGATGATACCAACATGTATTAAGATGTGTATGTTGCATGTGGGAGACTAGATATGAAGTGATGAGAAAATAATACGCTTATTGACATAGTGTGGGGAATACGTGCAATTCCCCCAAATATATGATGATAAGAATGATCAATTAATGTAATCTAAAAGGTCATTATTATCATGGTAAAAGCTGAATGGTGAAGCATCTGAAACTTGATAAGTGATAGTATTAGGTTGGTCATAAAGCACCATTTAGGCTTAAGTTGTACATGCCCATAACATATTCCTCATCAATGAATAGAGGTAGTTGACAACCATGTGCATACCAATGAGTATTTTGGAAAATAATCAAGAAATGAGTCATTATAAATGAACACGCGACCAAACAACATGGGGAATGATATATCAATATGATCAGGATCTAATGGGACCCCAATGTAATCAAGCCAATAGTATCTGATTGTAAATGGAGAAGTGCAGGAAACACGTGTAAGAAAAAATGTGAGATAAAAGACTCAAAGGCCATGATTAGCAATAATGTGAACAAATCCATGATATAGATGATGATCATGAGGTGCAGGAAATATGTCATCAACTGTAAAGCCTATTCTAGTCAACCCATCACGTGTGCATACAATATCTGAACAAGTAGGGTAAAATATAATGTGTTCCCAATAAGAGTCATTCATGAAAATTGTGCATGTAAATGGAGGTCATGTTGATGTAGGTTACTCATAAGAAGATGGAGGAGATGGAATGACGTCCAATATCTAGACATGCCCCCAATAAATAATCATAGTTGTAGTGGAAGAAGGTGGAGGCGATGGTGTAGATGAAACAATATCCATCATGCAAATAAGACTTTCAAGTAGTGGAAAATGAGGTAAAGTATCCATGGGTTTTGGTTCGTTAGTAATATTAGATCGTGGAGTAGGAATTGTAATATTGGAATCATGGCTGCAAATGATCCCAATATTTGAATTGGTGAATTTTGTGAGGAATTGTATACTCGATGCATTCATGTATGAATTTGACACAGTGGTGTATCATAGAAGGAACCTCTTGCATGGCATGAAGCCATGGTCTACCAAGTAAATAGTGAAATGAAACCAGGAAGTCAATGACAAATAAAACTGTAATAAGATTTTCTGGTCCAATGGTGATAGGTAGAGTAATGTGACGTAGGAATGGATGAAAAAATCCATCGTATGCATGAAGAGAAATACATGATGGACTAACATTAGTTGCATAAAGGATGTTATTTTAAAGGAATGACATAGGAAAAAGATTGAGTTCAGATCCATTATCCATTAGAGTGCATTTCACACCCACATTATAAATGTGAATCATGATGTGCAAAGGTGGGTCATTGTCAAAAATAGTGAGATCAGGATTAGGATTAGACCAAACAGTAATATGTTAAGAGATTACATTGATAAATGTTTGATATAGTATATCTAGATGAATATTAGCATGAATATGAGTGGTAAATAGGAGATTTTTTATTTAATCACTTAATTCAAGATTGATGAGTAAGAAATCATTAATAGAGATAATCATGATGAAGAAATCCTAAAAAGATAGGAGTAATGGAAGGATGAGGATCCTAAGAGTGTTCAGATTAAGTTCAAGTTCACAAAAATGCTTAAGAAAAATATGAATAATATGCATAATCTAATTATTATTGTAGTAGTAAATAAATGTAGCAATTAAGTACAAAAATTAACTCAATAAAAATAAGCAATAAATTTTGAAACCCTAATTGTAAGGAGAAAAAAGAGGGACATAGCTAATTCCTAGTGGAAACTGGATTGTGCCAAAGTGCTAACCCAATATATAGGAAGGTAGGAACATCACACAGAGACATGGCGAAATGCATATTTGGAGGAACAAGCAGGACATGGGTGTCTAGAAAATGGTAGGGGCACTTGCTAGCACCACAGAGCAGAAAAAGGTGCCTGTGACTACAAAAAATGTCAACAACTCATATTTCCTAGGTCGCGAGTTGTTCTATGTTTTTCTCTTTTTGTTGCTATGAGTTCACACAATGACTGTCGAGGTCACTGGAAACCTACAATGAAATAATAACCTATAGAACCCTCAAAGATACATCAAACCCTAAAAAATAAATACGCAGAATGAGGGGTCAAACTATCCTCACCTGTCAAATAAGTGATCTTACGACTAAGAGTTTCACTACATTTTAGACCCAATGTAATTATGTGTGTGTGCCAAATTGTTCCCTAGGTGGCTTGTGTGTGTGTCATACTTAATAGCGATACAAATAGCTAGATGTAAAGAAATGTAATAGAATAGAATCCCCTCTTATGAAGTTTATATAGAATAATAAAACAACTTTCCCTTGAATGGATGTTAGAATGGATGTTTGAATTCTCTTTAATAACATTTGGATGCAACCTTAGGTGGTGATAACTAATGCTTAGTGCTTGGTCCCTTATTATGATCACATAACTTTATATTTATATGATTATCTTGATTGAATTTCCTAATTAACCCCAAAAAGGATGAATACCAAAAATATCAGATGCTCAAATGGTTTATAAAGGGCCCAAAAGATGTGAGTAAAGTATAAAAAGGTCAGGGGTGCCCATAGGGGATAGGGATGCCTGACACTGGTGTCTAGAGTCTGAGAAACTGAAGGGTCAGAGATCAAACTAAGAAAGAAGGTGTGCAAGACCAAAACGACAATAAAAAGAAAGAAAAGATGGCCAAATACAATGGTTAATTAGTAATCTTTCTTACTTAGGAATCATATGAATAGTAGTATACAATTAGGACTAGATAATTAGCCAAAGTGTGTGATTTTGTGTCTACAGTTATGCATCATTTGTTAATGATTAGAAATCATACTCATAGAAGTGACATGTCATTTATTATGATTATCTCTTATCACATTATTGTAATGTTAAGTTGTCATTAGCTATTATATGATTAGGCATTGAGCATATGATTAATCAATGTAATTGTTATCTCTCAAAAGTGCACCCTTGTTGAGAGATGACAACAGGTGTTCTAAGTTTTCTCTATCTCTCACAACCGTAGATAGTATGGAAACACCTCAGGTCTTTGGGTATACCTATTATTGAGGTGAGTCTCTGGTATCAAAGTTGGTTCCTTATTGATGTATCCTATACTATTTTTTTTGGGGTTTTGAGAGTAAAAAGACTGATGCAACTGAATTGAAATGGGGTGATACACCAAATTGATTGAGGGATTTGAATGATTCTATGTACAATAAAATTGAGAAAAAATTGTAGATGCACAAACCAATGGGTTTTCAGTTTGAACCTAAGGAAAACACTTGTGTGTTGAGGGAATAACTCACAACAAAAAAATAGCTAACATGCACACGAAGACTATATATAAAGCACAAAATTTTCATCAAGATATGATAATTAATCAGGAAATTAACATTCACAATAATTAATGGAAAGATACAAACCACTACAAAAAATAATTGGAAATCCAATAATTGGTTCTCATTCAAGGGAAAAAACTAGAAAAAATATGCTTCATCATTCTTGTGTCCAAAAATTCCTACTTGTTCCTTGTTAGTGCACACAATATATAGAAAAAATACTTCACTCGACCCTCCCTAAAAAAGGACTACAACTTGTTCGCCCATGCATGCTAATTTTACCCCTTTATCATGAATAAATAAAGGAATAAAAATAGACATGTTATTACAATGAGGCAAAAATAGCCTTAGTTCCAAAAAATACACTCAGTCAAAATGTAGTTAACTGATATATTTTCAATATAATTAATAAATTTGGGTGAATATTTTTGGATAATATTAGCCACTAGCTTGATATGCAATCCTTATCTAATGTGCATGTAATTATTTTCCTTTGTGTTGTAGGTGATGATTAAATAATCATACTTAAATTTTTGATGTGACACCTAAATATTCATCCACATTGCAAAGGAAATCTTGTCTTCTTCTTTGTAATGTCCTTTTGTGATAACATGCAATAATTCCACCTGTGGAAGCAAAAAATAATGCAATTATTTTCATACTTATAAAAATATTTAACTACTCATGTGGGGAAAAATTATGTCCATGTGCACATGCTCAACCTTTGTCTTTTTACAGTTTGTGGGGCCATTTGTGCACATGCAAAAATAATACTCCTTTCCTTTATATGAGGTTTATTTAGCAAGATTAAGGTATATATTTATTTGTTTAAGGTAATTATTTCCAGCTTGTTTTAGTTGGCCCATCATTGGCCCCTAATTACAATCTTGACACATTTATTATCATGGACCTCTTTTTGATTTCAACATTGCACCTATAAGAACATACCTTAACTAAGGTCAGAGGCAATAATTAAGTTGAAAGCATTTGGTACCTTTTTTATTTGATCACATATATTACAATATTTTTTTGTATTTGAATATTTTGTAGAATCATTATTTTATAACTTAGAAGGTAAAAGAAAATAATATTAGCTCATTGGGGTTGGCCCCCCTCCCATTATGACTCAACCGTTCTTTTGATTGTCAGTATATTATGACTAACCCTAGTAGAGTTGATATCAACTCCAAGTTTTCATTTAAATGACCAAACTGATCATGGTCATCGATCTGTGTACTCATTTGATCCTCACCATCGATGCTCTACCATAATGACCTATATTTAATTGAACTTAATTACATGATTACATCCATTGATATCAGTACTTCATTAATTTGGGGTCATCAATTCTTTGAATTTGATTGGCAGTGTTGTTTTCATTATGCATCGATTGATCTAGTACTTTTGCATCTCCACCGTTCATTCTAAACTCACTGAGTGAGTTAGGTTACTTTGTTTTGGTAGGTGAGTAAAACACTTGAAACATTAAGCTTTTCATTTCATTCTGTGATCTCACTTTGAGCTGGTGAAGCCCTACAAAAATTTCTATTTGGTGGTCATTGATGAAATTTTTAGCTATGTTTAGTTTTGGGCATGAGATTCTATAATTTTTCTTTTTGAATGGAAAATAAAGGTCGCCATGAAATAATTTAAGCTCTATTTGAAACCCTAAACTATGAGCTCATACTTTGATTGTAGAATTATGTTCTGCATTCTACCCTGAGTTCTCAAGGTAAGCCATGAATTTTTGGGTTCGTATCTTTATTTTCCAAGTTTTTCAAATGAGCTCTAATTCTGCCATTCATGGTTATTCTATTTCATACTTGAAATTCTATTATGTTTCTTTTGAGCTCATTTTATATGAAGATTTGGGGTATTCTCGTTTATCTCATTTTACATAATTTATTCAAAACTCTACTGTTTTTTGTGTTGAATTGATCCCAAAAATTTTATTGGAGCTTGATAAATTAACCCAAAACCGAGTTTACAAAACTTCTTTTTGTTTGACCTGATGGGTATTATACTAAAATTAAAATTCTCCATTGAACCTCAGATCTAAGAAGGTATATTTATTTTTCCTCTGTAATCTTACTTCTCTACAAATTGGGGTTTTAAGTATCATTATATTTACCCCTCCTTGTGTTTCATTTGTGCACATTATGGCCATGATCTACATTATCATTTTGGGTATTTCATTTTGTTTTATTTGTGTAGCTTGAGTGTTGAATACATAGCTCAATTTGAGATGATAATGGATAACTTTTGTTGTATTCTAGGGTTTTGATTTGAAGCTCTTGCTACTCACTCTTTTGAAATTAGATATGAAACCGCATCTTTTACATTTTCTGGATTTGGTTTATTTATTACCATCTTGCTGTTATAGTTTGATATTTCGATGAGTTGTCATTATTTTCTTTTCTTCCACAAACCTTATGATTTTATCCTCTTACAAGATATAAGTCATCAATGTAAGCACAACTGATATGGGTGAGTTTATTTGTTTGTGCCTCTAATGAATTTGGTAGTTATATTACTCTATATAACCATTTTTTGCATTTGATAGTAGGTCTCATACTTTGCCTATGGAAACCCTGCAACTTAAAGATATGTTATTTCTTATATGGTGGTGTTATCTTGCTTTAGTGATTCCAACTAAAAATGAGATAACCATAGGAAAATGTTTGGACAAATCTCTTAAAAATTACCTTTGAAAGAGATTTTTGGGTTTTTTAGGTTTTCATTGCATGAAAACATGTTTCTTGCATGTTTTATGTCTCATGTTTCCCGAAACCTGAAACCCCAATTGCCTAACCATTGTGTCAGGTTTTTAGAACTTCCGAGCATTGGAACATGTTTTTCCCAAAGCATGTTTTTATGTCACTTGTTCCCCAAAACCCGATTGCCTAAACATTGTGTTAGGTTTTCAGAACTTCCGAGCATCGGAACATGCTTTGTAAAATGCATTTTTTTATGTCTCATGTTTCCTGAAACCTGAAACCTGAATTGAATCAAATCCTTTATATCGGGTTCTCAGATGCTCCAAGCATGATGAGATGTCATTAATGTCCATTTTTCTAGCAGCTGGGCACATGTGTCAAGTGAGGTGTAATTGATGCTAGGATATTATAAATAGTTTTTTTTTTCACGTCATTTGTTACCATTCATTTTTTGCTGCATTGGGACTTTGTTGATGCTTCCTCTACCTCCAAACCTGATTAAGCTTCCCAATTGATTTCGCCAGCCATTTTTGATCATTTTTCAAGCTAGTTGCAAGGTATATCTTCTCTTCTTTCTTTTTATAAGATTTTTTTGGGTTATTTTGCGAAGTGTTTTCTTGGGGTTTCCATTTCTTTTTTTCTTCATTATTGTTTTAGGGTTTTGGGTTGTTTTCTTGGTTTCTTGTCTTTTTCCCATGAGGGCTCTTGTTTGAAATTTACCCCTAGGTTATTTAATTATTTTTCATAGGTTGTAACTTGTAGATTTCAAAATGATTCTAAAAAATTCCTAAGTGATCATGAAGCGGGAAATTTTTCATTTTCTGACACGTTAGAAACCTGATATACTTGTTTTAGGTTTTGTATGGTGTTTAACATCTCACTCTTTCTACCTTGTTTTACGTTTCACCTAGGTGCTTGACATCCATCAAGATCCACAATGTGTCGGGAGTTTCTACCTGCACAACATCCTCCTATTTCCACTATGTGTCGAGGTTTCCTACTTGTCTGACACTTCCTCACTTCCATAGTGTGTTGGGTTTACATTGATGCTCAACATGTCCCAACTTCTGACATACACTCCATTGTGTTGGGTTTCTGAAGGTGTTTTACAAATTTCAAAATCTGAACAATGTGGCGGCTCTGTGGACTTGTCCAACAAACTTTCAAGCCCAATTTCTCTTCTAGAAATCATCAAGGCATTTCTTCTTTGAGACTCCTCATGTCAGACCATAGACAATCTAAGGATAAGTCAAGAAAGATGGAGTATAAATATCAAAATATGGATTCTTCTTCTTACATAAGCTACAATTATGACATTCGGGACATAGAGCTCGGTAATATAGATATGGAGGACTTCTGGAAGAGAATTGAGGATTCTTCTCATAATTATTGGATGAATTCGATAGCAGGCAATGGTTTCCCTCTTGTAGTAGGATTTCTAATATCATCTCAATTCCCTGAATTCATCCTGGCCTACGCTTCCAACTATGACCTCAGCCTCCCGCTCAGTAAGAAATCAAGTAGGAGAGTCTATAGTGAAATTGGATGGAGGTTTCTTTGATCAAATCCTAAAGTTTCCTGACTTTGTGGAGTATGTTGATTTATACATTAAATCAGTACAAAAGGCCTGGGACAAAGATCAGGAAGAATGCATCAAGCATGAAAACAAGAAGTTCTTGATCAAGGCTAAGCCATATGTTTCTAGGTTTCCTAAGTCAGTTCCTAGAAGTTATTTTATTCTCGAAATCAGTGATAACATCACCGTTCTAAGTCAATTATTTGGACTCCCAGAGTAAAAATAATTCCAAGGATGGATGTACTAGTTCATGGTAATCATAAAGAAGAATGACCAAGGGATTGATTAGGGTAGCCTAATAAGTGATGAGATAGACTCCCAAATGAAAATAGTCTTGTCTACCAGAAATTTCTATATGATGTCATATGTCCACCTATGTAGCAACAGGAATGAGGAACTACCTAGGGCTAGATGCAAAGGGAAACTGAGAAATGAAACACATATATCGGTACTTCCCTTAGCTACCAATAAAAGGGTCTGAATACCAATATAGAAGAGTGAATGACACCTTCTTCTATGAAAACATTTGTAGGTTAGATCCTGATTTGAGGAAAAGAAGGGTTTCTGATGAAGCATGGGATGAAGTGTCAAAATGGGGTTGCATCTTCTTGCAACTCAAGAAATTTACTAATCTTCGGGTGGTAAGGTTTCATGGTAACCCTTTCCATTTTCCCAGGTTCCCAAGTGACAAACTGATCCTTATGAAGTTAGTCAGACAATTGTTGGATTTTCACAAGTTCCAACAAAGTAGGAAAAAAGTTGTTGTCTCCTTTCCCATTTCCATTGGAAGGTATACATGCTCTACAGTGGTTAAGGCCAAGAACATTATGCTCAAGATTTAGGAAAAATTGAAGAAACATATGAAGCTCAGGGAGCGATTCGACATCCCAGGAGTCCTCAAGTCATATGGAACCTTGTATTTGCATGTGCCTAATATGGAAGACATCTAGGTTGATCTTCGAGATGAAGTTCCCATCCAAAGAAAAGATAAAAAAAGACTGACACTTGAAGAAATTTAGATGTTAGATATATCTAACATCCCTGAAGGCACCGTGGACAATGAAAGTGTCTTGGAAACTAGGTACGAATAGTCGGATGGAGACCAACACGGATTCCCAGTCATTAATTGGTCTGTTGCCGAAAAAGCTTCTATCACTGAAAGAGCTACTCAGAATATTGTTTGTACCAAGGCATGGCTCATTTATTGGGGAATGAGTTATAAGGAAAATATATTTTCAAAAATAGCTACTTTAGAAGCAGGACCCTCCAAGGGAGAGAGGGAAGAGGATAAAATCCCTACTAAGAGGCAGATAAAATTTAAGTTTGTCAGAAGGGGAGAGAAGAAAGGAGCCACATCATTTGCCACTCCTTCACAAATAGTTGAGGTACTAGATTCACCTCCTCCACCAGAAAAAGGCAAAATTCCTTCAGAAGATGAGGTTAGTCAACCTCTCATTTCTCCTCTTGTTGATTGTTCATCAGAAGTAATTCTTCCTCTTGCTTCTCAAGATTTGACTTTAGAATCTTTACCTCCTCTTTCCCAATCTTCCTCATCTCATCTCTATACACCACTCTCATTAGCCATGGCTAGCATCTTCTTTGACATCTCACCTCTCTTTTCTAGACCTTAAATGGTCATATATATGCCTCCTCCTTCTGCACCTTCATTCACTAAATCTACCCCCATCATCACTACACTTATAGTCATCACTACTCCACAAGTAAACCTTCCTCCACCTACAGATGTAACCATAACACCTCCAATAGGGGCAACTTCTTCCACTGTACCTCTAATGGTTAGTTGATCAGACCCCAAGGAAGAGGAAGGTGGTAGTTCCCCTACCAGCCTTCGACTTCAGTTCACATCAAGGCCTCTCCTGCCATAATCTGCTGAGAAACCCAAAACGGTTTCGAGGGTTTCAATGGATTCATCAGGGAATAAGTTTGTAGAGATTGCCACTCCTCACAGACCAAAAAAACCAAGGAGGATATAGCGGTTACTGGTTATCATATTATAAGGGTTGATCTGGGAAAGGTAATAAAAAAAGGGGCAAAACAAGATGCACTAAGATGCCATGAATGTGTTACGCCAGAAGCTGAAGGTAAATGAAGATGAGCAGAGATGAGCTAAAGGAGAAAGTTGAATAGTTGATAGAAGTATTGCTCAAGCTCTAAAAACCTTCTCAGTCAACACCATCATCTTCTACTCCTAATCCTATTAGGTTTGATTTCTCATCAGTACCTGTTATTTAAAAGATCAATGAGAAGTGGAGAACGGTTGGTGAATGGATTCAGAGGCTACTCCTATAAGGAAGAAAGGTCATTAATGACATGGTTGAAGTTTATAAATGATATGCAGGAGATAAAGAAGGATGGTGAAAAAATGGATGATGAATGTTTCACAGGAAGTTGGGAACCTTGAGTTTATTTTAAAGGCTCTTAACGCACTGAAACAAGTTCCATCCCGAATCTTAATGGAAGAAGGAATCAATTCCTCATGGGGATAATAATTTTTCAGCTAACCAAAGCCATTAGATTTAGGATAAAGATTCTCATTGAAGCTTGTACCAAGTTGAGGGAATTCTAGAGATCATTTGGTTGATGCCACCAATGACATAGAAGAGGATTTGTCTAGGATATTCACCAAGGTGTTGGATGAAAGCTTGAATATTATACCTACTGACGATCTCTATGAACAAATTCAAGAATCAATTCAGCACAAACCAGCATCCATCTTTGATCTGACAACCATTGATAAGTTCATAAGGATCAAGAATGTTTCAGAATCACTAAGGAAACTCAACAAGAGATTTAAGAAACTTTGTGGTAACGCAAGTGAAACTCAGGAAACTTTCGAGGTTCTAAGTGATTATTCTATTGCACCACATGAAGCTGAGATGAAGGGCATAATCTTGAAAGTTCTGAGGAATTTTGAGACAAGAAGGCTTCACTAGAGGAAGACAAGGATGATGAAGCAGAATACAGCATACATATTTCTTGTCATTTCTATCAAGAAATTTTCATGTCTTTTTCATTTTCTGTTTCGTCACATAGGAAGCAAATTTTGACTTGTTCTCCTACATGAGAGTGAAGAAAAATAGGAATCTCGTTAAAATGACTATTTTCTAGGATTTATCCTATTTTCTCTCTGCTCTTTTTATTATAAATAAAGGATGCTTGTGCATTCAAAGAGGGGATGACTTTTTTAATATTAAGAGATATTGTGAAGAAGAAGAAAATTTTTGTATTTTCTTTCTAATCATTGAGGAATAGAAACAAATGTTATTTTGCAAACTTTGTGTTGTGGGATTCATTTATCTTGAGAGATTGTTGTTATGTCCAAGATCTTAAGCTGATTCTTTGTTTAGTATTCTTGATTATTTTAATCATTTCAAATATTACACTCATTATCTAAAACTCATATAAGTATTTCTTGATCTGTGTTTTCTTGAAATAAAATACGTTTCTCTTATTCCCTTTCTGCACTTTGTTTCGTCTATAATATTTTTCCCTTCTAATTCAGTCTATTTCTGAAGTTGTAACATCTCCATCTTGTGTTGATATGGATTTCTGGGATTGTATCCCAACCCCAATGGTTAGGATAGCGTGAATATTGTACATATTATTTCTGTTGATGTTTTAGATCAGTAATAAATAGGATGCCTCACCTATCTTTGAGGAGGGATTTGATCCTATGTACTGTGGTTGAACTTCAAATTTTGGCTTGACAAAATATCGAACCAACAAACATTCAAAAGAAGTAATAGAAAGATGGCACTTTTACTTCACAAATAATTTGAGAAAGTTCAAATAACTGTGCAATGTTCTCATCTCAAGGACTATAATTAACTACAAAGAGAAATTATGCTTTAAACACTCCTACATCCAAATAATTCCTCCTTGTGCCTTGCTAATGTACACAATATATAGCAATTGTAATACTATCACCCTACCACTCCTAAAAATAGGATGTAGTCTTTGTATTTTCACCCATGCAATCTGAAACACATTAACCTTTATCATAATAAATAAAGGGACCCTAAAAATAACCATGTAGTTCTTTACAGATGTATGCAATTTAATAGCCTAAGTTCCAAAATTACACTTTAGACTCAAAGTGTAGTTGACTTCTCTATTTTTAATACAATGTTCATTTGAGAACTTGTGGTGAATACTCACAGCTAACAATAGCTGATTGCTTAGTCTGGAAGTCTCCTCACAATGCACTATTTTTTAGCATGTATCATTTGTCACTTTTATGCATGATCTTTGTGACACCTGTGCTTTCATCCACTTGCTAATGGCTTGAAATTTATGCACTTTACCTCTGATCTGATCATCTTGCAAAAGGCTATTGTTAAAATAATCCTATGGAATGATATAATGTTTTGATTTCCTTTACTTGGCAAAATAATTCACCTTTACCTTGTGGGGATCCACCTGTCCATGTGCACATGCTCTAGAAATACATACTTAAAGAGTGTACAGTTTTCCCTCTTTGATCTTGAGTACGAGGATCTTTGGCAACTTGTATTCAGGTAATATTTTTTCATTAATCCTTAAGGTAACTCCTATACCCTTAGTGAGTTGTATTGTTCTCTTATAAGAATGTAGATGATCATGGAAATGAAACTTTTACCTTTTGGCATAGAAAACATGTGGGATTTCTTGCAAATTTGATTCAACTCTTGTAGCTTCAACAAAGTCATGTACTTAATTATGTTGTCATTGTAACTTTAAAAATGTGGCTTTGTTCCATCTTTGCATAGATGTTTCTATATATTTGATAACTGGGCACTTGCCTTATTTGTTGATAGTACACTTCTTTTATCTACTCCAACCCTACAAGGGATACTGTGTTGGCTTCACATGAATCATTCATTTGAGTTTGTAACTTCTTTCTTGCAAAGGATTGCAAATGTCATGCATTAAAGTCATTATATGAGCCATTGAGCTTACTTCTAAATTGTTAATCCCTCAATTAAATAAGGCCTCTTGAATGGATGCATTATGTACTCTGTAAATTTAACTTTTTACATTCTATAAATCTTAATAATCCATTTGTTCTTTGTTGCATATTAAATACTATGACAAGCTGCAAGATATCTATTATCCAATTTCTGTTCACTGTTTTTCAGTTCAATGTACCATCATTAAAGTACTCTTTTAACTTATTTGTAATTGATCATTATGATTTGAGACTATACTATGAACCTTTGGTCTTCTGGAGTTTTACCATCCAAACTGAAAACATGCAATGATTGCTTCTTATATGAGTTGTCCCTTTAAAAGCTGTAATGTTCTTGTATTCTCCAAACAGTATAGTTGGTGTCTGAACTTTTCAATTGATATATGTACCTGCACACTTAAACAAAATAGTTGGGACTTTTGAAATAGGCTTTAGCCTCTCTTGTATTCCATTATGACTTCCTTTTATTTATTTTTTCTTTTTTCTGTCATGATTTCAAGAATAAAATGTGCTTCTGCTAGATGGTACTTTTTAAAATCTATATCAGATACTTTGATGTAACTTATGCCTATTAATCTTAGGAGATTCATTTTCCTGAAGCTAACAACACAGACATGTAGTTTAACCCTGAGGTCAAATTTTGAAAATTTCCTATTCTTCTTTCAGGTACACTATTGCAATGTAATGATGTAGAGAATATGAAGATAAAGGAGATGAAGCTAGAACAATAAATACCAAGAGGAAACCCCAAGGTAATGACGGGTTCCTTCTACATTCCCTTGATTTTAGCTTTATACACATGTATCTCTTATTTAAGTAGTTATAAGTTACATCTCATGGTTTTTGTGGGAAACATTGAATTTACTCATGAATAAATGATATCATTTCTGTAATTGAGTTGTGTACTTCCTTTTACTTTCATATTTTATGATATGTAATGATTGTATAATAAATTAAACAACTCAATAACATACTTAATAACACTTGATCATAGGAAATGATCAAAATGAAAATACTTGTAACTTAATAATGAACATCTGCAACCTATGCACTCAACAACTTTGTTTGCTACTATGGAATGTAAAATCCCACATATCCTATGATTCCTACCTTCATCAATATAATGCATTATTCCTTTGGGGCTTTAATGTTTCCTTGCTAAAGAAAAACATGAAATGGAAGCATATGTGAGGTGTTACAATATGTAATAACAACACATAGCTATGTAGATTGCATGTTGTTAATTAATTAGTGTAACTGAAAACAAAATGAAAACTATATGAATTCCACATACTTAGGTCCATCTCATCAATGCCTTACATTTGAAATGAAGTTTTGAGTTGCCCATTTTCTTACAAGTGCAAATATTGTCAACAATTCCTATGGAAATCCCACAGGGAAAGCTTCCTGCTAAGCTTTAAGATTAGTGTCTTGCTCTTGTCCATTAGGCATGGAGTCAAAATCATAAAATAAATTCTACCCTTTTTTGAAAAACTAACCTTTCTGAAATAAAATCTAAAGTATGGGAAAATATCTGGTAAACAAGATCATGTGCATGAATGCACTTATTGAATTTGAAAGTTACAATGTGCATGAAACTACACTTATTGAAAGGGAAAACCTACTCTACCCTACTCTAACTAGCTACTAATTTAAGCTAAACAAATCCTAGAAATAGGAAGTGAAAAGTAGCTTCCCTTTCTCCAAAACCAAGGCAATGAATTCAACTTGTGAAAAAAGTAACATGAAGAATCTTGAAACAAGATATGCACCTTATTTTTGCTCACGAGATTAGTCCAATAGCTTAGAAAAACCTCTATCTAATTTGCAAGTTGTTCTGAGGGGTTTTGGGGCTTGCTAATTCTAGAACATGAAACTCTTCTTTGTGCTCTGGAAAATAAAATTGGCACAAACTCTGGTCAACTGTTGATAATTTTCTGCAAACCATCCATTTTGATATATGAATAGGACAAGGCCTCCAAGTTGTTGTAAGCATGCTAGTGAAGTTGTTTTGACCTTTCTTACCTCTGCACTATTTCACTGATCTCATTTCAACATCCTTGTAACACATTTTTCAGTTGTTTTGAACAAGTTTCAAGCCTCCTCAAGATACTATACTTCATAAATTTTCATAACTAATTATGCCCCTTGCTCATTATGGTCCAACTTTTTTCCAAATATTCTGTAGTTTGAAAAAAAATTCATCACATTTTTATGGAGGCAACCATAATTGTTGATCATTTATCTTCAAGGCAGCAGGATGTTATGACTACATTTTTAAGCTCTACTATCATTATTCATCTCCTCCAAAAATGATTTTTCGAAAAGGGGAAAGAAAGGTCCTACATCCAATACAATTTCTTACTCCTTTTCACCTTATCAACAAGAGGCTCTTTACTATGGAATATGAATGGTGAAACTACAAAACTTGTGAGTTTTATGGGTTGTTCCTCACCAATGTAGTCTTCCAGATCTAATAAGAAATCAACCTCTTCACTATAAAAATCTGTAGCACATTCTATTTGTATTTCAACCTCCTTGCACTCCTTTTCATTCAAAATTGATTCTTCATCCTTTTCTAACTTTTCAAGCTCTGATGCATCAGTGACTTGTGTGAATATCGTGCTTTCATGCACACTGCATTCATAATATAAGGATTGTTGATTATCTTCCAATTTTTATTGCTTTGCTTCATAATCAAAATGTACAACTTTTGTATGGGATCTTTATCTGGAACATGATCAAACTAAAATTTTGAAACCCATTATTGCATGTTTATGTAAGAAATTCATCCTATTTTTTTCTTTAGTTGGTTACGCCTTCTTGATGATTTTATGATTTTCTCCTTCATGAATTGGTACTACAGATGGAGAAGGAGGGGTGGGATTCATTTCAACTTAAATTGGAAATTCTTGAACAAGATGACTGGGGTATAAGGTTTGTATTTAAGAACAATAGTAGAATGCCAACTTGGAAACGATATATTTTCCTTCAGTACATGATTGTGGAATAGCAAAATAATTGCAGTAGCCTTAAAAATTGGAATTTTATAAATGGGTCTACTTTGGCTGGTAAGGAAGGTATGATGGGAACTAGATTACTAATGGGGAAGGTAAGTGGGAACATCCCATTGACAAGGTTCCTCAACCTGATGCCTATCATTCTCTCAATGTTTTTTAGTTTTGCAAATCAAGTTCCTTGTTGTAGCTGAAAATGTCTGCTTCAAACTATTAAACTAAGAATTGGTTTAAGATCTTCTTGCTATGCATAATTCAACATAGCTATCCATACATAACCCTATTTCCTTTGAGTAGTATAATAAGCATCATACCTTGGTTTTGATATTGTCATGTTTATGTATAAGGTTCATGTTATGGGGAGATTTATTTTGATAGGGGTCATAATGTTGATTTGAAAGGGGAAATGGATGATAAGAATGTGGATATGTCGGATACAAATCTTGGATAAAAGCATTCCACTAAGGAATTGTTGTCATGATTGCATGACCTCATCAAAATATGTAAAAATCGAAAAAAGGTCTGTTGGTCATAAAAATAGGCTGAAAATAGAAAAATAACAGATCTTTGTTTTCTTCAAAAATACCTAAAAAAATTATAGCTGAAGATTTTGATGATGAAAAACATTGCACTAGTTTGAAATCAAGATTTACAGAGTCTCCAAATAAGTTCTGCTTTGAATTTTCAATCTTCAAAATGCATCAATACTTGTTTTTGTCCTAATGAAGCATGCCAAAAACTATTATCTCTCATAATTTCACCTTCATTAGAAGGGATAAAAATATGGTTAATCTAATCTTGATCTTCCTTCACTTCTGTAGATACAATGGAAACACCTCAGGGTTGTGGGTATCCCTATTGTTGAGGTGAGTCTCCAGGATTACAAGGTCGATTCCTTATTGATGTATCCTAAACTATTTGTTTTGGAGTTTTTTAAGGGTAAAAATATGACTATAACTGAAATTAAAATGGGGTGATACACCAAAATTATTGAGGGATTTGAATGAGTACATGGAAAATAAACTTGATAACACATTACAGAAGCATGAACAAATCAGTAGAATCCTAAGGCAAAACACTTATGTGTTGAGGGATAAATCATAACAACACAACAAGCTAGCATGCACACTAAGACTATGTAGAAAACACCAAATTTACAGTAAGGTAAGATATTTAATTTAGGGAATTAACATTTAAAAGAGCTAATAGAAAGATACACACCACTACAAATATTTGGAAAGGCAATAAATTGATTTCTCATTCAAGGGAAAAACTAGCAAAAAAATATGCTTCAACACTCCTACATCCAAAAATTCCTGCTTGTGCCTTACTAATGCACAACAATATATAGCAAAAATACTTCACCCTACCCCCTCCAATAAATAGCCTGCTGTTTGTACTCACCCATGCATGTTAATTTTACCCCTTTATCATGAATAAATAAAGGAATAAAAATAGACATGCTATTACGATGAGGCAAAAATAGCCCTAATTCTAAAAATACACTCAGTCAAAGTGTGGTTGACTGATCTATTTTAAATATAATTAATAAACTTGTGTGAATATTTATGGATAATATTAGCCACTTGCTTGATATGCAATCCTTATCCAATGTGAATGCAACTATTTCCTTTGTGTTGAAGGTGATGATTAGATAATCATACTTAATTCTATGATGTGACACCTGAATATTCATCCACATTGTAAAGGAAATCTTGTCTTCTTCTTTGTTATGTCCTTTTGTGATAACATGCAATAATTCCACCTGTGGAAGCAAAAAATAATGTATTTATCTTCATACTTATAAAATATTGAACTACTCATGTGGGGACCATTATGTCCATGTGCACATGCTCAACCTTTGTCTTCTTGCAGTTTGTGGGGCCATTTTTACACATGCAGAAATAATACTCCTTTCCTTTATATGAGGTTTCTTTAGCAAGATGAAGGTATATTTTTATTTGTTAAAGGTAATTATTTACAACATGTTTCAGTTGGCCCATCATTTTCATTTCAATCTTTACACATTTATTATCATGGTTCTCTTTTTGATTTCAACATTACACCTTGTTATCCCATAAAATTGGCGAGGGAAATTTTACAGATAACCATACCAAATTTTTTTTTTGATCCCTCGTCAGGGATCCCTTGCATTCGGAATGTTGCAAAATCCCTTCCTGGGAAATCTTAGTTTTCCAAACTTAGTCGTTTTTGGTCTTTTTGGTCGGGCGCATATAATGACTATGCAACATCAAATTTTGATGCGCCCCCTTTAAACCCTTTGTCACATGCTTTCTTATGTTAGCAAGAATTTTTGTGCACCTCTCTATGTTGAGTCTTTCCTGCGTGCGCCAAGGCACGTGCGCCTTCCCGTCAATAGATCATTTGTTGCGCCTCTTTTTGGTGCGCCAAAGGCGCACATATTCCTCTATCAAAACCCCTTTTGGTGCGCAAAGGTGCACATATCTTCGTGTTGACAAGCCTTTTGGTGCACCAAAGGGCACATGCTTGTTCATGTCGATAGCTCTTTTGGTGTGCCACTTGAAAAGGTTGGTCGTGCATTTATTGCTACATTGCCTATATATAGGTGCGTCTGCACTGTCATTGTCACCGGAGCAATCACGTGACTATTTTCATTATTTTCTCTGAGCATGTCAGTGCACCTACCCCATCGCTTTCAAATTGCTTTGTGGACCCCCTTTCATGCATTTCTTCGTTATAAAAATCCGGGTAAGAGGTCCTCCTTCTTTTGAGCTTTATGTTTGTGGTTTTTAGTTGTTTGTGGATATGATTTGGATTGAAAAGAAATAGAATCATGAATTTGTTGTTCCCCCTACTGTTTTTCCACATTTCCTCCTCCTCTTTCTAGATCTGCTGGTAGAGGAAAGCTCTTGTCCTGAGAGTGATAGCTTGAAATCACCTTTTGTTTAAGCCATTTCATCACCCAAATGAAACTTACAAAGCGAGCTTAACCATATGTAATAACCCTCTGAGAGATAAACTGGATCAAAGTTTAAAAGGAAACTGTATTTTCCTTTGGCACGTTGGCATACTGTGCAACATCAAGGACAGTTGTGCCCTTGGTGCATCTGTCGCCCCTGTTACACAAAGATAGGCCACACCAATGGCATCGCATTTCCTACCTACTACATCATAAAAAGATGCGCCCTCATGGCGCACTTCCCCACACTTGCTGCAAGTGCTTTCTATACGCCCTCTTGACGCATCAGACTTGAGTGTAATATCATAAATTCCTGCACCCCTTAGGCATGCACCCAGCATCAATGTAGCAGTCTTTTTCTATGTGCCAAGTGCAAATCTATAAACGGCACAGGTGCATCCCTCACCGCAACAACATTGTGTCATGCAGACCTTCCATGCACCGCGCCAAGTTCCCCTTCAGCGCATGAACATATGATGTTACACGCATTATTCCTGCACCCTTTGGCACACCCTGTACCCATGTAACATGAAAATAATCTGTGCCCTTTATAAAATAAACACATGGCGCAGGCGCACTCGCACTTGCAGCAACAGAAAAATGCACTCTGCAGTGTCTATGCGCCATACACCCCTTTGGCGCTGATTTAACCCTTGTAACACCCTTTTCCTGTGTGCCTTGTCTATTTAGCTCTGTAATCTGCAATATCCATGTGCCATGCACCCCGAGGCCTTTAAATTGGTAACTCTTTCTTCTATCAGCATTTTTAATGGAAAATCACGCAGCTGACATGGCGTTCTCCAATTGGGTTTCACTTCTTATTCTTACAAATCAACAGTTAAGTTCAGAAGAACATATGTCAACATCAAGCAAGAGACCTACCAAATCCAAAGGCAAGGCCAAGCTCACAAAAGAAGAAATGAAGTATAAGTATTAGAGGGTCAAAATGCCTGACTCCCAAGCCGAGTGTGACCTGGACATCAGAGACTCAGAGTTGGGTCTTATTGATATGGAGGAATTCTAGGTCAGGACTCAGAAGGTCACAAGAAGTCCATGGATGGACAAGCTGATAGGCAGTGCCCTACACTTTTCTAGGGTAATCCCAGTTAGCACCGTTAACAATGGATTCATGATGGTGGTTACCCCAGTGCTACAATAAAGACACGAGATGTGTGGTTGTGAAATGAGAAAGGTGAGGTCATAATTAACCTCACTGCCAGCCACTTTGAGATAATACTCGACATTCCTCATCACTGAAACTTTGTGGCTGTCAGCCGAGAAGATTGTATCAAAGCCTGGGACGACAATGAAGATCAGTGCATGCAATTGATGAATGAAGTATATTTGAAGAACAAGAAAGTAGTGACCCGTTGGCCATAAATCATTCACCACAGTGATTTTTCGGAGGAGCTCAGTGACACCATCACGTTCCTGAGCAGGGGTCTTTGGGCTTCCTGACGCCCATTATTTCCACAAATGGATGCTGCGGTATTTAGAAATAATGAAAAAAAATGTGCCCGATCAACACTTCAAATGGGAAGAAATTATAAGCAGCATGATATCAGAATAGCTACAACAATTCCCCACAACGGGGAGATTCTACATGAATTCCTATGTTGTTTATGCTGCAGCTTCCGAAAGGGGACTATCCAGCTCTGTTGCGGAGTGGGCGTTTGGCCCCAAGTTAGAATCTATGAATACTATCCAGAGCTGAAGCTGGAGAATAGCATCCCTCAATTTACAAAGATCAATGATGCATTCTTCTATTTCATCATCTGCCTGTTGAGGCCGAATATGACTTACGGTCACACGACCAAGAGCATCGTGGCAGCCACTGAGAAATGGGGGGCCCTGTTCACCCAATTCCCCACATTTACTTATCTGAGAGTGGCTAACTTCTTGGGAGAGCCAACTAGACTGCCAAGATATGCTGGGCCCAAGTTGATTCTACTAGAGCTGTCAAGACAGCTAATCACTTATCATGAAAAGTGCCTAAAAAGAAAGAAGGGTGGAACTCCTTTCCCCCTCATAGTGGGTACATATACATGTCTTACTCACCACAAGGCAAAGGACATGTTTACAGAGCTGGAGCTTCTAAATCTGAAACATGACTTCCCGGAAAGACCTACCTTTGACCCAAGAAATTGTCTGCTAAGGGCTAAGCTCAATCCGATCCATGTCCCTCAGATCGAGGATATCTACATTGGCCTATATCATGAGGTGGAGCTTAGGAGGAAAGACCATTCTCATTTGGCCTTGGCATAAATCATCCAATATGGGGTAGCCATCATCCCCAAAGGCTACCAAACTACCGAAGAGGAAGTGGATCAAGTATATCTTGACACAGGTGGGGATGATTGGCCTTTTGCGGCAGTTGATAGGACTAAAGCACCTCAGACAATTAAGGAGAGGGTCAAAGAAACTCTGCACAGAACAGAGCATTGGTGCCGAATGAATGGACTCATCTACCTCAGGGTTGATTTCACAACCTCTCCATTGGGTAACACACCTTCTCGATCTAAACAGTAGCCTAAAGGCAAAGGTAAAGGTAAGGAGGGTGAGTCCAGCACTACTCAAGAGGAAGCTCCTGAAAGTCCTCCTTCCGCTACACCCAAACAGGTCATAACTTTGGCTTCTCCAGAGAAAGGAACGGAAGAAGATGTTCCAATAGGCCCATCCACTCAGGATGTTGCCACTGCTGTAACAATCGAGGTCCCTTATGTCCCTTCTTCTTCTCCTCCTTCCCCTCCTCAAGTGACTCATGCGACCATTCCTTTGGTCGTGTCCTCTCCCCTTCTTCTATTGTTCCTCCCGCTTCTTCATCTATCTTATCTTCTCTTGCTGACCTGTCCCCCTCCATTTCTTCCCTCATCTCTGAGCTCCCTTCCCTTCCTATGTCTTCCTCTCCTGTAGTATCTCTTCCTCCCATGAGCACTTCTTCGGCCTCCCTCTCGATGCCACCTCCAAGTGTCTCCATGTTTTTCCCTTCTGCTACTGCAGTTTGCCCCCTTCTCTGTTTCTGGCCCTTCTCCCATAAGTCCAGCCTGGATCTCCCAACACTTAAGTCAACAGAAAAGGAAAGTTCCCATCGCTCCGATGGACTTTTCGTAATCCCATCCAAAGGGGCAAAGAAGCAGAAGCCCATCACACGCTTCTCTCAGAGTGCTTCAGGAGAAAGGGTAATGGAGATCGCATACCCCAATCCCCTCAAGGATAAAAAGGATCTGTCTCTGAAAGATTATACAGTGACCCAAGTCATAATGGGGACGTCTTCTGAAATCCTTCAGGGAGAGGCCCTATCTACAGTTGACACCCTCTACAAGAATCTTCAAGAAACAAAAGAAGAGAAAAGGCTATTGAAAGAGCAAAATAAACATCTGCTCCAAGCCTTATAGAAGATGGGCAGTGCACCTCCCACAACTACCGCCGAGACTCCTGAGCCTATGAGCCAGGATAAAATTAATGAATATGCAAAGAGCAGCGAGCAGGGCATGGCAGTTTCAGCTTGGAGGAGCCAAATCCTCAAGGATAGTGAAAGAGTGATTGCCAAGTTCTCTGATTTATATCTGAACATCAACAAGGTGAATAAGGAGCTCCAAGCATTAGCAAGACCCATATCAGAAGAGCTGGACCATGCTAGGCTACAGCATGAGACCTTTCAACAAATGTTCAACTGTTCAGTCGAAGATCTGGTCAAGTTCGCCATCTTCGGTCATCCCAGGGCCCTCAATAAAGTCATTTCAACCTGGACTACCTTGTGGATCAACTAGGAATTTATCCTTGAAAAGATCGATAAGGTGAAAGAAGAAGCCCTGGACGCGCTGCACCAAATGGAACAAATTGTTCTCAATATGTCTCCAGGGTTTCTTACTCCTTCCTTCGCCTTAAGGAAAGTTGATGAAACCACCCGGATCTTCAAGGAGATCGTTTCACAAGGGCTGGGGCTAGAGGTCACTTTTGACGTGGAATCCATCAATAACCTGCTGGCCTGTCGGGACTTCATCGGGTTCCTCATAGAAGTAGAGAAAGAATATTCCAAACTCCTAGATAAGCTCATAGACGAGCGGGAGACTTGCGAGGTGATCAGTGAACGACACAAGGATCCTTCCCAGGATCAACTAGGGCCCATGATCAGTAAGTTCATGGAATACCGCGCTCAATTCCACATCTCGTCACCTAAGCAGTAGCAAAAGCAGGCTACCCCCTTTCGGTCGCAGGATGACGATGATGAATAGCTTCTCTTTCTTCTTCTTCTCTCTCTTCTTTGACTTTCTTTTTGTGAATATCTGGAGTATGTTGGCACAAATGATGACATCATCTATGTTGCACCATGGGATGATGTCATCCATCAAGTTGTCAAAAGTCAACATGACTTTGAGATATTTTGTATATCCTTGTAGATATTTTGTAAATATCTTTGTAAATAGGTGGTTGGCTCCTTTTTGCCTTCTTTTCTTTCCTTATTCTATAAATACCCCAATGCTTGTTGTATTGGACATGAGTGAATATCTTTCAAATGAAAAATAGAAGTGAGGAGAAAAGACTTTGAGCTTTTTGTAACAGAAAGAATTATTAATACAATATTTAGACTTTGTGTTGAATACATGTGTTATTTACATTGGATCTTTCTTACGTTAGATCTGTGTGCTTGTTCTGTTGGGTCTACTTCTGTTTTATTATCATTTATTCATCAGTATTGCTTTGCTCATTTATGCAAGTAGGTTTGGCTCTGTTTACTACCAATCCCAAAACATAAACCCTCTGACCTTTCTGCTTTGGAATTCATTTATTTTCTTTCTTTGGATATGATCTTTCTCCATCTTATCTTTCATTCCTTTCTTTTCATAGTCAGAAACATCCTACTGGGATGAGATCCCAAACCCCCGAAGGCAGAATATTGTGAGACTTGCATAGATTCCTGCTGGTAGAATAGCAATAAACCAGTTTCGCTTTGCTGACTCAAAGAGGGGCTATTCCCTGCACATTGTTGGCTCGTCTATCCATAGATCTACCCAAGCGACAGATTTTTGGACCAATAGTTTTTAGCGACTCTACTGGGGAATGAATAGATCTATCAGATCTATGATAGTGGTAGGATAGAAAATCTAAAAAAAAAATCAAAAAAATCACTATCTGTTTGCAAACTTTAACTTTTTCAAAAATAAATTTTTGCAAAAGTGAACCAAATTGAAAATTTTCTTCAGAGATCCATAGATCTGGCCCAGCTGAAGATCTTTAGTTCGCTAAGTTTTTATAAAAACCTGTATTTTGCCATAGATATGATTTTTTGACTGTTTACCAAAAATTTCAAACTCTTTGAAAAAGTCAAATTTAGATCTAAAAATCAGCTTGCTAATCTTCACTGTCATTTTATCCTCGCTGTTATTTTTCATTGATCACAAAATGGTTTTTAGAAGAGGATAGTTTTTAAATATTTAGAAAATTACATGCTACTGGTTTCTGTTAAAAAATCCAGAAAATCAGCAAGTACAACCAAAAATAAATTTTAAATCTGCTCAGCAATATTGCAGATCTGGAAAGTATGCTGGCACGTGAGCCATTTACCCATAGCAGGTGAGCTCGTGGAGAAGTCGATCCTACTTTCGATCTGCTTCAGAGGCACAATTTCAGTATAACACCGGCGCACTTTTCAACACTAAGTTCAGCTGATCGGTCAGCCAGAAGCGCCTCACCTCCGCGGAAGAACCGGTTTTCACAAGGAACCTCCACATCCCTTTGTAGTGCCTTGCTGCTTAGTGGAACTGTGCTTCCAGCCCGTATTCTTTTTCCAGCTATCCAAATGGTGGTGCCATGGGGAAATGCTATGGGTCCTCTCACATTACCACATCCTGTTCACTCGCTCCCTCACGGAAACCAAAAGAATTTTCCCAAATTCGATGGGAGCGGAAACCAAAGCACGGATTCACACATATCTACATTCATCATGTCGTGCAGTATCCTGGATGTAACTCATGAGGATATGTCGGTTCACCTTTTTCTGGAAACTCTACAAGGGCCTACAGTTGAATGGTTTCAGCATTTACCAGCCGGATCTATTACCAGTTGGGCCACCTTGCGAGATGCTTTTGAAGACAGGTACAAGCCTTCAGAAGATGCATTTGCATTATTATCACAGATCACTCACCTGAAGAAGGAGGCCAATGAGACCATGTGCAATTTTATCGCCAGGTTTAATGCATTAATCAACCGTGTCCCTGTTGCCATGCTTCCAACACCGGAAAATCAGAAGTGTTTCTTCGTGAACGCTATGAGCTCAAAAGTTAGTTTCTTGCTCCTTCAACAGCGAGTGGCTACCTTGATTCTCACCCAGGCTGCTGCCATTCGAATAGAAGATAATTTGATAATATCTGGTGAATTAAAAAAGGAATCATCCAAGCCTAAATCTTCAGACCCTTCTCCCACTACTTCGTCTGATCCGGCATTTCAAAAGATGGCGAACGACTTACTTGCATTAAAGAAGCAGTTGGCCCAAGCTTCTCCCAGTTCCTCATACCGGGATATTCCACAGAGGAACTTCATTCCCAACAATGTTCCATAAAGGCCGCGCTTACCTGCAACTACTCTACGGTTGGCGCTTGAGGCTCCTCCGGTCAACGCTCTAGCCGAAATTGAAGAAGAGGAACAAGATTACGAAGAACATTTGTCTCAGGGCGAAGATGATCAAGACATCGGTGAGCCGACTAGTGACTCTACTATCGGGTATATGGAATTTGATGAGGAGGAATCTGATGAAGAAGAGGGTACCCAAGGCTACGCAAGCAGACAATCATATGCTGTTTTTACCCGCTCGCAAGGAAAAGAATCAGAGGTTGATGCCCATGTGCAGAAGGAGAAGGCCGTGTCAACCGCGCCTCCAACCATTGCTAAAAGAGGTAATCCTCTTCCTACTCCACTCCCTGTTAAATCTTTTACAAGGAAATCTTTTCCCCCCATCTCTCCTCTAAATCAGCCCTCTCATATTACTATCAAGACCAGTAATCCTACTCCACCATCACGAAGTGAGGGACTCATTCCTTCACTAACACAACCCTTGGCCGCATTTGATATCATAGATCATGCTAAAAAGACCAAGATCCAAATGTCTGAAGCCGAGTACCTTCAGTCAAATCCCGAACAGCTTGTAAGATTGACCAAATATATTCAAAGTCAAGCTGTCATATCTAATCAGGTTTCCCCAAAAGGAATCCTTTCCACTCCTCTTGAATCTCGCATAAATGTTGCCTCAACATCTACATCAGGAAAGATAGAGCCCTTCTATCTCTCCCTCCTAATCAATGGTCACAAGCTAAGTAATTGCATAATTGATTCGGGAGCTTCTGATAACGTCATGCCGGTAAAAGTCGCACATACTTTGGGCCTCACCCTTACCAAGCCTTTTGGTAGATGTTATTCCTTGGAAACCAAGCAGATGTTGTTGATTGGTCAAATCAAAGATGCACAGTTAGCATTTGCAGCATTCCCGGAAAAGAGAGTAAAGATGACCGTCCTTGTTGCTAACATTCCAGCAGCCTACGGAATTTTGCTGGGAAGAAGTTTTTGCAGTGAAGTTGGTGGGGAAATTCATATGGACTGGTCTAAAGCTAGAATCCCCATCAAAGGTGTAATGCAGACTTTGGAGCTAGAATCACAAAAGAAATACTTGGTTACTAGCTCTGAGGACCCCAAAGCTCAAATTCTTTTTGAATCATCAGGGATGGGGAACTATTTCTTGTCTACCGAGTCTGACAAAATGGTTGTTCTTGTCCAAGAAGAAGATCTTAATAAGATCTGGACTTTGCAGTTCGATGGCAGCTGCACAACTAGTGGATGTGGTGCCGGAGCCTTGCTAATATCTCCCGAGGAAGAAATTATTCCCCTCTCTTTCAAGTTGCAGTTTTTCAACACGAATAATACCGCTGAGTATGAATCTTTGTTACTCGGCATGCAGGAAACAAGAGAGAGAGGGATCAAAAATCTGAAAGTACAAGGTGATGCAGAGCTAGTCGTGAATCAAGTTAAGAGGATATATCAAGTGAAGAATGAGAGGCTCAGGCACTACCGTAATGCAGTATGGGACAGCATTGAAGAGTTTGATGCTTTTTCAATAGAATCCATTCCAAGAGCTCAAAATGACATGGCTGATTCATTGGCCGTTTCAGCGTCCCTCATGCTCCCTCACCCGGGTTTGAAAACAAACAAATACACCATTGAGGTGGTTTTCCACCCAAGCGTGCTAGACAATTCTCAGCATTGGCAAGTGTTCAACGATGACAATCAACTCATTGCCTTTCTAGAGAAGGTGGAAAATTTTAAAGAATTGCACTTTGAAGGATCTACTTCCACTTGTCGTGAATCAGTCACCGATCAAGACGATGAATCCGAAGGGAACGACGGCATATGTCAGCTCAAAGGAAATAAAATTCCAAAGGGCCTGGTTTCTCTGGAATGGCTGTTTGACAGGCATGATTGTTTTGTGAAAAAGAAGAGGCAAGATGATCCTGACTCATCCCCAGAAACCGAACTGGTCAATTTAGGTTTGGTAGAACACCCGCAGTTTGTGAATATTGGAAAATGTTGCACGCCTGAAGAGAAGCGGAATTTTGTCAAACTGCTGAAGAAATACATGGATGTATTGGCATGGTCCTATGCTGATCTAAAGTCTTTTAAGCCAAAGGACGTCCAGCATGACATCCCGTTGAAAGAAGACGTTAAAGCCTTTTGCCAGAAGCAGAGGCATTATAATCCTAAGATCTCAGGTACTATCCAGGCTGAAATTCAGAAAATGCTGGATGCGAGAATCATTTTTCCTATCCATCACAGTACTTGGGTAGCAAATATTGTGCCAGTATGCAAGAAGAACGGTGAAATATGCATATGCGTAGATTTTTGAAATCTGAATCAGGCTTCCTTGAAAGACAACTACCCACTTCCTATAATGGATCAAGTTCTACAAGTAGTCACTGGATTAGAAATGATGTCCATGCTTGATGGTTTTTCAGGCTACAATCAGATTGAAGTTTCACCTGAAGATCAATTTAAAACAGCATTCACTACTCCCTGGGGTACATTTGCCTACAGCAGGATGCCTTTTGGCCTAACCAATGCTGGTGCCACTTTTCAACGGGCCATGGACCTGGCATTCAAAGGTATGATGGGGAAGGTCATTATGGTTTATCTAGATGACTTAACTATGTTCTCTAAACAATGAAATGATCATTGTGATCATTTGGAGCAAGTATTCGCCAGATGCCGAGAGCATGGGATTTCTCTAAACCCAAAAAAGTCTATTTTTGGAGTCACAGAAGGAAAGCTGCTAGGGCATGTTGTTAGCAAACAAGGAATGAAGATAGATACTGAAAGAGTTAAGGCTATTCAGAGCCTTACTCTACCTACAAGCAAGACTGGCGTTCATTCTTTCTTCGGAAAGGTGAACTTTCTCAGGCATTTTGTTCCCGACTTTGCTGAGAAGACTCGTCACATATTGAACATGATGAAGGGGTCACCAACTTTCCGATGGAGCAAGGAAGGGAAAAGGTCGTTTGAAGAAATAAAAGCTTCCGTTGCTCATGCACCAGTTCTGGTATGTCCTGATTTCTCCAAAGATTTTATCATGTATAGTTATGCATCTGAGCATACTGTGTCTGCAATCTTGATGCAAAAGAATTCGGAGGATGTTGAATCTCTGATTGCGTTCATGAGCTCTCCTCTCAAGCCTCATGAAATAAAAATGTCTCAATTGGAAAAGCATGCCTTCACCATTGTTAAAGCAGTCAAAAACTTTAGGTATTACATTTTAAGTTCACATACGGTGGTGCTGGTCCCTGACACGGCGGTCAAATCAATTCTAACTCAACAGGAGTTAGGAAGCTTGCGAGGGAATTGGATTGCAAAGGTTTAGGAGTACGACCTGGATATAAAACCAACCAAGCTGGTAAGAGGCAAGGGCCTATGTCAGCTTATGGCTGAAAACAAAGATTCAGAAAGCCCTGAGGAAAAGGATGATTGTACCAATGAAGCGCAAAGCCAGCTGGAGAAATCCCATTCTCTGCCTCTGGTCCTATTTGTTGCAACCAGTGATGAGTGGTATTCCGATATTGCTTTCTTCCTTACCTACGGTGAATGTCCAGCTCACCTAACTGTAAAGGAGAAGGGCACTATAAAGCTCAGGGCAGCCAAATATGTTATCTGGGATGACGGCTTATACAAACGCGGGATAGATGGTGTCTTCTTGCGATGTGTTGACAAGCCACAGCAGGAGAAGTTACTTGAAATTTTTCATAATTCAGCCTGTGGAGGCCATTTTTCCTTTTCCATGACAGCACACAAGATCATCCGAGCTAGGTACTATTGGTCGACACTTTTCCAAGATACAGCTACCTGGGTAGCAAAGTGTGAACCTTGCCAGCAGTTCGTCAGCAAGCCCAAGATGGATGCTTTTCCCCTCAGGCCGGTTGTTGTCAATGAACCATTTAGGTAGTGGGGAATTGATTTTATTGGTGCACTCAATCCCCAATCGAGTGCCAGACATAACTATGTCCTATCAGCAACAGATTACTTCACCAAGTGGGTAGAAGCCATACCTGTCAAACATGCCACTTCTGAGGTTGTTTGTAGTTTTATCAAAGAGAATATCATTGTCAGGTTTGGCATTCCCAACAAGATTGTTGTTGATAATGCTTCTAACTTCTCCTCACGAGAAGTTATTAGTTTTTGCTATGAATACGAGATAACTTTGGCTCACGCCTCAGATTATTACCCTCAGGGTAATGGTCAGGCAGAATCCAGTAACAAAAACTTGGTGACCATCATACGAAAGCTGGTGGATGAGAATCAATGAATGTGGCACAAGTCCTTATACGACGCTTTGTGGGCAGATCGCATTACTCCCAAGAGGTCTCTCGGTATGTCACCTTTTCAAGTGTTATATGGCACTGATGCTGAACTTCCCATTTCTACTGAACTTCCTGCTCTTTTCGAGTTATCTGACAGAACTCAAAGAAAAAAGAGTAAGAGTGGTCGAAAGGATCACCGAACATCAGAATCAAGTTAAGAGACTGTTTGATAAAAAAGCTAAGCAAAGAAATTTCCAGGTAGGGGACCTCGTCCTTCTGTGGGATAAGCGAAGAGAGCCAAAAGGCATGCACGGAAAGTTTGATTCCCTATGGAGAGGACCTTTCAAGATCAAGCAGCTCAACGGAGAGAATAGTTTCTATCTATCATATCTGGATGGAACCGAACTCCCACTTCCCTACAGCGGGCAACATCTGAAAATATTCAAGAAGTAGAGCTTGCTCTCTTCTTTGTACAGTTTGCTTTAGTTGTGTGTTTTTTTTTCTGTCGTGTGTTTGCTTTCTATTTTTTGTGTGTCCCCTTTTGTTTTCCCTCCGGTCGCCCTTGTTTTTTACTCTCCAGCCCAATGGATAGGCACAGGAGACTTGGGATTCTCTACCCCCGAGATTGCTCAGGGATAGTCCCCAGAAAAATCCAGTTGTTATCCTGTAAAATTGGCGAGGGTAATTTTACAGATAACCATACTGAAATTTTGTTCCAATCCCTCGTCAGGGATCCCTTGCATTCGGAACGTTGCAAAATCCCTTCCCAGGAAATATTAGTTTTCTGAACTTAGTCGTTTTTGGTCTTTTTGGACGGGTGCATATAATGACTATGCAACATCAACTTTTGATGTGCCCCCTTTAAACCCTTTGGTGCATGCTTTCTTATGTTAGCAGGTGTTTTTGTGTGCCTCTCTATGTTGAGTCTTTCCTGCGTGCGCCAAGGCATGTGCGCCTTCCCGTCAACAGATAATTTGTTGCGCCTCTTTTTGGTGCACCAAAGGTGCACATATTCCTCTGTCAACACCCCTTTCGGTGTGCAAAGGTGCACATATCTTTGTGTTGAAAAGCCTTTTGGTGAGCCAAAGGGTGCATGCTTGTTCATGTCAACAGCTCTTTTGGTGCGCCACTTGAAAAGTTTGGTGGCACATTTATTGCTACATCACCTATATATAGGCGCATCTACGCTATTATTGTCACTAGAGCAATCACATGGCTATTTTCATTATTTTCTCTGAGCTTGTCAGTGCACCTGCCCTATCACTTTCGAATTTCTTTGTGGCCCCCTTCCGAGTATTTCTTTGTTATTAAAGTTGGGTAAGATATCATCTTTCTTTTTTGCTTCATGTTTGTAGTTTTTTGGTTGCTATTTGTGGATGTAATTTGGATTAAAAAGGGATAGAATCATGAACTTGTTGTCCCCCCTGCTGTCTTTCCACATTTCTTCCCCCTCTCCAGATCTGCAGGTAGAGAGAGTCTTGTTCTGAAGTAATAGCTTGAAACCCCTTTTGTTTGAGCCATTTCATCACCCAAATGAAACTTGCAAAGAGAGCTTAACCATATGTAAACCCCTCTAAGAGAAAAATTGAATCAAAGTTTTAAAGGAAACTATATTTTCCTTTGGCACATTGGCATACTGTGCAACATCAATTACAGTTGTGCCCTTGGCGCATCTGTCTCCTCTGTTACACAAAGATAAGCCACGCCAATGGCGCACATTTCATGCCTGCTACATCATAAAAAGATACGCCCTCATGGTGCACTTCCCTCACTTGCTGCAAGCAATTTCCATGTGGCCTCTTAGCGCATCAGACTTGAGTGCAACATCATAAATTCATGCACCCTTTTGGTGCACCTAGCATCCATGTAGCAGTCTTTTTCTATGCGCCAAGTGCAAAGCTATAAACGGTGCAAGCGCGTCCCTCATCGCAACAACATTGTGTCATGTAGACCTCTCATGTGCCGCGTTGAGTTCCCCTTCGGCACATGAACATATGATGTTACATGCATTATTCATGCACCCTTTGGCGCACCCTGTACTCATGTAACATGAAAATAATCTGCGCCCTTTATAAAATAAACACATGGCGCAGGCGCACTCGCACTTACAACAACAGAAAATACACAATGCAGTGTCTATGCGCCATGCGCCCTTTGGCATTGATTCAACCCTTGCAACACCCTTTTCCTGTGCGCCTTGTCTATTTACCTCTGCAATCTGCAATATCCATGCGCCATGCGACCCGAGGCCTTTAAATTGCTAACTCTTTCTTCTGTCAGCATTTCAATGGAAAATAAAGCAACTGACATGGGTTTCTCCAATTGGGTTTCACTTCTTATTCTTGCAAATCAACAGTTAAGTTCAGAAGAACATATGTCAACATCAAGCAAGAGACCTACCAAATCCAAAGGCAAGGCCAAGCTCACAGAAGAAGAAATGAAGTATAAGTATCAGAGGGTCAGAATGCCGGACTCCCAGGCCGAGTGTGACCTGGACATCATAGACTCAGAGTTGGGACATATCGATATGGAGGAATTATGGGTCAGGACTCAGAAGGTCACAAGAAGTCCATGGATGGACAAGCTAATAGGCAGTGCCCTGCACATTGCTGGGGGAATCCTAGTCAGCGCCGTTAACAATGAATTCATGATGGTGGTTTCCCGGTGCTACAATAAAGACACAAGATGTGTCGTAAATGAGAAGGGAGAGGTCATAATTAACCTCACTGCCCGCCACTTTGAGATAATACTCGGCATTCCTCATCACCGGCACTTTGTGGCCATCATCCGAGAGGACTGTATCAAAGCCTAGGATGACCATGAAGATAAGTGCATGCAATTGATGAATGAAGTCTATCTGAAGAACAAGAAAGTAGTGACCCGTTGGCCACAAATCATTCACCGCAATGATTTTTCGGAGGAGCTCAGTGACACCATCATGTTTCTAAGCAGGGTCTTTGGGCTTCCTGACACCCACTATTTCCACAAATGGATGCTGCGGTATTTAGAAACAATGAACAAAAATGTGTCCGATCAATGCTTTGAATTGGCAAAAAATTATAAGCAGCACGATATCAGAACAGCTGTAAAAATTCCCCACAACAGGGAGATTCTACATGAATTCCTATGTTGTTTATGTTGTAGCTTCTGAAAGGGGACTATCCAGCTCTGATGCGGAGTGGGGTTTGGCCCCAAGTTAGAATCTATGAATACTATCCAGAGTTGAAGCTGCAGAATAGCATCCCTCAATTTACAAAGATCAATGATGCATTTTTCTATTTCATCATCTACTTGTTGAGGCCGAATATGACTTACGGTCGCTACGACCAAGATCATCGTGGAAGCCACTGAGAAAATGGGGGGGCCCTGTTAACCAAATTCCCCACATTTACTTATCTAAGAGCGGGGCTAACTTCTCGGGAGAGCCAACTAGACTGCCAAGATATGGTTGGGCCAAAATTGATTGTGCTAGAGCTGTCAAGATAGCTAATCACTTATCATAAAAAGTTCCTAAAAAAGAAAGAAGGGTGGAACTCCTTTCCCCCTCACAGTGGGTAGATATACATGTCTTACTCACCACAAGGCAAAGGACATGTTTGTAGAGCTGGAGCTACTAAATCTGAAACATGACTTCCCGGTAAGGCCTACCTTTGACCTGAGAAATTGTCTGCCAAGGGCTAAGCTTGATCCGATCCACATCCCTCAGATCGAAGATATCTACATTGACCTATATCATGAGGTGGAGCTCAGGAGGAAAGACCATTCTCGTTTGGCCTTGGCAGAAATCATTCAATATGGGGTAACCATTATCCCCAAAGGATACCAAACTACCGAAGAGGAAGTGGATCAAGTATATCTTGACACATGTGGGGATGATTGGCCTTTTGCGGCAGTTGATTGGACTAAAGCACCTCAGACAATTGAGGAGAGGGTCAAAGAAACTCTGCGCAGAACAAGAGCATTGGTGCCAGAATGAACGGAATCATCTACCTCGGGGTTGATTTCACAACCCTCTCCATTGGGTAACGCACCTTCTCGATCTAAACAGCAGCCTAAAGGCAACAGGTAAAGGTAAGGAGGGTGAGTCCAACACTACTCAAGAGGAAGCTCCCTGTAAGTCCTCCTTCCGCTGCACCTGAACAAGTTGTAACTCTGGCTTCTCCAGAGAAAGGAGCGGAAGAAGATGTTCCAATAGGCCCGTCCACTCAGGAAGTCACCACTACTGTAACAACCAAGGTCCCCTTCTGTCCCTTCTTCTTCTCCTCCTTCCCCTCCTTGAGTGACTCAAGTGACCATCCCTTTGGTCGTGTCCCTCTCCCCCTTTTTCTACCATTCCTCCCACTTCTTCTTCCATCTTCTCTTCTCTAGCGGACCTGTCCCCCTCCATTTCTTCTCTCATCTGTGAGCTCCCTTCCCTTCCTATGTCTTCCTCCCCAGCAGTATCTCTTCCTCGTGTGAGCACTTCTTCGGCCTCCCTCTCGATGCCGCCTCCAAGTGTCTCCACGTTCTTTCCCTTCTACTACTGCAGCTGCCCCCTTCTCTGTTTCTGGCCCTTCTCCCATAAGTCCAGCCTAGATCTCCCAGTACTTAAGTCAGCAGAAAATTAAAGTTCCCATTGCTTCAATGGACTTTTCCGTAATCCCATCCAAAGGGGCAAAGAAGTAGAAGCCCGTCACACGCTTCTCTCAGAGTGCTTCGGGAGGAGAGGGTAATGGAGATCACATACCCCAATCCCCTCAAGGATAAAAAGGATCCGTCTCTGACAGATTATATAGTGACCCAAGTCATAATGGGGATGTCTTCTGAAAGCCTTCAGGGAGAGGCCCCCATATCTACAGTTGACGCCCTCTGCAAGAAGTTTTAGGAAATAAAAGAAGAGAAAAGGCTATTGAAAGAGCAAAAATAAACATCTGCTCCAAGCCTTACAGAAGATGGGCAGTGCACCTCCCACAACTACCGCTGAGACTCCCGAGCCTCTGAGCCAGGATAAAATTAATGAATATGTAAAGATCGGTGAGCAGGGGCATGGCAGTTTCAGCTTGGAGAAGCCAAATCCTCAAGGACAGTGAAAGAGTGATCGCCAAGTTCTCTGATTTATATCTGAACATCAACAAGGTGAATAAGGAGCTCCAAGCATTAGCAAGACCCCATATCAGAAGAGCTGGACCATGCTAGGCTATAACATGAGACCTTTCAACAAATGCTCGACTGTTCAGTTGAAGATCTGGTCAAGTTCGGAATCTTCGGTCATCCCAGGGCCCTCAATAAAGTCATTTCAACCCTGGACTACTGGGTGGATCAACTGGAATTTGTCCTTGAAAAGATCAATAAGGTGAAGGAAGAAGCCCTGGACCCGATGCACCAAATGGAACAAATCGTTCTCAACATGTCACCAGGGTCGCTTACTCCTTCCTTCACCTTAAGAAAAGTTGAGGGAAACCATCTAGATCTTCAAGGAGATCATTTCACAAGGGCTGGGGCCAGAGGTCAATTTTGACGCGGAGTCCATCAATAACCTACTGGCCTGTCGGAACTTCATCGGGTTCCTCATTGAAGCAGAGAAAATAATATTCCAAACTCACAGAGAAGCTCATAGATGAGCGAGGAGACTTGCGAGGTGATCAGTGAGCGACACAAGGATCCTTCCCAGGATCAACTAGGGCCCATGATCAGCAAGTTCATGGAATACCATGCTCAATTCCACATCTCGTCACCTGAGCAGCAGCAAAAGTAGGCTACCCCCTTTCGGCCACAGGATGACGACGATGAATAGCTTCTCTTTCTTCTTCTTCTGTCTCTTCTTCGACTTTCTTTTTGTGAATATCTAGAGTATGTTGGCACAAATGATGACATCATCCATGTTGCACCATGGGATGATGTTGTCCATCAAGTTATCAAAATTCAACATGACTTTGAGATATTTTGTATATCCTTGTAAATATTTTGTAAATATCTTTATGAATAGGTGGTTGGCTCCTTTTTGTCTTCTTTTCTCTCCTTCTTATATAAATACCCCAATACTTGTTGTAATGGGCATGATGTGAATATCTTTCAGATGAAAAATAGAAGTGAGGAGAAAAGGACTTTGAGCTTTTTGTAACAGAAAGAATTATTAATACAATATTTAGTCTTTGTGCTGAATATGTGTGTTATTTGCATTGGATCTTTCTTACGTTAGATCTGTTTTGCTTGTTATGTTGGATCTACTTCGGTTTTATTTTCCATTTATTTATCAGTATTTCTTTGCTCGTTTATGCAAGTAGGTTTGGCTCTGTTTACTACCAATCCCAAAACATAAACCCTCTAACCTTTCTGCTTTGGAATTCATTTCTTTTCTTTCTTCGGATCTGATCTTTCTCCATCCTCTCTTTCATTCCTTTCTTTTTGCAGTCAGAAACATCCTACTGGGATGAGATCCCAAACCCCCCGAAGGTAAAATATTGTGAGACTTGCACAGATTCCTGCTGGTAGAATAGTAATAAACCAGTTTTGCTTTGCTGACTCAAAGAGGGGCTATGCCCTACACACTGTTGGCTCGTCTATCCATAGATATGCCCAAGTGACAGATTTTCAGAACAACACACCTATAAGAACAGACCCTTAACTAAGGTCATGGTAATAATTAAGTTGAAAGAATTCAGTTAACTTTTTTATTTGATCACATATATTACAATATTGTCGGTATTTGATAAATTTTTTAATATCATGGTTTTTATAACTTAGAAGGTCAAAGAAAATAATATTAATTCATTGGGTTTGGCTCCCTCCCATGATAACTCAACCCTTATTTTGATTGTTAGTATATTGTGACTAACCCTAGTAGAGTTGATATTAAATCTAAGTTTGCATTGAAATGGCTAAATTGATTGTGGTCATCAATCTGTGTACTCATTTGGTCTTCACCATCGATGTTCTACCATGGTGACATGGATTGCATTGAACTTAATTACATAATTACATCCATTAATCTCAGTACTTAGTTAATATTGGTCATCTATACTTTGAATTTTATTGGTAGTGTGGTTTTCTTTGTGCATCATTTAATCTTCTACTTTTACATCTCCACTTTTGATTCTAAACTCACTAAGTGAGTTAGGTTAATCTGGTTTATTTGGTGAGTAAAACACTCGAAAACCTAAGCTTTTCATTTCATTTTGCGAGCTCACTTTGAGCTAGAAAATCCCTACAGAAATTTCTATTTGCTGATCATCAATGAAATTATGAGCTATGTTTAGTCCCTGGGCACGAGATTTTACATTTTTGCTTTGTGAATGGAAAATAGAGGTCACCATGAAATAATTAATGCTCTATTTCAAACCCCGAACTATGAGCGTTTGATTGGATATTTTTGTTCTACATTTTACCTTGAGTTCTCAAGGTAAGCCATGAGTTATTTAGTCCCATATTTTTTTTTCCAAGCTTTATAAATGAGCTCTAATTCTACCATTCATGGCTATTTAGGTTTAGGTGTGAAAATCTATTCTTTTTCTTTTGAGCTCATTATATATGAAGATTTGGGTATTCTTGTTTGGCTCATTTTGCATAATTCATTCGAAAATCTACTACTTTTGTGCTGGATTGATCCCAAAACTGTTATTAAAGCTTGAAAATTTGACCTAGAACTAGGTTTTCTAAACTTGTTGTTTTGTTATTGTTTCACCTTTTAGATATTTTTCTAAAAGTGATAAAATCCTCCATTGAACCTTAGATCTGAGAACATATATATTTTTTTCCTCGATAATCTACCTTCTCTACGAACTAGGGGTTTCATGTTTCATTATATTTTACTACTCTTTGTGTTTCATTTGTGCACATTATGGCCATGATCTACATTATCATTCTGGTTATTGTATTTTGTTGTATTTGTAGTGTGTTCAATGAAAAGATGCAAAAGACATGAACATCGGGTAAGAATCTCTAAAGAAACACCAAAGGCTTTTAAAAAACTAGTTAATGGACCATCAGATAAGAAATAAATAGGGATTCATACTTTTGGATGCATTAAACTTGAAGGAAACAAGAAATCTAACATATTTAGTGACCCTCTATTCTTGAAAACTTTTACAAATGAACCTAGTAAGGATTCTAAGAAATCAGTTTGTGATTATGAGAATGGGAGCTCACCATTAATGGCTTCAAGGCCAATGGTTATTCCCATTTACTCAATGATTGGTGTGTAGTGCAATGGAAAAATCAATAGCTCAATAGAATAAATGAAATAAGCTCTAAACTCTAAGCAAAATGCTATAGTTTATGTTAGGAAGAAGGAGAGTTCTTAGAAATGCTCTAGGGGTAGTGGGCTATTTATAGTTTTCCATTTGGGAAAGTGGGGTAAATTTGGTGCATGTGGGACTAAAGGATAAGCCAAAAAAATTTATTAGGGAGTCAAAGTAAGATTTCACTAGGTTTATAAAAGGTTAATCATGGTTAGGACTAGTTAAACTAGTTTAGACTAATTAATCATGTTTAGAGAGGAATTAGGGTTTTGAGAGGTCTAATCAATCCATTGAAATGGATTGATATAATAATAAGATAGTAAAAGTGGTATATAAGAGGATGAGAAGATGGTTTAGCCAATAAAGGATTATATTAACCCTTTTAGTTGGTTTACAAGAGCAATATGACTAAAAGAGTGTCGTAAGAGGGGAGTTAGATAGGTCTAACTGATAGTATGTCATCAATCAATAATAGTTCTTTGATCAAACTACAAGTGTCTACATTTTCCCCTCTTTGGGGTGATGTAAGCTACATCACTCCAAAGAAAGTAGACAAGCATAAACGAGTAGAAGCATTTTTGAAGGGGGTGAAGAAAAATTAGTAACATGAAGGTAGGATGAATGATTACCCCTGGAGTGTCAATAGGGTGATGGAAGGAATTGATCGATGATCAAAATGAGAACAAAAGAAAGAAAAGTGTGATGAGAAGATGAGAAAATATCAAGAAAAGGGGATATTGAGCCATCCACAAACCAATGCTTTATAATCATCATTTTGTTTAGAATCCTCATCATTGGTCCTTATTAAAATGTAAGTATATGATGGAAGTGTAAAATGACATGAAAAGCCAAAGTACAAAAAAATTAGTTGCTAAAACAACAACTCCATGCAACACACAAACATGTAATGCAATACGAGAAGTAAACAAACTCACTTAACAGGGAAATAAGTACAATCACACACACTTAAACCAACAACACTTAATACAGCTACACAAATATTTTGTTATTGAGTTGTAATCCCAAATGTTTTGATAAATTAAAAGGGTTGAAAATGATGCCCCAAGAGATTTGTATATACAAGGGAAAGAATGGAGGACACTTGGGTCTAATGAAAAAGACATGTGCATGACAAAAATAATACCAGGCAATTGATAGTGCCCCAAAGTACAAATGAAGTAACAAACGTAGATTTTGTAAATGATTGAAGATTCAGATGATCTGAAAGTTGTTTCAAAACATGTGAAAATGTCAGAAAGATACGAGATGAGTGTCATGTGAGAGACACAAATTTCAGTTACAAATAAGTGTTTTACCAATTTTAGTCCATTTTTGAAGTATTTACGATTTTTTTTTTGTTTTTTTTGGATGATTTTATAATTTTAAAATTTTTTATCAATCAAAAGAATTGTAGAAGGGATCAAAGAACTCCTAAAATCATGTGCAACAGCTTGAAGGTGAAGGCAAGGGCCTCAGATAGCCATAAAATGCCCCGACGAGAAGAGTTACAAGCCAAAAATAATTTTTTAATAAAAAATAATCATCGTGATAGGTAAAAGAGAGGAAAAATAGAAGAAAAAAAGACAAGAAATGACACCTAGAACATGTAAACACCATTCTAGAGAAAAGAAGTGACAACAGGGTGGCACTGAGTGCTCCATCGTGTAAAAAATAGTAAAATTAATCATGTTAAATATAAAAATAATCATTTCGGTGAGAAAAAGAAATATCAAAGTGATCACAATGGAGAAAACATGCCCTAAGGGGCATTGGGGAAGTTTAATATACCCACCTAGGGGGGTAAAACAATCACGACCAATTTATTTGTAGCAGGGATCTTGCGAATTTTCACCATGAGTGAGAGCGAGAGCCCTAGAGCAATATGGTGAGGCTACCAAGAAGGTAGAGATGAGAAAATCACATCCAAAAGTACTTATGGGACCCATCAGGTGGACCCTATGTGAGTACCCTATCCCTCTTTTGTCAATTACACATTTAATGTCATTTGTAGGTCTTTTTAGGGTAGATTAGGCATCTTTTGACAGATGCGCGTGCGTGCATGCGTCAACTCAGTGGATGCCTACATGATCATACATCAAACTGATGGGTACGTGTATGTGTATGTGTTGAAAAATAGGTAAGAGTACACGTATCCATTGAAGGGAGGGCGTACACAGCTGGGGGGAAAAAATTGGACACGTACACGAATGTGTCGAAGGCTAGGCGTATGCATTAAGTTAGGGGTGCATGCATCCTGGGTAGAATAGGAAAAATATGTAGAAATGGGGGGGGGTGTGTGCATCAGACAAGGCACATATGTGTCAAAGTATAGGCATATATGTGCTAGGTATGTACATGTCGAGATAGGGGTGTAAGCATTAAAGTAGAGGAACACGTGACATGGAAAAGGGACAATTCATCCCTGCAACCCAATAGCTAAGTATAGATGAAAAATAGACTAGATTTATTGTAGAAGAAGGTGATAAATTAGTATATTAGATGAATGAAAGAATAATTTTGATAGAAAACTAGACAGAAGTAGAGAGAAATTTAACCCTAATGTGTGTGTTTTTGTTGCAATAGATACTACATGTCCTTCATACCCATGAGAGATATGGCCTTTGGTCAGTGGTAGAGGTATAGTTCAAGGAGGATGATAGGAGGCTATTAGATATTCTATTATACCTCATAGGATTAGCTTACGTGGCCGACATGCGACAGATTACCTTCGATCATGGCCTCCTAACAACCTTAGCTAAGAGATGGCATAGCGAGAGATAGTGCTTTTGGATCCCGACTAGCAAGGTCATGATTACACTAGAGGATGTGTGGTGCATTATGTAGATCCCCATACAAGGCGAGATGATCCAGTATACCAGTCACTAGCCTGACATTGATTAGTGTATTATTGAGTTATTCAGTGTCTCGATGATACTACGTTATGGGATGATAGTTATATTATTGCGGTGCATCGCCAAGCTTGATCATGTTGTAGTCTATTTGATGGCTTTTTTCAATAGAGTTTTACTCCTTGAAAAATCGGTGCTTCATTATTGCTTGGCTAGATCAGAGTTATACATAGATTAATAGATGGTGAGACCTATGGTTGGGGTCAATGAATACTGGCACACTTATATTGGGACCTTCATTTGATCACATACTACCATCAGAAGATGATAGGACTGGGTAGAATATTACAGATTTGGGCGTGGGACCATATTGCTATTGGTCACCTCATAGGTGTGTTAGGAGATCTAGAAGAGACTTATTCTATGGGTTGGGTTCTGATTGGGGACGATGTGTGGCCAAATATGGGAGATGCCTAAAAATACCGCCATGACCTAGGTGAGTCACAACAGGCTGCCATAGTATGAAGGCCTTACAGACATTTTTAGTGGCCTTGGGATGGCCTAGATCTCAGCACTGTGACAGTTGAGCATTTCATGTTAGGAAACCGCAGCTATATGCGGGAGATATATAAGGTAGATCAGTGCCAGATATAGTTTAGAATTACCCAAGATGTACCTAGGCCAGATATGTGGTATGCTCATAGGGCCAGAGAGTACTTTGATATGGGGCATAAGATTACTAGGGACAAGGCCCTGACTAGCTTCTTACATGTGGTTCCAGCTATGTGGGTACCTCAGAGATAGGTCAAAGATCCCTGCTATACCCCCAAGTATGTGCCATGATATCATGGTGTGATCGCATGCCGTTTGACCATTCCCAGAGTGACCTACAATGTAGGAGTGAGAGCACCCCCAGTGGGGCCCTCCCAATAGTGATGAGAGTAGAGGTGGTGGTGATGAAGAAAATGATGATGATGATGAAGATGATGATCCATTTGATGACAAAAATCATGTTTGGGGTGGGGGACAGGGTCCTCCACTACAACAGTCACAGAGACAGGGGCCCCAACTCAGGAAGAGACAGGAACCTAGGGCTCCAGATATAGATTTTCCTCTAGTAGGCATTCCAGTGGGGATATATGCCCCATTACAATAGGTATTTCCATAGCAAGGTCCACCACCTTGTGCTCCAGTGGGTGGTGGTGATGATGGGTAGTTGGCTGTACTTCAGTAGTTACAAGCAGTGATAGTAGTTACATGTGGCTGAGGAGAGAGACAAGGCTCGGGACCAAGTACAAGTATTGATAGCAGAGTGAGATCAAGCTAGCATCTAGGTACAGGTCTTGACAACCAAGAGAGATTAGGTCATCAGCACAGGCCATTCAGAGTGGGGATGGTGTAGTCTGGCAGCACCAGATAAGTTAGTTAGTAGCACAGGGGGCTCATATATTGAGTCTTTTACACTAGTCACAGACTTAGGTGCAGATGGTCACTACATAGAGGGATCAAGCCTAGGCATAGGCACAAGGTTTTACCATTCAGAGGGACCAGGCCTGAGCCCAGGTGCAGACTATCACTGCGGATAGAGATCGAGAGGCCACTGCCGCAAGAAAGGCCCATGTTGATAGAGGCTGATTGATGTAGGAGAGAGAGAGATGTTTCCATTCAGGAAACCACTACTTTTGGTGATGTTGAGATGATCCAAGATGTTATGAGGGCTAGCGGTGAGGCCTTGTCTTATAAGACCGCCTATTATAGAGCAGTTCTAGCAGAGAAGTGGTGACTCCTTTTGATCAGCTAGATGTGACTGGGACAGGCTCCAGATCATAGTGGTTAGGATGATCAGTCAGATCAATGCGGAAGCTAGTCAGACAATAGGATGGTATGTTGGGAGCCTGGAGACCCGTCACAAGCCACCATTATTTTTTCCCCCAGGACATAGACCAGGTAGCCCCGAGAGAGGGCGAGAGCTGTGGTTGACTTTTCTTCTTTTGTACAGACATATGTATGTATACATGCCTCTTATGAAGGCCTATTTTTTTTATCGATGTATAGATTGATGTACTATTATTTTGATGCCTCTTGATGAAGGTTGAGTTTTGATCCATTCCCTTTAGATGGCATATTGTATCGATGATGTATACCTGATTTTTGAGACAGACATTTATACATGTATTATATGGACATTTGATGGTTTATTGTTGTGTCATGCTTTGATATGCTCTTATGGTGATGGTTCATGTTCTGTACAGATGTATGAGTGTATCATGATGTATGATTTTCTCTTTTCTCACATATGTGCTAGATTTTAGATTAGAGATGCTAGTTTCTCATGTTTTGTACTGATGATATATCTGCAGATAATATCGTATGCTTTTTTATTATGGATGTATCTGATTTCTATTCTAGCACTTGGGATGATACTTAGATGATATTGGTGTGGGGGGTATAGATTTTTGATCATGTGCAACCCCTCTTGCCCCCATTGATGATATGATATGTGATGATTAGCTTAGTATACATGCATGATGTAAAACTTAGCATTTTTGTATATATGATGTATGTGATGATGTTATATGTGATGGATGATAGATGATATATGTGATAACAAATGGATGTGCAGTAAACACACAAGCAAAAAGTTAACAAAACTAAACAAATATACAAAAAACAACACAACCAAATGCAAAAAATGAATCATAAACATTTTAATTAATAGATTAAATTGACATTCAATCTAAGTAAAATGAATCCTAATAGATGCATACAACAAATGATGAAACATACCAATATTGTGCAAGAAAATGAATTCAATACAACATACAATATAAACTAAACAAGATTCAATCTATGGTAAGATCAAATTAATCACTTTCTTAAAAATAGACAATATGACAAGATAAGAATAATCAAAACTATACAAACCAATAACTAAAAGTAATTTAATCACTACCTTGTTTTTTGCGGGACAACATTGATATATTTTATGAAGTTTTTGGGTTATCCAGAAAGATAAGTTTTCAAGGCTACGGTTGACATTATTTTTGAGACTTCCCTAAGATAATTTTGGGAAGTTGATGTAGTTTTTTTATCTAAGGGGGGATTTTCTGAATGTTTAGATTTTTGTGTATCTTTTTCTGAATGTTTTTGTATTTTCTAAGGTCATGTTCTGAAAACAATGTACAAGGACAAAGAAGTGTGGATGCCCCCAGCGTGATGTGGGAATATACAAAGGGTATAATGCCATGTGCATATGTACGAGAAAGTGGAATGTGAAGGTTCCCTCAATGTTAGATGGGAATATACAAAGGCACATCCCTTCATGTAGATATAAGAGTAAATAAGCCAGATCATGACTCAGTGAAGATGGATTCGGTAGGGTTCCTAGACCTAGCAAAGGAAGTTATTTCTAGAAAATGGTGAGGGTTACCATCCTCATGTAAGAGTAACTTATGATCAGAGAATCCTCCTTGAGCATCGGAAACTAGTTTTTCACCCAAAGACCTACCCACTGCGCCACAATTGCGTGGTTTTCACATGTGAATGACCTTATTTTTCTTTACTGTTTTCTCAATTTTTTCATGTTTTGCTTGTTTTTTTCTTTATTTTTCTACTTTTTAGTTCTTATTTGATATTCTCATCATTCTTAAGCATAGAACCACTTGAGATGCATGGCATTCATTGGTTTTGGAAGCTCTTCACCATCTGAGTATGTAAGTTTATAAGCTCTTGATCCATACTTAGCAACCACCACATAGGGCCCTAGCCAGTTGGCTTCAAACTTACCTTTCTTTTCTCTGTCTTTGACAGTGTTCTTCTGATTTTATTTTAGAACTAGATCACCTATATCAAATTCCTGATGAATGATCCATTTGTTATATCCTCTAGATACTCTTTTTGATAGACCTTTAAGTGATTAAGTGCTCTGATACGCTTTTCATCTAACAGTTCCATCTCGGCTAGCCTGAGCAACTCTATAGTCTTCATCTTTATCAAGATAGTCTCAGAGAGATATTCTTAGGGAGGGAAGCTCCACTTCCAAGGGTATGATGGCTTAGTGCCATAGACGAGTGAATATGGGGTCGCACCAGTAGGGGTGCGGATGGAGGTTCTATAGGCCCAGAGGGTGGGATGTATCTGTAAGTGCCAATTACGGCCAGTCTTACTTACCATTTTCTCCATGATTTGTACAAGGGTTTTATTGGTGGCCTCGGCTTGTCCATTACCTTGGGGGTAATAGGGGGTAGACCACTTGAGTTGAATATGGAAATGTTGGCACAATGTTTTAACCATTTTATTTTTGAAAGATTTACCGTTGTCAGTGATAATGGCGGAAGGGATACCATAACGACAGATGAGATGTATTCATGATGAATTTTGAAATTTGTGCACCAGTGACGTAAGTAAGAGGCACAACCTCTACCCATTTATTAAAATACTTGGTGGTGGTGATAATGTGGGTGTGACCATCTGAAGAAGAAGGATGGAGCTTCCCTATGAGATCCAGACCCCATTTAGAAAATGGCCAAGGTGTTGCAATGGGATGCAAATCCTATGCTGACGCATGTATCAAGTTGCCATATTTTTGGCATAGCTCACATTTATTTACAAAATTACAACATTCTACCTCCATGGTGGGCCAATAATAACCTACCCTCAAGAGCTTCTTAGCCAAGACCATACCACTAGTGTGCACTCCACAAATACCACCGTGTACTTCCTTAATAGCATGGATTGAATCGGTAACATCCAAACAACGAAGCAGATTCCCATCATAGCCATGATGATAAGGGTGCCTCCTAGGATGGTATAACAGGCTATTTGGTAGATAAGGGTTTTCTTCTCAGAATGGGTAATGTCCTGGGGAAATGTTTCATCTTGTAGGTATCTAAATATAGGGTCATACCAAGGGGAGGATGGAACAAAAATCTCACATGCCAAACAAGATTATGGCATGTCGTATGCAGGTATTTGTAAATGCTCTACAAAGAAAGGAATTTTTCTTTCCTGAGGTGGAATTGTGTAAGAGAGACCCAATTGTAGCCATAACATCTATTGATCTATTATGTGACCTTGGATTTTTGCTCAAAGATAATCTATGTAAAATACTCTTTCAAGGTTTTAACCAATTTCTTGTATGGAACAAGTTTCTCATCTTTAACCTTGTACTCATCATTAACTTGCTTAATAATGAGTTGGGAGTCCCCAATGACTCATAGCTATCTGATATTCCAAGTGATAGCCAACTTGAGGCCAACAATGAGTGCCTCATACTTTATAATGTTATTAGTGTAAGGGAATCCCAAATGGAATGCTCTTGGGATAACCTCCCCTGTGGGAGTGATGAGCACTACTCCTGCTCCCAACCCGTGGAAGGTGAATGATCCATCAAAATGAACTTGCCATTCTATAGACTCTTCAAGATACATCATGGATGTGTCAGGTAGATCCAGACACAAAGGTTCCATTCCTGGTAGAGGGGCTTCTGCCAATTGATCGACCAACACGTCCCTTCAAGGATTTCTGATTCACAAACTCAATATCAAATTCACTTAGGAGAATGATCTAATTAGTCATTCGTCCTGTAAGGGCAGGGTTTGGATAAAAGGTACTTGAGAGGGTCAACTTTGGATATTAGTTTGGTTTTATTGTTAAGGAGATAGTGGTAAAGTTTTTGAAAGGTGAAGATGACTACTAAGCAGGCCTTTTCAATATGTGGGTAATTTAACTTGTAGGCAATCAGAGTGTGACTGAGGTAATAAACCACCCTTTCTTTATGGTCTAGGTCATATTGGGCAAGCAGTGCACCAATAGAAAACTAGGTAGCAGAGATGTACAAGAGGAGAGGTTTTCCTGGGGTAGGTGGCATGAGTACAGGTGGGTTGACAAGGTACTGTTTAAGTAGTGTAAATTCCTTCTGAACAATCTGGTCCCCAGTTAAATGTAACATCCTTCTTTAGTAGATATGTAAATGGATGGCATTTATCCACAAGCTATGAAATAAAGTGATGGATTGCCTAAATTTTTCCTTATAAACTCCTCAGTTGTTTGAGAGTGGTAGGTGGAGGCATTTCTATGATAGTTGTAACCTTTACAGGGTCCACTTCTATCCCTCTCTGTGAGACGATGAAACCTAGGATTTTTCCTGATAAAACTGCCAAAGACACACTTCTTGAGGATTTAAATGTACCTTGTAATCCTGGAGACACTGGAAAATATGTCTCAACACTTCAGGGTGCTCTCCTCTACTTTTGGACTTTGCTAGAATATCATCAATGTAATCTTCCATGATGTCATTCATCATGTCATGGAAGATGACAGTCATTGCACATTGATAGGTGGCCCTAACATTCTTGAGTCCGAAAAGGCATGACTTTGTAGCAAAATGTTCCCCAAGGGGTGATGAAAGTTGTTTTATGTTGGTCTTCTTCTGCAATCATGAATCTGGTTATAACCTGAAAAACCATCCATTAAGGACAACATTTCATAACCAGTAGTGGAATCAATGATCATATCAATGTTAGGAAAGGGGAAATCATCCTTAGGACATGCTTTATTGATATCACAGGAAATCGGTGCAGATTCTTATGCCAACAAGTTTCTTCTGAACAGGGACTATATTAGATATCCACTCTGAATAGTTGATGGGCTTAATGAAATCAATAAGCTAATAATTTCTCCAGTTCTTCTTTGACAAGGAGTGCAATTGTAGGGTGCATCTTTCTCAACTTCTGCTTGATGGGTTTGGCATTCTGGGTGCACAATGAGGTTGTGCACGACTAAGTCTGGGTCTAACCTAGGCATATCTATGTATGTCCACATAAATATATCTGTGTATTCTCTTAATAGCTCTACAAAAACCTTGTTGTTCTTGAGCTAAGAGTGAAGCTCCCAATTTTATCATCCTAGGTTAGTCCTTTGAGCCGATGTTGACACTGATTGTTTCTTCAACAAGCATCTTAGAAGCATCTTCCATCCATGTAGGATCAGGGGGAAGAGTAAGATCAACTTCCTTAGGTAGCTCCTCATCATCTTTGAATGGATACACCATTTCATCCATAGGTTCTTCGTTCTGTTTATCTATGAGTGCTTCAAAGAGTTTATCACTATGAGACTTGTGTTTATCTTTCCCACAAGGATTCTTTTAAGTGTTCTTACTTTTGTTTATGAATTTCCTATTCAAGCATCCACACATCTCTGCCTCTTCTCTAAAGTATGCACATGCATCTAGTTGAATTGTGAAGCCTTTCTTGTGATCCCTAGCCATCGGAATAGAATCCCTGAGTCCCATGAATTCTGTTAATGCCTCGTCATTTTCAAAGAATTTGATTGGCACGTGAAATTGTTGATCCCAATCTATAAGTTTAGGATATACAAGGGCTAATTGGTAATTGGTTTGAGGATCAGAATCCAAACAAGGTAAGGAAAACTGAATTAGGGAATATGTTAGTGGAAGCAAGATCCTCATAGAGGCTACATATTGGGAATATGTCATTGCTATCAGAATGAGATGAGTCGCTCTTGTGTTCAGAAGAGGTGGTGTCAATCTCAAAGGGTGGATTATCATGAGGTCTTATTCCAAGACCATGTTTATTTTATTTGAAGCAACTGAGGGATAGGAATGGGTTCCAATCATCCTTGCACATTGATACCACATCCAAACCCATTGTAACCCATGAAAAACATCATGCAGTGGCCTTTGACATATTGGGGTGCTTGATGGCATGAAGCCATGGTACCTTCTCAACACTCTATTAGTAGGATCCCCTAACATCTTTTCCTCAGATAAGAAACCACTAGGAATGAACTTCTCCAATGGTTTAGGGCATTGTTCCCGAGTTCTTTTGAAACTAGAAAATAAGGTTTACCACATGTCCTGGGTGACACAGATAGATCTTGATATTAATAATGCTTGTTCAAGAGTGAACGAATTACCTGGGCCATAATTTTCCGACGTTGTCCTCCCATGATGTGAAAGGGTTGACCAACGAAGGAAAGTCTTGATTACAAGGAGTGAGTGAATCTGGATCCACACGTTCCTTGATAGCCTTTATTTGCAAAGGAACAACAATGTCTGTAGAAGGGCATTCATAAGCTGCACGAGAAAAACTGTGCAAGGCTCTGAAATGTGTAAATGGTTCTAGATCACCCTGAATGGTGATTATCTATCCTTTATGGCACATCTTGATACACTGATGGAAAGTTGAAGGAATGGCCTACATGGCATGGATCCATGGGCGTCCTAAGAGCTATGTTGTATGGTAGATCCAAGTCAAGGACATGGAACATTGTATCATGACAAGTGAACCCTACTTCCATTGGAACTACTATAGTGCATGCATGACTCTTGCTCCTCATTATCATAGGTCATGATTGTAATAGTTTTGGCACCTAGATCCATTTTTGAGTGGCCTAGCTACTTAACTAGCTTCAAAGTACAAATTTTTAGACCAGATCCACCATCCACAAGTACTCTCTTGATCTTGACGATGGGTAACAACTACTTCTAGATATAAGGGTAAGTTGTGCTCTGGGTTGTTATGTGGGATTGTAGTGATCAAAAGTGATATGATCATTGGAGTCAAGGTGTGCAATCATGGCTTGGAGGTGTGCAGGATCTACATCGGTGGAGACTCCCAAACTCTGCAACATTTTATACAATATGTTTTTATGGGCAGTAGATATTTTGAGGAGATCTAAAATGGATATCCTAGCAGGTGTTTTCTCTAACTGGTCTATCAAATTGTACTGACCTTCCTGAGGGATAGGTAGGGGATCTGGTATGATTAAATGAGCACGTCTCATCCCTACTACACAACTCTTTTCTAAGATCCTAATAGTATTGACCTGTTCATCAGATGAATGGATACATCCTATGAGAGAATTGGGAAGGGACTATCATTAGTGGGATAAATATAAGTGGAAGTCTATATAGTCATTGGAAGTTTTTCCATGATCTGGATTCCTTTTATTTTTATTCCGCATGGTTAGGGAAGGGCTCTTTGAATATACCCATTTTCTCATTTGGACCTTGTCTTGAGTCAAGGAGAGAATCTACGAGTGATCTTTCCTCTTCAATGAGGTCTTGTATGTAATGACATAGTCTTAAACACCTATATGTTTTGTGTCCTTTAACATGATGGAAGTCACAATACTCATGCTCTTTGAACCAAACGGGTTTTGGAGAATTTTCTTGGTATGGTACCATCGCTAGTGTTGATACTCCACCATGTTTACATTATCTAACTATTTTAGTATGGCAGATAGGGATTCTGTTAATGGTGTGAATGTATGTTTGGTGGGTGCCTTGGGATGAGGTCCTTGTGAGAGCTTTAACATAGATGGACCAGTACACATAGTTTGGACTCTTTTGGAGTCCATAATGCCATCTCCAACGACATGTTTATTTTTGTTGAAGAACTTTTCAGTTTGTCTACAAATTTCACTTCATGTTTGTCTTTAATGACTAGTTTAAGCATTCCCTTTGCGATGAGGGCCTTTTCAATTTGAACTCCTTTCTCTATAAATTCTTTGAAGTTAGAGCCACAGTGCATTTGTAAATGGAAGGCTATCTCTAGGTTTAAGTTAGGAACAAATATGCTCACTAGCTATTTTTCTGGAAAGGCACAAGGGAAATGACTTGCCAACCCTTGCCATCAGTTGTAAAAATCTTGTGAATGTATCGTTGGTATTCTACTTTGCATTGTAGAGGTCGTTCATTATGATATCATTTTCCATGTTGTAGGAATAATGTCGTACAATTTTTTCTACCAACTGTGGGACGAGGCCATGTTGTAATGGAGCCCTTGGGTATGCTAAAGAACCATTCCAATCCCAGTTACCTTAGGCTGTAAAGGAAGAGTCGTATTAAGAAGTTATCATTGTACGCAACCTCTTGGAAAGCCATATAAAATTATTTAATGTGATCATAAGGATCACCTTTGATTTTATATTTATCAAATTTTGGGATGGTAAAGTGCTTTGGGAAGGGTTTCCACAACATGTCCTTATCGAATGGGTAAGGGCAAAGTTCTTCATATAAGTATTTTCTGCTATGTCGTATGTTTCCCTCTTGTAATGTACTAAGCATGTTTTTCATAGATTATAATTCATGTTGAATGATTTATTCTTTGGTATGTGACATTGGTCTTTGTGCTTTAGCCACTTTAAAAATCATGTCACTATATGGATCAAAGTGGAACTCACTAGATTTTTTTTTGATTTTTTCTTTGTATACGTTCCTACTTGAAGAGCTTAAGTTTGCTAATTTTTGGCTCAGTTTCAGGATCTATTTTTGAAGGATATCTTCTTCAATTAAATGATCCTCTTCCTCATCAAACTTATGAGGTGGTGAGGCTATGTGCTCAATCTTCACTTTACGTGAAGCTTTGTAATAAGGTCGTCGTGGATCACCAAGTTACTTAGATGGGTCTCCTTTAACAGTGTTGTGATATTTCCAAAAAGTAGAAGTGTGCCCTATGTCAAAGGGGTTATCCATGTCTAAGATGGATCTTTGTTCTTATGTTTTATGATTAATGACCTTAGTTTCTACTTCGTGTTCTTGCGGAAGCTTAGCCCCTAATTCTAAGAATCTTGCGAGCACTTGATCTCTGTTGTAATAAAGGAGTTCATCAAAGCGACCTAGGTCTAATTGGTGTTGTTATTCAGAAGAGTCAGACTCCTCTCCATTATGATCAATCAATGGCTTTGTGTCCTTGAATTGTGAAAATAGAGGTGCTAAGTTACTTCCACTAAATAGGAAGGCCTCAAAAGGGTTTTCTCCTAAGTCATGATCATTTGGTTTGGATGCCATCATCTTCATGATTCTAGGCATCACTAGTTAAAGTGATACTAGATTTTGTCTAAATGCTTTGAATTTTATATGAAACCTAGGTTTATGTTTGTTGTAAGTCACTCGATGTGATGTTGAAATAACCTAGTGTGTTCTAGAATTAAATGCTATGCACTTGTTTTTATGATTCAAAGAACACTCATATGAACACTCAAATGCAACAATCACTCAAATTATCATTTCACCAAGTTTATACCCTAACTAAGATTCTGGTGAAGGGTCCAAAGCAGATAGTGGTAATATTGTATCAATACATAGGTCAAGTTAGAATTCTAACAAGGCCTAAATATTAAAGTGGTACTGACTCAATCTCTTGACGAGGTATACTAAAACTAGTTCGAATGTCGATGAAAGCTAAGTTTTCTTGAAAAATGGAAGTTACGAGTATGTATAGTGTAAAAACACTATCGTGATACATTAACAAAAAAGCAAGGTGTTAGTATCAAGATGACGTTATTTCGGTATATATAAGGCAATATCGACACCCCAAAAAAGACTTAGATGACATTGGAACTAAAACGAAGTATGAGTATAGAAAGAAGTTGTTAGTTACGCAAGCAACATAACCACACAATAAAGGGACTTATATCAAGTTCTCAAGAAACTGAAAACATGATGTAAGTACCAAAATTGTGTGACTAGAATGTGAGAAAAAAATATCAACCTAAGGAGAGATAAATGATGAACCATGAAATCAAAATATTGAAGATGATCTTGAAATCAAGATCAAAGGACTATCAAAGATACAAAAACGTACTTACACACTTTAGACGTTTAACAACCCATCCACAAACATGGATGGGTGTAAATGAAAAAAAATGTGGTGAGTACTATCTTTGATAAAACACATGAGGTATGCTTCCTTCTCACTCCAAATGGGCAGTGAGAACGCAAGGGTATAGATCAAAAGGATGAAAATAAACTAAGTACCACTTGGGTAGAGTTTTCACCTCATCTGAAGGTGAGAAAGAAAACTAGCTAAGTGAGACGATCATTTAATTCCGTGATGAAAGACACTTAGCTCTAACTTACATGGGCTCTTTTCCTTGTTCGAGAAACAAGGTTCAAATCCAAGTGAGTCGTCACTTCGTGATGGCTTGACATGAAAATGGACTAGAAAAAGTGGGCTCCAAGATAGAATGGCTCCCTAATAAGATCTCTCAACTAGGTGTCACAAGTTGTCTAAGAGCGAGCTGATTTACCCAAAGAGTAGCACTGCCTGATTTGGGAGTATCTTGGCTTTACTTTACCCCCTTCTGATACAATGAGAAACTAGTTTGTTTAGTTATACCATCACTGGGGTTGCGATACAAACAACATTGACTCTAACTTACAGTGTAAAACTAGTCAAGTGGGTAAGTGGAGTGCTTCCTGTTTCATCCACGAGGTTACTTAGTGGTGGATTACTTTAGGGTTCTTAGAACCACCCCCATTGTTGTAGATTAAGGTGTTATGCCAAAGGGGTTATGTTCTAGTTGAGTGGATAGGGATGTACCCTTTTTTGAAACCTACAATATAGTGTGAAGTGAAGTGGTGTGTTTTTTATCTTGCTTAACTTAATTTGGTTTTAAGTAGCACACTGTTTGGCAACCTGTATGAAAACACGTGTATTAGAAGGTTTTGTTTTGTCTCGATGTCTTTATTTGACAAGTGTTAGGACCTATACATACAGAGTTAGTAATTTTCCATTGAATACTGATATCAAGAAAGAGAATTTACATGTTGTCTTTTGATTCCTAAGATCACCAAAAGCACGTGAAGGAAGAACATACGCAATGTGAAAATTCCACTAAAAGAAATTATATGGAAAGTATTTTACCTTTTAGAAGCATAAAAAAAATGTTTTTAGATGTGACAAAAGGTTTTATAAGTGATTTTGATCTCCAAGATCACCTAGAAGGTGCGAGGAGAGAGCATACACACTTTACAAACATCATTCTAGCTAAGAAATGAAAACACTTAAGCTATGATAATTTAAACAACTAAAAAACACCTTGCACTTACTTTGTTAGACTTTGAAAACCTCAAAAAATTTGAAGAAAATGATCTTACATCTCGAGGAAAAAATTTCAAATTTTAGCACAAATGCCTGTGCATGTCCAAAATGAAACCTACGCACCACAGCCTATGGATACGTGCCCCAACCAACATGGACACGTGGCAGGATTTAATGATAGTGGGATCTAACACCTACCCATACCTTCCAAACAAGTGCACTAGGGTTTTAATGTAAACAATCTCATCCCGATGGATACACTTGTAAGAAAAATAAATTAGAAAATATATAGTGTGACAGAAGACACCAGCACATCTAGAGTCATGGGGGCGCCCAACAATCAACAAAGACACGTAAAATTCGATGAATATGCCTATGGGTCAAAATGATAGAGTTTACACATTAGGCCAATATACATCAATGCATCCAAAGTGATGGGTATGCTTGCTAGTGGAAAGAAACATCGATGGTTCGATGGAGACATGACCCGTTCTAAATAAGCTATCAACAAGTATTATGATCAAAATGGTGCATGACCTACTCGATCCCTGTGTCAGGGTTTCAATGGAGATGCCCCCTTCCAGGACACTTGTGTGTACCCCCTGAAAAACTGCAAACATCGTGGAAATGAAATTTTTTTACAAGAAAACAGGTTAAGTGTTAGCTAAAGGAGCCTATTTCCAAGTCAAACCCACAAAGGATATATGAATAAGGACAATTTAGCCCACCTAAAAAATGCAATTAAGTAGATAAAAATTTGTTTCTCCTAGAAAACATGAAATTTAACTTAAAAGATTTAAAAGGGCCCCTATAGGACAATGGTGAGTGTCCCACTGGGCATGCCAAATGTGTTCAATGAAAAGTTACAAAAGCCATGGACATGGGGTACTAATCTCTACAAAAACCCCAAAGGCTTTTAACAAACTAGTCAATAGACCATCAGATAAGAAATAAACAAGGATTCATACCTTTACATGCATAAAAATTGAAGGAAATAAGCAATCTAACATATTTAGTTATCCTCTATTCTTGACATATTTAACAAATGAACCTATTAAGGATTCTAAGAATTAAGTTTGTGATTATGAGAATGGGATCTCACCATTAATGGCTTCAAGGTCAATGGTTCTTCCCATTTACTCAATTCCTGGTGTGTAGTGCAATGGCAAAAGCAATAGCTCAATAAAATAAATGAAATAATCTTTAAATGCTAAGTAAAATGCTATAGTTTATGTTAGGAAGAAGGAGAGTTCTTAGAAATGGTCTAGGGGTAGTGGGCTATATATAGTTTTCCATTTGGGAAAGTGGGGGAACTTTGATGCATGTGGGACTAAAGGATAAGCCAAAAAGTTTATTAGGGAGTCAATGTAATATTTAACAAGGTTAAGAAGAGGTTAATCATGGTTAGGACTAGTTAAACTAGGTTAGGCTAATTAATCATGTTTAGAGAGGAATTAGGGTTTTGAGAGAGTTTTGAGAGGTCTAATCAATCCAATGAAATGGATTGATAGACTAGGAAGTTTGTAAAAGTGGTATAGAAGAGGATGAGAAGATGGTTTAAGAAATAAAGGATTATATTAACCCCATTTATTATTTTACAAGAGGAATATGACCAAAAGAGTGTTGTAAGAGGGGAGTTAGATAGGTCTAATTGACAGTATGCCATCAATTTGTAAGATGGAAAATAGTTAGTGCAATATTAGAAATAATAGTGCTTTGATCAAACTACAGGTGTCTTCATGTTTAGCTTGAGTGTTGACTATATAGATCAATTCGACCTCATAATGGAGAACTTCTCTTATATTCGAGGGTTTAGATTTGAAGCTCTTCCTGCCCACTATTATGAAATTAGATATGAAACACCTCCTTTACATTTATTGGCATTGGTTTATTTATTACGAGCGTGCAGATATATTTTGATATTTCGATGAGTTGTCTACATTTACTTCTCTTCCGCAAACCTCTGATTTTCTCCTCTTGCAAGAGGCTAGCCATCAATGTAAGCACAACTGATATGGGCCACTTTGTTTGTTTTGTGCCTCTAATGAATTTGGTGGTTATGTTACTCATATAACCATTATTACATTTGATAATAGGCCTCATACTTTTCCTATGGAAACCCTACAGCTTAAAGATATATTTTTTCCTATATAATGGGTGATGGCCTTTTGCTCCCTGTACTTAGAGTGTTCAAATAGCTGTGCTATGTTATTTCCATACTCTAATTAATGCAAATAATTTTTTTCATTTGAGCCAAATCAAATAACATCATTGATGAACATTTAAGAATTGTAATCTCTCTTCTTTGATTCTATTGATTTGTATTTGTAGTTTGTTTCATACAATCTGAAACACATGATTGATTTCCTATTTTATTGGACCCTTTATTATTATGGATTTCTTTGAGAAGTATTAACTTAGAAATGGCTTAAAATTTCCTTCAGAATGAAAATTTTGTGACTTTACTTTCAATGCATGTTCATTTGAGAACTTGTGGTGCTCTGATAGATGATATTTCTACTTGTTCATTGAATATGTCACAATCATTTTTGTGTTAGCTATAAAATTTATATCTTTGATGAAAATCTTTGTGAAATTTTTATGTATAGCTGGGGCTTGAAATTCATGCATATTGCATTTATTTGATGGCTAAAACCTTCTTTCTGATGCTCTAAATGATAGAATCTGTGTTTACATGCCAATTTCATATACTACTCCATCCACATTTGATTTCTCATGCTCCAGACAACAACTTAAAGATTGTACATTATAAGATTTTCTTGAGTAAAATTTTGTAATTATATTCATCAAATTTTCTCATTAAGCCTTGATTCTTTGTATTGGAGATTTGTCTTTTTATCTTATGAGCATGTAAATAATGATGTTAAAATGTTTTCCTTCCTATTTGATTAGGATTTATTGTAAATTTGATTCAACTCTTGTAGCTTCAAAAAAAATCATGTACTTAATGATTTTGTCACTGTAACTTAAAAAATGTGGTTTGGTTCCATCTTTGCATAGATGTTTATTGTATATTTGATAATTGGGAACTTTTCTTCATTTAGTTGTCATTTACTTATAATGTGATTAGAAAATGTACTTATTTTATGAGCACAATGCAAACTTAAATTGTAAGGTTTCTTATTGTTGGCTATAAATGGATCATTCATTTGATTCTAAAGTTACATATGCCAATGGCTATAACCTTTTAGATTTTATATGGCTGAGAAATTCTATGTGCTTATGTTGACTTACTTCATGAAATTGTACTCATAGTTGAAAATTATAGCTTACAATACTTGCAATTTGATGAGCTATATCTGTAAAGTTGCCTTTGTGTATATGCCTCTTTTAAATCTTGAATTACCACTTCGAAAAATTTTAAGTGCTATTAAATATCCCTTGAGAACACGCTTCAAGATAGTTTGAGATTTCAGTCATCTTTTCTGCAATGTATAGATAAACATAGGTGCACTTCCTAAGTATAAGTACTCTTCCTTCAATTATGTGTGATGAGGCCACATATTTACATGTTTTGGCCCCATCTAAACCCTTTTTGAATCCTCTTACACATACAGTTGTGAGACTTTGATATCCTCTTGATGGTTGATATGAAATAAAGTTATGATTTTGCATATATTTAGTTTTATATGTTCATTAAGATATAATATACTTATTTACTTTGGTGAATCTTGTCTTTTGTGCAAACTGATGTTTCTGATGTCGCCATGAACAAATTACAAGATGCCATAAAATTTTGAAGTAGTAGGCTCTAGCCTGTAGCACTCTGGTTGTGCTCCTGTAGCAACCCATAGCCACTGGCTAGGGAATGATAAGAGAGAATCATGACATTGAAATACAATGAGGCATCATGAATTATATGGAGCCGAGCATATGAAGCTAGAAAAAAAATTAACCAAGTGGCGGAATTTTTTGGACAAGTCTAAGAAGTCTTTGGGTGATTTATCTTACCCATAGTAAGCTCTAGACCTTCCCGTAGCATCTTCGAGAACTACCTGTAACAACAAAATAGTATGCACCTCTAGTTTCCCATAGCCAAAGAGAACTTATCCAACTCACACTGCAGTATAAGACAAAGAGTGCTAGCTATACTAACACATCATATGTAATGTTATGGTTATTCTGTTAAGTAGTTTTGTAAATAGTTCTTATCATATAAATAAGACAGGAATTAGCTGTCTTCACTCAAAAAATATGAAACAGAACAACTATAATCTGTTTGAGTGGGTTTTGATCATATTCCTAGTATAGAATAAGTTAGTGATCTGTCTATATATATATATATATTCAGATAGAAATGTAAAGGACAGAAATAGAGTGATAGATTAAGGAATGAAGTGATAGCTATATGAGAGAAGGAGAACTATAAATTTGTGAAGACATAATATATTAATGTGAGTTTGTGCTCTTAAGTTCATTGTAATCTCTTTTATGTAGCAATCTTATATTACTACAACTCAATAAATTTATTGTTTATCTTCTTGAGCAATTTTATGAGTCTCTAGGGTATGATTGGAACTCACTTCTGCATGAGGAAGGGCCCCCTCAGAAGGAATTGTAGGGAAGATCCTATTCCTTCATTTCTTATTTATGTTGTGTGGATTGATTATCAGTTATTCATTTCATTTCTAAAAGTTAATGAGTGCATAGTGTGTTGAGTTTAAGATCTGTAGATCAGCAACATCCATAGTTTTCTTTCCAATTTGCACAAGCATCACTCTATATTCCTTGATGAATTTCTAGCCTATAAATAATTCACTCCAAAGTACTATAGCATATAGTTTTCAGGCTAGTGACCTTGGCCGTGCTAGTGAAGGAAAGACAAGAGGAGAATTCACACAAATCCCATACTCCACAAGGAGAAAGAACACTAGAATACCTACTCAATTTAGTAAGTTATGTTACAACTACTGCCACCCACCATACAACACCTCAAATATTTATACATTATCATACTGAGGGGGAGGTTGATCGGGAATTCAAGGACATTATTTTGAAATCTCTTGGGATCCGTATAATAAGGAAATACACCATGGATCGAGCATCAGGAAATGAAGTTAAAGGTAGAGAACCTGCTGCCCCCACTTTTGAATTCCCAATTGTAGAAACCACAGAAGATGCTCCTATAAATAATATTCCACCCTCAGCCCTCCCACACTTTAGGGGGACGTCCAATAAGGATCCAGATAAATTCCTATTTGATTATGATGTGTTATGCTGAAGCTACAACTACCAAATGGATGAACAAAAGCTCAAGATCTTTCTAACCACCCTGAAGGATGCAACACTAAGGTGGTTCATGGTAGTAGGGGGGAACACAGTCAATAGTTGGGATGAGATGAAGAAAAATTTTCTGACCAAATATCAATAATATGGCAAAGGAAAAAACTTTAGAAGAAGTGATATATTCCGCATGACTCAAGACAAGGATGAATCTTTAGAAGATTACATGGAGAGGTTCACCTTCACTCTGCAGAAGCATAAGGAAACTAATCTCAGCCTAGACATGCTCAAGATAGTATTTCTAAAGGAATCTAAGATGACTTCTTGGAAGCCTTAGACCTCATGAGTGGAGGAGATGCATCTCAACTAACCTTCGAGGAGATGCAACAACTGGGGAAGAATTATTCGCGATAAACGTTGGGTAAACTTCAAAATAACAAGATGCTGCTAGCATCAGCCAATGGGATCTCTAAATTTGATGTAAGTAATCTGCTATGGGACATGAAGATGGATATAATCAGCCACATGCCCACATAAATGGATATGCTCTACACCAGACAGAAACATCAAGCAATGGACTAAGCCCTTACGGTCTACTGCCCAGATTGTCAGAAGAAGCAAGTTGATTGTAAATGTCAAGTTATAAAGAAAAAGGTAGTGAGCATTACATCTGAAGAACCAAATTCTGTAGCATTGCATGCCATAGGAGGATATTAATAACAATTGTTCTACATGGCACAAAGGAAACCTTAGCAGCCAAGGACAAACTATCTAGGTATGGGATCGAATTCACCATTTTCACAATCATCATTTTTGAATCAAAATGTAAATAACATGCTTAGATAGAGTAATCCCTAAATGCCCCCCAACCTAGCCCAACCCACATTGGCCTATGAAACAACCATATAATCCCAATCAATGGTAGTAGTATCCCGCTCCACCCTGGTAAAATCAACCATGGCAGCCACCACACAAATCAATGAAAAAAACCAGCCAACCCAAGGTCCACAAAATCTTGCAAACCCATGGTAGTAACCATGGAGGGGCAGAAACCTTGGGGAAATTAGAAAGGTGGGTTCTCACAACAACCACAAAATCTTGTAATAATGCCAAACACACAACCAACAAGACCGACTCAAATACCTGCTCAACCTGTGCCAAATCTTGCCAATAAGTTGTCTCAACCAACATGTACTACTAAAATAACATAGTACCCCCCGCTTATATAGTGGACATCAATGAATTCCACCTGCATTCAGTAATAGTTGTACCACCTCCAAGTCTGCCCATAATGAAAAACCCCACAATATCCATTCCAAAGTCTACACCACAACCACAGGAGGATCCTGAACCATCCAATAAAGAGAATGCAGAAACAATATCACCACCCTTCCTAGAACATCTAAACCGTCAATGCACTCTTGTTGAACTTGAGTTTGATATCCTAGGGAAGCTAAAGAATGTTTGTGTAGAGATCCCTTTGTTTTAGGCCATTAAAGATGTCCCCATTTATTCCAAGGTAGTCAAAGATTTGTGCCTTTGAAAACATAGAAGGAAGAAGAAGGATCCTAATACAGTCTATGTCATTGGAAAATTGGTAGAAATCATGTTAGGAGAAATGCTACCATAGAAATATGCAGACCCAGGTTGTCCATTTGTCACTGTTCAGATCAATGGACAACAAGTCCATAATACCTTGATCGATATGGGAGCTGCCATCAATGCCATAAAAATGGAAATAATGCATAAATTAGACCTGCAACATATTCATCCCACATCTACAATGTTGTAAATGGAAGACAGATCCACAGTATGACCAGAAGGAATCCAAGAAGATCTGATCATATCAGTAGATTCATGGGAGTACTCTACAGATTTTATTGTATTGCAGCCAAAAACAAAACTTGGAGGATATCATCTAATCTTAGGAAGGCCATGGTTGGCCACTACAGATGCATTAATTAGTTGTAGATCTGGCAATGTGTAGATTTCAAATTGGAATATCACCAAGCAACTGGTTTTGTACCCATCAGAACAGGTATCACAAGAAAAGGACCAACCTGCCTAGATTGAAAAAGAAGAAGAGGCACCCATCTGCCCTTCTTTCACAATAGATCATGCAAGTAAATTGGCAGATCTAGAAGAGGATACCATCATCTCCAACATACTGCAAAACAACTATAAGGTAGAACAATCCACTCCTGATGAATTACCTTGTATTCATTGTCCTTTTTCTAGTATAAGGTCAAAGGAAGAACCAGCTGAAAGTGATCAAAGGATCTTCCATCAGCTACTTCCACACAGCTACAGTCACATGCAATCGATAAAAAACATAGAGAAAATGACAGAAGCCACAAAATCCATAGAAATAATGCTAGGCAAGACACTCTGCATAAATAACAAATTAAGTATAGAAGAAGAAATAGACACAGCCATACTACATGCAAACAAAGGAGCCTTTGCATGGGACTATGAAAACATGTAAGGCATTATCCCAGAAAAGTGTACACACCACATTTACAGCAAAGAGGAATGCAAACCCATATGCTAACCACAAAGGTGGATGAACCTAGCAGTAAAAGAAATAGTCAAGGATGAAATATAGAAACTCTTAGATACAGGATTCATTTATCCAATCTCTGACAGCTGTTGGATTTCTCCATTAGTCATTGTACCCAAGAAAGGATGTGAGTGGAATATATGTATAGACTACAGAGAATTGAATGCAACTACAATGAAGGACCATTTCCCACTACCATTTATTGATCAAGTGCTAGATACACTTACAGGGAAGAAATACTTTACATTCTTATATGGTTTCAGTGGATATAATCTGATCCGCATTGCTCCTGAGGATCAAGAGAAGACCACATTCACATTCCCATGGGGAACATTTGCATATGTTTTCCTACCAATCTGATGATGCAATGCACCTACCACATTTTAGTATGTAGTCCTTAGTATATTTTCAGATCTCTCACATGACTGTGTAGAGATATATATGGATGACTTCACCATCTACAGAGACACATTTGAGGTATGTCTGAATAACTTGGAAAAAGTATTAATACGCTATCAAAAAAATCATCTATCCCTAAGTCATAAGAAATCTTTCATGCTCATGGAGGAAGGGATAGTGCTAGGACACCATGTCTTTGAAAATGGGATCAGAGTGGACCCAACCAAGATTGCTATCATCAAGGACCTGTCGGTACTGTCATCACCAATCCAGCACTATGATAATTCTTCACTGGGAACTCCTCGTGCTATGATTATTTACTAATGCACAGACTTTAGTTTGGTGGATGTAATCTGGAAGAAAAACAACAACCGAACACAAGACTATCATTGACTATGATAAGACAGAATGACGAAAAATCTGAAATATCAAAATAAATTATAATATTAACATGAAACTGTTACAATCTCACCCATGAGATACTTCAACAAGACTATGGGAGAAACTTTACAATTACACCTCTTGATGGCTTCTTCAACACACCTTTAACTGATGGCTTCCTTCGCACACTTCCTACAATATTTCTCACTACTTCTTTCTATGCTAAATGAGGGGGGTGGCCTCTCTATTTATAGAACTTCCAGGCTTATCCATCCTATCTCTAAGATAGGATAAGAAATCCACTCTGACGAATCATATTCCATACCTTAACTCTTATCTGTACATGTAAGCTTATCTGTTAAGATAAGATAAACCTTATCATTTTACATGGGTTCCACATTTTTAGACTTTTTACAAATAAAATACACAAAATATTTATGACCTCACTCCTTGTCCTTATTACCAATATAATATTTCTAATTCCTAATCATGTAGACCCTACTTCTCTAATTACCCAAACTTTGACATTTTAACATTACCGGACCACTTACGACAAATATTTACTTTTTACAACATTCCTATTGTACTTTGACTGTTACCGTACTCCACATTATTGGTGGCACCGTACTGACGGCGCCGTTATCTTCTATCGGACGCTACTAATAATTACACTTAACAACATTCTATTCCTAATACATACATTAATGAAATAGAAATTTTGGAGGAAAATTTTAGTGTCGACATCTTCCCCCTTCCTAGCTTCTACTCCATCCTCGGAGTAGACTATTCTGGTGCTTGGAAAATATTCAACTTGTCATGGTTGACCCATTTCGTAATGGGAGTGCCATCCAATTCCTCCAGTCGTTACGTACCATTTTCATGCACAGCTGCTATTTTGTAGGGCCCCATCCATTTTGGAAGAAATTTTCTCTGTCTTCTTTTTTTGTATCTGGAATCATATACTAGGACCAAGTCATTCACATGAAATGGAGACCATCAGATCTTTTGATCAAAGTATTCCTTCTGCTTCATTTTCTTCTTATGGCTTGTATCCTTTGCTATTTCCCTCATTTCCTCTAGCAAATGAAGATGTACCAACCTTTCTTTTACTGAATCACTTTCATCCATCCTTTCATTTTTCATAACTCTCACAGTGGGAATATCAAACTCAATAGGAAGAACTGGATCAATGCCATAGGCCAACTGAAATGGGGAGTATCTTGTTGCTGACTTTGATGTTGCCCTATATGCCCACAATGCTGCATGAATCCTTTTATCCCATTTATGTACCTGCAAGGCTGCATCTTTTGCTAGAATTTGACACAGCACAAAAATTGTTCGTTTCACCTGTCCATTTGTGCTTGGCTTGTATGTTGTTGCCTTCCTGTGCTTGATAGAAAACTTATTGACTAGGGCTTCTACCACCTCATTAATGAAGTGGCTTCCTTGATCTGTTACAATTTCTAATGGACAACCAAATCTGGTGACAATGCGTTCATTATATGAACCTTGCCACTTCATCCATGGAAGCTGTTTTCAATGGCCTAGCTTCAACCCACTTGGTTAAAAAATCTGTGGCAACTACAATATACTTATTTTGATGTGATGTAGTTGGAAGTGGACCTACAATGTCTATTCCCCATATTTCAAAGGGACCAAGGGGAAGAATAGGACATAATGGAGCTGATGAAGTCTTACGGTTACCATGTGTTTGACAAATATCACATGTCTTACAATAATTATAACAATATTTAAAAAGATTGGGCCAGTGATAACCTGCATCCAAGATCCTTCTTGTTGTAAGTTGTCCAAAGAAGTGCCCTCCACATGTACCATTGTGGAATTCTTCTAGCAGCTCCTTTCCTTGATCACGTCCAACTGCCCTCTTGTACAGTCCATCAGGTCCTATTCGAAATAATGCTCCATGCAGAATAGAATATGGATGACTGGCTTGAGTAATCTTTCTCTTAGTCTTTGCATTGGCACCATCAGGAAACTTGAATTCATTAAGATAATTCCAAATATCTATGTATTCACTAGGGATTGTGTCAAGGGAGAACAATGCTGCATCGGGAAAATCATCATCATCACAAGATGATCCTAAACCATCATAGGCTCGAGAGAGTGCATCTGCATTGACATGCTTCTTTCCTGGCCTATCTATAATATCAAATTCAAATTCTTGTAGCAAAATTATCCATCTTGTTATCCTCCCTGATGGGTTAGGCTTATTGACAATATATTTCAGAGCCTGATGATCCGTTACAACTATAAATTTCTGCCCTAGTAAGTAATTTCTAAACTTCTTTATAGCAAAAATGATAGCCAGAGCCTCTTTTTCAGTTACAGTATAGTTTACCTCAGCACTGCTCATTTGTCTACTCCCAAAGTAAATTGGATGTTCATTCCCATTTTCATCCTTTTGGCTCAAAGTACTACCTAGTGCTGCATCTGAGGCATCAGTGTACACAATGAATGGCTTGCTCCAATCTGGATTCTTCAAAATAGGTGAAGACACCAGGGCTTCCTTCAGTTGTCCAAAAGCTTCATGCGCCTTGTTTCTTGGTTCATAAGCAACATCCTTCTTCAAGAACTGGGTTAGTGGCTGTGCAATCTTTGAGAAATTCTTGATGAACCTTCTATAGTAACCCACATGGCCTAAAAATGATCTCAACTTACTTCTATTCATAGGAAATGGTAAATCTTTGATTTTTGAAACTTTATCAGGATCAGTACCAATACCATCTCTGGATACAACATGCCCTAACAAAACACCTTTAGAACATCCAAAGACACACTTTGTAGGGTTTAGTGAGGCTTGTGCTTCATCTAACCTTTGAAATGCTATCTCCATCTGGTGCAGGTGGTCCAAATTGCTCCCATAGATGTAAAAATCATCCAGAAATACTCTGATGAAGGTCCCAATGTAGGGTTCGAACACCCTATTCATCAAATGATGGAATGTTGCTGGAGCATTACACAACCCAAAAGGCATAACTCTATAAGCAAACGTTCCCCAAGGAGTGGTGAACGTGGTCTTTAGCTGATCTTTCTCTGCTATACAAACTTGGTTGTAGCCGTTATATCCATCAGCAAAACTATAGCACTCCTGGCCAGCTACTTCGTCCAAGATCTGATCTGAAAATGGAAGAGGGTAATGATCCTTCTTTGTTGCCTTATTGAGCTTCCTGTAATCAACACAAATGCGTAGCTTCCCATTCTTTTTTATTGAGATCACAATGGGAGAAACCCATTCTGAATTCTCCACAGCAAATATGAATCCTGCATCAAGCAACTTATCTATTTCTTCTTTTACAGTCTTGGAAAAATTAGGATTCATTCTATATGGCATTTGCTTTATAGGCTTAGCACCATCTACCAGTTCAATACAATGTTCTACCCAACTTACTTGACGGAGTTCCTTGTAATCAAAAGTGAATAGGTGTATGTACCTTCGAAAGAGCTGGAGGTAGGATTCCTTCTCACTCTCCATCATAGCATCACCAATCTTTATTTGTTGCAGACAATCATAAACTTCTTCTTCAGATAATTTTATGGGGTCATGAGTTGGTGTGACTGGTAGGATATCCATGACTGAAACATCCACCTCACTTTCTTCATCTTTAGTGTCTACTTCACTGGTACTAGAGAAATAAGAGGATGTCCAATCATCAGTTTCATCACTTGAATCCACAGGTTCTACTTTATGATGTCGAGGGATCACATTTATCTTCACCCTCTCTCTACCACGTCCAAGTGTCATGAAACCTTCATTCCAGTAGTTTCTTACATGAACTATCCTTAGCCATGGTCTTCCCAGCAGCATTGGCACGTAACAGTACTATTTTTCATCACCTAAAAGTCTACCACACATACAACACCCATAACAGATATTGCAACATTTGAAACTACACCTTCTGGTTTAGTTTTTCCCTTATTTAATGACCTTAACATAAGTGTTGAAGGGGCGATCAATTTTTAAACCCAACATATTCATTACAGACTTGGTCATTACATTAATTGCAGCACCTCCATCAACTAAGACATCATGAATTGAAATACCATTACATAATACCTCAGCTTGTGGAGCATAGGGATCTACATCTACCTCCAAAACAGGGACCTCAACCTCCTTCCTTCTTCAAGCATTGAGTCCACCTCGCAACTCCCGCCTCTTCTCAGAAGACATAGCCAAGAGTTGACCATATGTAATATATGCAGGCCTTTTGGACAGATCTTCCAAGATGGAGTATGGTCCTTGCCCCTGTGAAATCAAAAAATCCTGCACACCCAACTTTCTTCTCCTATGTTTCTTACTAGTTTCTTCTTTCATCTTCTTAGGATCATTTCCATCTTGATTATCTTTTTATTTCTTTCTTTTTGTTACAAACACATCTACTTCATTATTTCTGCTCTTATCTACTACATCAAAAGAATTCATAGGTGCTTTTCCTTTATCATTATCTCCCTTACCAGATGTAGAAGCTCTATCTGGACAATTATACTTATAATGACCCTTTTTATAACAACCATAACAAACAACTTCAGAAATATTTCTTTTTGGACCTCTATCTCCTCCCTGAGAACTAAATTCCTTTCCTTGAAGAAGATTAATAGTTAACTGACCCATATTTTTGAGCAGATCTTCATACTCAGTAGATGTATTAGGAGAAATATTTGTGCTCACCGGGAGTGGTTGTGGATTCAGGACCAAAGGTGTTGGTGTAGGCTCTACTTTAGCAACAATTTCTTTGGGCTCCTCTTCCATGCTTTCTTCTTGCCTTCTTGCAATCTCCTTTGCTTGTTCAATGGTAGCTGGGCGGTCATACTTCACTCGTTGTCTGATCTCCAGCTTCATCCCAAGAATGAAGTGCTTACAGAGGAGATTATCCACGCCATTCATCAACCCATCCACTAGTCCTTCCTTCTGGATCTGGGCATCGAGCTTCCTCCTTAGCTCTAGAACACGAGCATGATAATACCTTATCTTCTCCTTCTCTCCTTGGGATAGCTTTGTGGTCTCGATCATGAGATCTGCATATTTCTGTTGTTCACCAAATTCTTCAAGAAAACTTTTGGTTAATAAATCCCATGAATTTTTCACATTATCACCTAGTGTTTCAAACCACCTAAGTGCTGAACCATCCAAAAAGGTAGGAAAAAATTTAGTCCATTGTTCCCTTCTTATAAGGCCATTACAAATACAAGATCGTTTAAACTCTTGAATGAAAGAAGAAGCATCTTCATTAGATTGAGCTGAAAAAATAGGAATCTTTCCCATTTTCAAAAGTAACCACCGTGAAATACCAACCCACAAGTACAATTAACAAGATTTATGTGCACAAATAATTGGAATCACTATACTAGAAAGTGACTTTACACCTTTCTACAGTAAAATAGAAATGACCACGGTAAACTATGGTAAAACTTGACTTACTACGGTAAAAACTGACTTTACTGTGGTAAACACTAGTCACGGTAAAAAGTGAAGTTACTGCGGTAAATACTATTCACGGTAAAAAGTGACTTTACTGCGGTAATTACTATTCCCAGCAAAAAGGACTTTACCAGGGTAACTACTATTCATGGAAAAAATGACTTTAACATGGTAACTACTATTCACGGTAAAAATGAATTTACCATGGTAACTACTATGCACAGTAAAAACAAGGTTACCCTCCAATTAATTTTTGCCTAAGTGGGAATATCTCTCCAGAAAATCCACCAATGAGGAATGGTCCCGGCAATGGAACCAAAATTTCATCACCAATCCGGCACTATGATAATTCTTCACCGGGAACTCCTCGTGCTATGATTATTTACTAATGCACAGACTTTAGTTTGGTGGATGTAATCTGGAAGCAAAACAACAATCCGAACACAAGAATACCATTGACTATGATAAGACAGAATGATGACAAATCTGAAATATCAAAATAAATTATAATATTAACATGAAACTGTTACAATCTCACCCATGAGATACTTCAACAAGACTATGGGAGAAACTTTACAATTACACCTCTTGATGGCTTCTTCAACACACCTTTAACTGATGGCTTCCTTCGCACACTTCCTACAATATTTCTCACTACTTCTTTCTATGCTAAATGAGGGGGGTGGCCTCTCTATTTATAGAACTTCCAGGCTTATCCATCCTATCTCTAAGATAGGATAAGAAATACACTCTGACGAATCATATTCCATACCTTAACTCTTATCTGTACATGTAAGCTTATCTGTTAAGATAAGATAAACCTTATCATTTTACATGGGTTCCACATTTTTAGACTTTTTACAAATAAAATACACAAAATATTTATGACCTCACTCCTTGTCCTTATTACCAATATAATATTTCTAATTCCTAATCATGTAGACCCTACTTCTCTAATTACCCAAACTTTGACATTTTAACATTACCGGACCACTTACGACAAATATTTACTTTTTACAACATTCCTATTGTACTTTGAGTGTTACCGTACTCCACATTATTGGCGGCACTATACTGACGGTGCCTGTTATCTTCTATCGGACGCTACTACTAATTACACTTAACAACATCCTATTCCTAATACATACATTAATGAAATAGAAATTTTGGAGGAAAATTTTAGTGTCGACAGTTACCGTAAAAACAAAAGGATGTACGTAGCTTCTTGGGTCCTGTTGGTTACTATCAGAGGTTCATTAACAATTTCAAAAAAAATGGCAGCCCCATTGTTCACCTTGCTAAACAAAGATGTTGAGTTTGTATTGACTCCCGCCTGTAATGAAGCATTCAATCTACTGAAGCAATTACTCATATCAACCCCCATATTACGTGGACCAAACTAGGGATTTCTTTTCACATACATACAAATTCCTTCGATATTTCCCTAGGTACATTACTAGGATAGAAAGAAGGCCATATCAGCTATGCTATCTATTTTGTAAGCAAAAATATGTAAGCAGTAGAGCTAAACTACACGGTGACGGAGAAAGAATTCTTTGCAGTTTTATATGCAATCAACAAGTTCAAACATTACATCACAGGCTATCAAAATTTCATACACATAGAGCATGCTTCCATCACGTATCTCATGAATAAACCATTGGTATCCAGAAGAGTGGTAAGATGGCTTCTCTTGTTGCAAGAATTGGACATTACCATACTAGATAAACTAGGGAAGGACAACATTGTAGCTGACTTCCTTTCAAGATTACAAAGCAATCAAGAGGATGGCATAGTGGATGACTCATTTCTTGATGAGTACCTCTTCACCCTCTCTATCTCTACACCCTAGTTTGTTGATATAGCAAACTACCTCATTTCTAGATAACTGCCTCATCACGTTTCCTCAAAAGAGAAGCATTCCTTGATACAGAAAAATGGTAAGCACTCTTAGATTTCTGGTTTTCACTTCTATACTGAACTTGATTGTGTAATACAAATATGTCTATGAGAAGAAGAAGTAGTTGACATTCTCAAAGCATGCCATAACGAGCCATGTGGAGGAAAATTTGCAGCCAAAATAACAGTAGTCAAAATCATGACTGCAGGATACTACTAGCCTACGTTACATAAGGATGCAAAAAAATATACACCCCACTGTGATAAATGCCAACATATGGGGAGGCCTACAAGGTCATATGAGATGCCATTACAGCCTCAGTTGTAACTGGAACCTTTTGAAAAATGGGGGATGGACTTTTTTGGGCCCATAGACCCCAAATCAAACAAAAAAGAGTACATCCTTGTGTGTACAGATTATGTCACCAAATGAGCTGAAGTAAAAGCACTAACACATGCTTGAGATGAGAAAGTAGTAGTCTTCTTATACGAAGAGATATTCATGAGATACAGTGTACCAAGGGAAATAGTTATAGATAAAGGGCTAAAATTTACTGCTGATCTCATTGCTGACCTAGTGGAAGAATATATGATAAGACATAAGAAGTCGACACCATACCATCCACAGTCCAATGGCCAGGTTGAAGTCACGAACAGAGAATTAGAAAATATCCTGACCAAAACAATCAATCTATTAAGAAAGGACTGGGAGTCCAGACTCCATGAGGCTATATGTGCATACAGAATCACATGGAAAAAAACTGCTGGCTTCACACCATATGAGCTAGTATATGGGAAGAAACTAATGCTGCTAATATAATTTGAACACAAAACCCTAAGGAGTGCAGTAGAGCTGGGAATTGATATTTCTGAAGCACACAAGAAAATATTGATGCAACTCAATGCTTTGGATGAGTACAGACGACAAGCACTTCAGAACATAGAATTGATACAACAATAGCGAATAGGATGGCATGACAGATACATCAAGCCTAGGAAGTTCACACATGAAGATTGGGCCCTACTGTTTGATTCAAAATAAAAAGACCACAAACGAAAATTGCAAACAAGATGGCTTAGGCCATACAAGATCGAACATGTCTATGATAATGATGTAGTCCAACTATGAACAATTGATCCAGTAAGACTCAAACTCCTTGTTAACGGTCACAAACTCAAAGTATACAATAAACCCTTATCAAAGGAGTAATTTTCACAGCAAGTGCAGCAGTCCATGTAGAAAAACCCTCATATTGACCCACCATGTTAAAAAAAAAGGTGATTGATGAGGAAGGAAGGGAGGATGATCTCTACCTCCCATGGGAAGAAGATTGAAATACTATATATGGACCTTAACAGGGCCATAATAAACATTCTGATACAGGTAGTAGTAGGATTTAAAAAAAAAAACCAACAATGAAAACCCTTTTTGGGCATTGTTGGCATATTCTAGGTAGAAAAAAAGCTTGCTAGCTACTCAGAACTGTGAAAAAGGGCCTAAATCGAAAACCAGCTCTTTGGCCATTCAGGGGAAAAAAACTATAAAAAAAAACAAGAAAAAGAAAAAATGTGTATTTTTCAAGAAAGATTGAAAGAAAAACACCTCAGCCAAACCTGCTTAACACATTTATTTTTCCACTTTTAGTTGTTGTGGGCTACTCAATCAGTTGTTGCAAGCTACTCAAATAGTTGCTATGGGTAACCTTCCAGTTGATGCGGAATCCTCAAATAGTTGCTACGGGAAACCTTCGAGTTGTTGTGGCCTCCTCAAACAGTTGCTACGGGCAATTTCAAAAATTGCTACAGGTATATTTTTTGATATCCACAGGCATATTCAAAAGGAGGTAAGGTAAAACCAAAGTCACAAATAATTGTACAATTTAGAATTCATGTTGCAGGTACTCTTTCCCTTCCTGCAAACATTCCTTGCTTGCTATGGGAAACCCCTTGGTTAAATTAGGCTACTTGTTTAGTGCTACGGGAAAACTCATGGTTGTTATGGGCACAATTTTAGAGTGCTTCTATAAAGTAGTACCATGGGTAGTCAAGACAAGAGATGCAAAAATCCACTCCAGAACTTGCAAGCATCATACACAAAAAGAAGGAATATAAGTTTCTAAATATCACAAGTATCATGCAAGGAGGTATCATTTTTGTAGGTTTTCACATGCTGTAGATGCACAAATAGAAACAAGGACCTCTAGCCGAGTCCAAGAGGAACCTCATGATAGATATTCCTAAGCCTAAAAATTACATAAACAAATTCCAGAAGAGCAATCATTTTTCAGATGATCCTTGCAATCAAATTACTCATTGGAAGAAGTGTTGCATGCCAAACCCTTAGACAAAGCATATTCCCATAAATAGGTGTCACGTGGATGACAAATAGGTGGCACTAAGGTAAAAAGGTAATATCTACAAGTAGTAAGTATTTATTTCTTGAAAAGACATGTTAAAATTAAATATACGCCTTAATCACTTACTTTTTTTCAATCACCATCAGGAGGGGAAATTAATAAGTCCCTTCAGCAATAAATAAATGGCACGTGTGAAAAAAAAATTTCACTTGGGATGAGTGAAATTTTTCTGAGGGAGGAAACAGGATTGGATCTCACTATAGGAAGACTTAATTGGCCACAGCACGAGAACCTAGGAAATGATGATGCATGCCTCAATTACATGGGACAATTAAAGATTGCCCCTAAGATGTGATGAAGCAAAACAAAAAGGGTGACAATTAATGCAGAGAGAAAAAACTTTTCTGTAGAAGCTATGGGAAGAACAATTGTTTGCAGAGAGCCCACTGATGTCACACCCTTGAGAAATAACCCTTATTGCTGGGATATATTTGAACGAGCTAGATGGAAAAATTACTTCTAGCTGCTAACCAAATACTCGAATGAGAGAGAAGATAAATTTACGAGCACATTCGATGGACATCAAGCCATGGTATTTAGCATATCTTTTCCAGTAATAGAAGACTTGATTGGGAAAGTGACAAGACTCCCTCAAAATGTACAAAATTGGGAAGAGAAACCCAATGCACAGCAAATCAGACAAAAATTCTTCCAAGGGGCATTGAGACAAGAAGCCTACCTGAGGCCTGTAGAGAAGTTATTACATTAATCATCAAGTACTTCACATGCGAAGGAAGGTATTCCCTACTCTATACAATGTAATTTAAATACTTAAATCACTTGAGGCATGGAATAGTAATAAATGTCCCAAATCACTTGCTGAATAGCCTAAAGAAAATGGCACAAGAATATCAGAAAGGGGTGAAGAATGCCTTATCTCATCACTGTCTGATATGGCTAATCACCAAGCAAGGCCTTCAAAACATCCAACCTAGGATTGATTTAAACTAGGTAATAGGGAATCCAGACCAGCCACCTGCAACATCAGAAGAAGAGAAGAGTCAAGAAAAAGTTGAAGAAAGAGTGGAAAAATAAGAAACCCCTAAGAAACAACCACAACAAGAAAGGAGATAAAAAAGAAAGCATATCATAAGCGTCCCTAGGGAGAGATAAGAGGAGTCTGGCATACTCATAGCAAGAAATACTAGGAGCTCTATTGCTATGAGCAGAAGGAGGAGGCTCATCATTTCCTCATAATAGGAAACCACAAAAGAGGTAGGGAGTAAGAAAATCAGCCCTAAAAAAGAAACAAATGCTTCTCTGTCTGCAGAATCAAGGGGCTATGTCTCTAAGAAGATGAAAGGTGCAGAGGCAACATCACTTGCTAGGGAGCACAGCATGCAAGAAAAGGAAGAAAAACCCCCTACACCTATAGTAGAGGGGGCACTTGAAGAAACTAAGACTACCTCAGCACCTAAGAAAAAAGGAAAAGAAAAGGTAGTAGAGGAAGTTACCCCCAAGAAGGAACAAAAGACAAAAATAACAGTTGTAAGAAGATCTCAAAGGATAAGGAGGAAAAGAACAACACAAACAAAGACCATAAAAATCAATGAAGAAGAACCTCAAAAGAAGAGGAAGGAAGAATTATTTATCACAAAAGAAGCTTTTGAGATAGTAAGAGAGATGGATAGTTGAGAAGAAGAAGAGAAGAAAGAACAAATACCTGCTGAGACACCACAGCAGGCAAAAATTGAAGAGGAGAAAAGTGAAGGGAAACAAGAACCTAAATTCCAAACTCTGGAGCAAGAAATGAAGGAAATCCACATTTTGAGAAGCATAATAAGAAACCTGGAGGGAAAAATAGGATTGGATGCCCTGATAGCAGTAGCAGAAGCTTTGGAAAATACTACCATGGAAGAAGAAAAAGAAAAAGAGCCTGCAGAAGAATCTAAACCTGGCCCTGAACCAAAATATGAAGGTAAATATAAGGGAGGAATGAATGAGTCCTCACTCCAAATGGTCCCATATAAAGCAAAAAAATATCCTACAGCAGAGCCTGAGGTAATACATTTTGACCTCGCTTCTGAAAATACCTATTCAGCTGGCCCTAAGGATGACCTATATACATTCTTAGAATAAAATTTTCTTGAAGATTACAATGTTTTTCAAAGGCTAGTACAAAGATTTAAATGGCATGTTGAAGCAATGCAGAAACATGACACATTGGCGGAGAAGGTGTAAAAACAGGAAGCAGAAATAGAGGGACTCAAGATGAAAGTAGAAAATATGTATGATCTTTTTACTAGGATTTTAGAATGCATTCCTCCACCACAAGTATATGCTCTATATCTATAGGAGAAATGGTTGCATTTCATATATGAGAAAGTATACAATAACATTCCCTATGATGTGGATGACCCCAAAATATTCTTTAACATATATAGAGAATCTGATCCTGAAACTTAGGCACAACTGAGAGATTTTTATATCCATAACTTTGTTGTTCCTTCTAATGTAAAGTGGAATCCTAACATGTACATGGGTGACATACTTCTAGATGCCTTCACATCCTACCTAAAAAATGAGAAGAGAAGAAAAGAAGAGGTAGATGAGTATCTAAAAATGGAAAAATAGTCCGTCTTAATGATAACGGGAGAAATTGGTTACCCTGAAGACATTGTAGAAGAATGGGTAGAGTTTGTATCAGAGGATAGATGGGCTACATGGGTTATGCAAAGGCGGATAGCTGTCCAGAACCAATATTTGATATTCCTAGATAAAGAAGGTAGAACAACTTATGTATCCTGTAAATCAAGATGGGATGAGTTGCCCACTATATTGAGAAATAAAGAGCCAAACTCACCTGCAAATTTTAAGCAGGCCTTACAAAGGGTTCATGATTACATAGAACCAGTAAGAATGAAAAATGAAGGATGGATAGGATTGAGGTTTCATCCTCCCATCTTATGGTATCCCATTCCAGATTGGAGGTAAATAGTACCATTGGATAAAGAAAAATAAATAGCCTTATGGCATGAACTTGGGATAAAGGGAGGTCTCTATGGATATGGCCAGATATGTAACCAAGACCCCTATGACTACGTAAAATATTGTGCCCTCAAGATGAGCCAGCTTACTCAAGGACGAGCAAGAAGCTATGTTGGGGGGTGTGATGAGGCCACATATTGGCATGTTTTGGCCCCATCTAAACCCTTTTTGAAGCATCTTACACATACAGTTGTGAGACTTTGATCTCCTCTTGATGGTTGATATGAGATAAAGTTATGATTTTTCATATATATAGTTTTGTATGTTCATTAAGATCTAATATAATTATTTAATTTGGTGAATCTTGTCTTTTGTGTAAACTGATGTTTCTGATGTCTCCATGAACAAATTACAAGATTCCATAAAATTTTGAAGTAGTAGGCTCTAGCCCGTAGCACTTTGGTTGTGATCCTGTAGCAGCTCGTAGTCACTAGCTAGGGAATGATAAGAGAGAATCATGACATTCAACAACAATGAGGCATCATAAAGTATATGGAGCTAAGTGTATGAAGCTGAAAAATGAGTTAACCAAGTAGCAACATTGTTTGGACAAGTCTAAGAAGTCTTTGGGTGATTTATCTTACTCGTAGTAAGCTCTAGACCTGCATGTAGCATCTTCTAGAACTACCTACAGCAACAGAACAATATGCACCTCCAACTGCCTGTAGCCAAAGAGAACTTATCAATCTCACACCGCAGTATAAGACAAAAAGTGTCAGCTATCCTAATGCATCATATGTAATGTTATGGTAATTCTGTTAAGTAGTTTTGTAATTATTTCTTATCATACAAATAAGATAGGAATTAGCTGTCTTCACTCAAAAAATATGAAACAAAACAACTATAATCTATTTGAGTGGTTTTTGATCATATTCCTAGTATAGAATAAGTTAGTAATCTCTCTCTCTATATATATATATTCAGATAGAAATGTAAAGGACAAAAAAGAGTGATAGATTAAGGAATGAAGTGATAGCTGTATGAGAGAAGAAGAATTGTAAATATGTGAAGACATAATATATTAATGTGAGTTTGTGCTCTTAAGTTCATTGTAATCTCTTTGTTGTAGCAATCTTTAATTGCTATAGCTCAATAGATGAATCGTTTATCTTCTTGAGTAGTTTTGTGAGTCTCTAAGGTAGGATTGGAACTCACTTCTACATGAGGAAGGGCCCCCTCGGAAAGAATTATAGGGAATATCCTATTCCTCCATTTCTTATTTATGTTGTGTGGATTGATTATCAGTTATTCATTTCATTTCTAAAAGTTAATGAGTGCATAGTGTGTTGAATTTTAGATCTGCAGATCAGCAACATCCATAGTTTTCTTTCCAATTTACACAAGCATTACTTTATATTCCTTGATGAATTTCTAGCCTAAAAATAATTCACTCAAAAGAAATGTAGCATATATTTTGTAGGCCCTTTGAAAAGCTTACGTCCATGGGTTGACATTTAATGAACAACATAGTATGAGACCTAATATCACTAGTTGATTATTCTACACATCAATGTGCCTTTTTCAATTCAATATTCTTTTAAGGTTGGAACTTAGAGGTGCTTGTTATGCCTGATGATGGAAAAGATCTTTGATACTCTTACATATTATTTTTGTCCCTTTAAGATTGTACTTGCATATTTTTAACAAAACTATACTTGCGTATTGTGAGCTATACTTGTCCCTGCACACTTTAAGAAAATAGTTACAAAAATAATAGGATTTCAACCTCTCTTGTATTCCATAGTGATTTCTTTTTCTTCTTTTGTCTGTCGTGATTCTCAAAATCATATGTGATTATACAAGATAGTAATTTCTCATTTCTGTATCAGCTTGATGTATCTTATGCCTCTTGATTTTAGGAGATTTATTTTCTTGAAGCGAGTAGGACAGGCATGCAAATTTAACCCTGAGCTCAAAATTGACAATTTTCCTGTTACTCTTTCAGGTACATTATTGTAGTGGATTGATGTAAAGAAGATGAAGTTAAAGGAGCTGAAGCTAAAACATTAAATACCAAGATAAAACCCCAAGGAAATGTTGGGTTCCTTCTACATTCCTTTTATTTTAGCTATATGCACATGTATCTCTTATTTCAGTAGTTATAAATTACATCCCACGACTTGTGTAGGAAACATTGAATTTCCTCATAAATAAATGATATTATTTATTTAATTGAGTTGTGTAATTCCTTTTACTTTTAGGTATTATTATATGTAATGATTGTACACTGAATTAAACAACTCAATAACATACTTAATAACACTTAATCATAGGAAATGATCAAATTGAAAATACTTGTAACTTAATAATGAACATCTGCAACATGTAATCAGTACCTTTGTTTGCTACTATGGGATGTAAAATCCCACATATGCTGTGATTCCCACCTTCATCAAAGAAATGCATTAGTCCTTCAGGTATTTTTTATTTCCTTTCTGAAGACGAACATGGAATGGTAGTATATGTGAGGTGTTAAATTCTGTAGCATCATACATAGTTGTAGATTGTATGTTGTTAATCAATTACTATAACTAAAAACACAATTAAAACTATATGAATTCCCCCTATTTATTTCCATATCATTAATACCTTCCATCTAAAACCAAGTTTTGAGTTTCTATTTTCACATGAGTGCAAGAAATGTCAACAGTAATTATATCATTAAATGAATAATTAAATGTTTCATCATATGAAATAACTAGATAATGTGACTTTAACAGTATTGGTTATTGTTGTTATATTTTTTATTTTATGTTGTATCATATTAACATACATCAATAGTCAAATCATACTGAAAGCAATTCATCATATTATACTTACAATATTCCATTAATAATCTACTGTAAGTTTGACATTATAACATCTCTGTAAAACACAAGTACACTATAAAAACAACAAAAATGTTCATATAATGGAAGTTAAAACCTTGTTATTAAAGTATATAATGAAATTGTAATCAATAAAAAAATACAATAGGCCTTTAAAGGCCTTATTCATTTGCGAACTAATACATTCACCTTTAATTAAATACAAATAAATTTATTACATCATATAAATCAATACAATATCAACCAAGTATGTCGCAATGCATTCTTTAACCATTTCCTATTACTTTTCAAAACATGCAATCTGAAAATAATAATTTATACATGGTCATCTCTAAAGAACTGGCATGGATTATAATCTTTTTTTTCTAGTCATTTCATCTTGAAATTGTATGCATGATAAAGAAGCTAATCTAATTAATAAAAACTAACACCAAATAATTCCAATAACAAAGCTAATAATCTTAAATAAACATCATAATAAAACTATGTAAGTGAAAAACTAACTAATGCATCCAATTAAACATTAAATACTAAGCTCTCTTGTTTTTTATGGGCTTTCTAAATTGTAGTTTCTCCTTTTTTTGAACTGATTGTGATTACGATGTGATTAAAGGAAAACTATCTCCATGAAGAGGAAAGGATCTCACCAACAAGGATTAATTGCCATGTATAGGTCTTCCTTTACTACTCATTGCAAGTAGAGGATAGAATGGATGTTAGATCAATAAGATTTTTAAAGTAGAAACACTCTTATCATGTGCATATAGTGTAAAAGTGAAACACTGGTGTAAGATTGAAAGGGAGATACTATGTTCTTTATACAACTTTCCAATTTGGGATAAGCTAGAAACCTAGATAATTTGAGATAAAGATAAAGTAGAATTATAAAGGGATAAACATGATTAGAAGGAATTAATTAGTGATTAGCAACTCATGGGAGTTGGAGAGGATATAATTAATCAAATAAGATTAATTAATACGCCAAGAAGAGCTTAAGAATAAATTTGGAGGTGATTTAGAAGGAAATAGGTAGAATTTGCAAGATTATTTAACCAATAAGAAGGTTTATTGTTTAAATAGAGGATTAACAAGGCTTAATTAACTAACAATAGTTAACTCAAATAGGATTATAACTAATGAAGTGTCGTTAATTGGCATCAAGAATGAAGGAAAGGATAGTTAATTAACAAAGTGTTGTTAATTGATTGAAATGAAGGGGAGTGTTAGCTATTTAGCGAGAAGTCTCTAATTATAACAAAATGATGGGAAAGCTGATAAAAAGTGCAATTTTAGTAGTAAAACTACGTAGTTGTATTTAGGTGTCTACATAAATAATAGAACATATACTATTTTATTTAATGATATTAGTTCATGTAATTTGTAATTCATTACATGAACATTATAATAAAATGATCTAATATAATCAAAGAGGTTCGTATCCTTAACATCAAATTACTTTGATCCATACCCATGTTGATTTAACTTACAACTTAAATTACTTTTAAACAACACAATCAAATAGTACATACAAGGTAATTGCATTCAGGTTAGCTTTCTCATAAATAATATTACTAATGAATAATTCCATTTGAATTTAAAGTAAATGATACATCAAATAATGTCATAGAAATCTACATTTAAATAACATTCAAATGATTATTTCCACCAAATGGATATAAATTATATTTCATATGAATGGAAGTAACAACAACCACTATAGCAATAAGGATCTTGATAAATAGAATTGCACTCTTCAATTAACCAATTCCTTTTAATATCAAGCAATTCAAACCAAGCCAATATCTTATGTATTAAAATTATGTATGCCCGAGAATGATTTTGAATCAATCTTTACTTAGACAAACATATCATCAATAGAAACTAAGGCTTCACAACTTCATATGCTTAGACTGTAATTCATTAACCAAGTCAAATTTTTTTTTTTATAATTGCATACTGGTTCTGAATACATAATTTAGAACTCACAATTCAAATAACCATTTATATAACAGACAACCATATGCAGCTGTAATGACTCGGAATACCTCCGATCTATTCATTCCATGACTCGGTAATCTACCGATCTATTCATGAGTAAAAAGAGTTAGTGTTTTTATTTAACACAACACTCTTGCGGTTCTCTTCCCTAATCTGGGATTCAGAATGCTCTGTCCAAGGAATCTAACTGAATAACTGTTACCATTATTCATCGGCATCTCATCCCTTAGACTAGGTGAATTAGGACAACGCAATCAGCAGCTTGCGATACTTTGGCCAAAGATTTGAAACATACTGTTCATGTCTCGTATTCCTTAACGGCATACTCGTCAATCTGGAATACGTCCTTCACCCCATTCATATGTTATATGGAATGTCTTATACTGACTACTGTCAGTCCTTCCTTTCACAACTGAATCACTCAGAGGCAGATTAACAAGGTGATAATGTTATATGGTTGCCCACGAGGATTAGGGATATGATGACATACTGGTTCAACCTTGTAGTTTAACCAGTGTGTCATGATACCCCAAATCTCCGAGGCAGTCTTATAACATGACCACGTTCTTAATCGGTCCCAGGGTAACTCGTGCGAAATCAAGTGTAAATCTTAGCGATCAATGCAAAGGGTGTCGCCATAAGTCATCTGCATTGTTGTAACTTCGAGAAGATCCTAATCTCCTCGGAGGTACAAGCCCTGCAGTCGACTTATGTCGTCAGCCTTTAAATCCGCCTCGAAAAGATCTACCCAATAACAAGCGTTACGCACTTGAGTTTAAATTTCTTTTAAAGACTTTTCCCTAAGGTTAGCCTTTCCAAATCCCTGGATTCTTTGTCTTAAGACGACCCTCCTCTATTAAAACCCATTACATGGTAGAGATATTACGGTCAAGTTCCCATCAAGGAGTCATTAGAATACACCTGATTCTAAAGCAACAGAATCGGACAATATCTCATAACCTTTGCTTGAGATTGCCATCTGAACTCCATTTGATTGCCTATCAGTTCTCTTAACTGAATTTATATCATACTTTTTAGTTTAAAGATATAAGTGATTAAGAATCCAATTTACTGTTGTCTTTCATACTTAGGACTAGGGATTAGTAATTTAATCCAGTTGTTTAGCGTTCTCTTTAGGCTCGTTCTAGAAAGACAATTATTTAATTCCAATATTGCTTTCGCTAGAACAAATTAGAACTACTAAACACTCATAAGAATTTAATCTCATTTACTTACAAGCTTTCATTGTCAATCACAAAAGCATCCATATTATACAATAATAACAATGCCCCTTCGTTACATAAACCGAAGAAGGTCATCTTTCAGAAATAGAATACAACACATAAGTATCAAACACACTTATTTCCATTCCTTTCAAAACTATACAATTACATTTTATGCAACAGCATACTTGATACAATGCTATCGGAAAAAAAACATTTTCCCATTTAGTACATCTATAAAATCAAGCTGTAATTCATTACAAATCAAATAAACAATCTGATCAGCTTGTCAGATCTGCATTGCTTTTACCTCTTACGGTAACCATCTGCAAAAATAGTCAACATGAGTCAGTTCAATGAACTGAGCATGATAAGCACTAACTTTTAAAACAATTGCAATCCATCAATTGTTTTCATTAAACACCCTGTTTAAATGAGATCAAATATCCAAATAAGTAAACATATTCAGACTATGTCCTTGTAATACGGAATGATTACAATTATGTAACTCTATCATTGTTACAAAATATTCTTATTCACTTTCTAATATTTCATCAAATATTAAAAGAATCAAGGAACGAATGTACACAACAATCATTGAATCCAAAATCACAAAACATTGTTCAGATCGTTTCATTCTTCCAAAAGGGAACAACATAACAATTCGGAATTCCACCAATATGTTACAAAACAATTTCCCACTGTTAGATAAATATCAACAAGTATTAAATAAAGGAAGAGAAAGAACCTATCCATTCCTACTTCCTTTCACATAAGTTCATCATCACTGTACCGTCCTAGATATAAAAACATTCTACCAGCCTATAAATGAACAGGTTAAACAAGCCACAAGTAAGATCACTGTTCTAAATCAAGAAATAGAAACATAGCAAAACTCCTGTACAACAACTAACACATCAGCAATTCATGTATCAACCCTAAGCCCAATGCTAGTTCCTTTTACACAGTAAGGCTTTGACACAAGTTGAAAACAAGAAACTACAAGCGTAACGCTGAAAACAACAACCTTATTGCATCAAGCAATTTGAGGTTTCCTAGAGACTATGCTAAGTTGACCACACAGTATTTCCAAATCATGCACAGTCAAATCGGACAGATTAAATGGAAAAGAACATAGCATACTTATTCTTGCTCAGTCAAAATCAGACTGACTGAAGTAAAAGAAGGGAATACAACCAATCGATCCTTACCTTGGCGCATGCAAGTCTTAGTGTGGTATTCGCGACTTACCCAAACAAGATCAGAACACGAAAAAGTCATCCATATTCAAGGATCTCAACAGTGACAAAGACAGTGTCCAAGGTCAAGTTCAGAAAGAGACAGAAGTACCAGCTACCTTTCCAGAATTCCAAATGATTCAACCGAGGTAACAATTCAAGCAGATGCAATATGAATTCATACTGTTGTTCGTCAACAAAGCATAAATAGAATCAGATGAACAGATTAATCTTTGATTTCAAACCAAAAGAACCCGACTGAACTCTGCCAACCTTTTACACAAATTTGTACAGGGTGAAGACGTACATGTCCACCTAAGAATCTGTACCTCAAAATCCCAGAAACACGAAGGTATTCCAATCGCAATAACAAGATCGAAATACATGTTATTCCATTAAGTCACCGGCACATAAAATACCCACAACTTAACTTTATTCGGCTCAAAAATAAAAGGAATCATTCATTCGACTCCTCAGAGTCGTCCAATTCACAACAATATAAATCTATATATTCACACTGAAAAACTGTTAATGGTTTTGTACTCATAACCACTGAACCCTACAGCAACGTACTATGAAATTGGTTGATAAATCCATCTATGCCATTCATGGCAAACATTCAGAATGAAACAAGTGAAGCAAATCGAATACCCATTTCAAGCAAGGAAATCAACTGAGCCGCTTCGAAACTTTCGAACAACTTTCACATAGAAATGAAAATGCATACCCAGGAAGTCTTTACCCTTTAATTATTTCAAATAACGGTAGCCAAAAGACCTGTTTTTCTTACCAGGCTTCCACGAAAATCCATTCACAAAAAATGTATGGATGAATCTACATTCCCAGCAATAGATAGCAATATATACGATTCAATCATGGACTCCACTGAGTCAATACAATAAAGTATAGGTGTATCTATATTATACACAGTCCACAAGTAATCCGCTAACACAATCACAAGGGAAACAACTTCAGCTAGGTCGTATAAACTACGGTAACACAACAGTTACCTACTCCTAACAAAATTAGAAGACAATGAAAACCCAAAAGTATCATTAAACACTATCAACAAAACCCACGACAGATTTTCCAAAGAAGCGATAATACTGATCAATCTTACAGTATTCATCAAAATCATTCCATACAGTTTCCATAACAAGAAACAGCGACCACTAGTCAAAAACATACAGTGGTCTTATACTACACACAGGTATATTCTAAGGGCTCACGCCAAACAGGCCAAACACTCAAACTTTTATAAATAAATACCTCACATGTATAAGCCAGAATGAATACTCAAAGCAAATAGGGCCGAAATTCGATTTCAATAAACACCCATCAAGAGGAAATTGAAAAAAAATCGAACCAGAAGAGATACAGTGCCAAAAATCAAACAAGATCTCCATAGAAAATTCATCTATTTTCACAAAACGTTTGAACAAAGTTGTTCTAATGAAAGCACTTGAAAGACAGCAAGATATTTAAAGGTTAGGGCCTAGCATGCCTGTATTCTGATCAAATTTCTGAAGCAGACCACAGGAAGAGCTCAAACTCCCTTTCTTTTTCCACGATAAAGCGACCAACAAAATTTCGCTGTCTCCATCACATATATATCCTCCATGACAGAGAAAAGAGCTAGAGAAATTCATTCTTGCCATGCAACTCAAAGAGAACTGGTGCGAAGAACTAGTAAACAAGCAGAGCAGAGCAAAAACCAAAAAATCGCGATAAGCCAAACAAACCCACAACAAACTTCCCGTTTGCATGCCTTCTTGCGAGTTCTGAGCTCGCTTTCCGAGAAAATTAAATGCCATTAAACCAATTTTCCCGCTTAAACTCAACTTCCACCCACCGACCACCAGATTTGGTGACAGTCCATCTAAAACTCATGTTCATTTCCAAAACTAGCGACCTGCCACGTCCTCACCGGTTAGCCGTCGCCTAAGCCTCCGCCATGACCTGTCCTTCATCCTTATCCCTTACATTTATTGCCATAGAAAACACCGCCCATGGTTCGCCCTTCATAATTCTCCTCATTAGTTAGGTTAGTATCTTAGGTTAGAGTTTAGGGTAATAATACCCACACTAACAAATTTACACAAAGATACTAACTTAGGATATTAACAAATAGCCTAGGTCTAGGTTAGACTAACAATAATCTAACCCCTAGGTTAGGTTTTAGTTTTAGGCTACTAACCCTTAATAATTCCAGTTTGGTCCTTGTCTTGAAAACTCGGAAAGACCTGTATCATACCTTCTAGAACAGAGTTAGCTCCTGTTCTTATTGCAGAATTGTATGTCAACGAATTATTACCTGGTCTACAATCGAGACCTTCCAGATATACTTTGATATTGGGAACCATTTCATTTCCCAAGATCAGCCTGAGTCATACTCCTGACCAGCTTAATCAATGCTTCCATACCTTGTAACCTGTTCAAGGTCTGTGATCTAATTCATCAAACAGATTTAAAGCATTTCTTGGATCAATTCCACTGATCCAAGTCTAGATATTATAGATGAATATCTCTATAATTCATTCCGTGATCAGATTAATATTCAGACACAACATGAAATAAATAAAAGAGTCTATTCATATTTTGACTCAGTCAAGATATGCAATCAATCTGCAAAATTCAATACATATCAAGCATGATTTTTCTGAATCGAGGAACACATCCTTTTACAAGAAATCACATATCAACACTTGTATGCTTAGGAGAAAGTAACAACAGTTCAGGGTGTTACATAGGATTCACAACATGTGGTACTGTAATAGGCACAGATGTGGAAGAGCATGTAGTAATAAGTCTCACAGGTTTTTAGAAGCATCAAAAGCAGGTTCAGGCTCAAAGACTGGCAATCAATGTCAGTGGGTACAAGTGCAACAACTGTAAGTGGACTAGAAGCATGGATATGGTTGTCCACAATATGATGGTGATGCTGTAGGCTAGGCTAGCAAGTTTGTTCTGTAGGGAGTGTATTATTGTATCCTTATCATGAACGAGTGATTGTAGGAGAGAATTTAACTTCTTGAGTGATCTATTTTCTTCCACAAATTTTACAATATCCTCTTGAATTCCACATACTTCAGAGAAAAGCATATCATTCTTAGAATCCATGATAGGTACAAACTGCAACTCCAAAAAATTTAGGACGTCGGGCTCAGCCGAAATTGCATCCACAATTGATTACAACACTCCTCCATATTTTACACTTTATAATTATAGTGCAATTATCAAAATAAATAACTCCAATGGAAAGAGTACAAAAAAAACAAGCACTTTTGCAAAAAACAATACTCAAAACCGAGTTACTGATCAAAAGTTACAAGTTTTTAAATATTTTGCTCTGTTATTTATTTTAGTTGCCACTAAAACAAATAAATTGTTGTTACCTTCACCACACAAAAAAATTAAAGGGGGCTCAATTTAATCACATACTAGTAGGAATCACAAGCTTTAAGCCCTCATATGACCATTCCATATGACCCAGGGCTGCCAAAAAAGGAAAGAACCAAAATTCTTCTCCACGCCGCCCGAAAATGATCTGTCGTACGAGAAAACAACCCAATGTAGATCTCACAAAAATCCAAAAAACCCAAATAAATAAAATCACGTTTCTTTCCTTCATGGTCTGAATCCCGAGGCATATATGAATACACAAAAATAATTTATTTGCAAAATAAAACTTACAGACGGATGTCAATAGCAATCTCCTAATCTGATACCATGAAAGGAACGATAACCAAATCGTACCAACTAAGAACACAGATGCTAATCAAACACCACGATCAATAAGATGAAAGTAATTCACGAGAATAACTTTACATAAAACCTTTGCAAACAAATGAGAAACAATATCATATATTATTATGGAACTCAATGCAATACATTGAGAATGGGCCTTGCTTAAATAGGCAAGGAATAACAATCTAAGAACCAGTCAAGGTCATAGATCAAGCCATAAATCAAGGAAATAACTAGTCATCAAAGAACTAGTCAAGACCATAGATTTAGGAGAGAACTAGACATCAATGATCTAGTCAATACCATAGATCAAGGAAAAAGAACTATACCTAACAACTAGATAATATCTCCTAATATCTAAATAAGATAAAAGAAATATCCACACACATAAGTGGGTGAGGATAAATACAATAAAGGTAAATAAAGTACCTAGGTGAACATGAGCTAAGGTAAATACCTACTAATATAGATAGGTCTTACAATTTTATACCATTGAAGCACTTTGAATTTGAGTGAAGAGTCTAAAAGCCTGAATGCAACATCATCTTATGTGACTAGATGAACTGAGAAGACATTTATAATGTCTTGAATGTGATGAGCAAGAATTGTTTTATTATCATCAGTGAAAAAGGGAATAATATTGAATGCAACCACTAGTATGTCATAGTACGTGCCAAGGGATAAATGGATACCACCATTGAAGTTGAAAAATGGAATATTTCTCTGGCGTGTCATGATTCAGATGGGTTTTAAGACTCGAGAAGAGTGCACAAAATGTCTACCAGGAGGAGGAGTGGAAAGTTCTGTACATTTTAGAGATGGATATTTGTGTGCTACTCTATTTATTCTTCTTCTTAGAGACAACTATAATATTCAAAGGATTCACCAACTTCTGTGTGCTATCTGGTTTGAATCCTTCAAATGGAAAATGGCACTCTAACTATTGAAACAAGTAGATATGGATGTTGGGAGTCACCAAATGTGTTTAACAATCTTTCCTTTCATTTTACAAGTCATGCACATCCTTTTACGTACACTTGTGGGTTCCCATTGTGTATAATTCCTTTGTGTAATAGATCTTTGCCCTTCGCTGGTTGTCCTTTGTAATTTTACAAAGTCCTTGGTATGATTCTTGTACTCAAGCCTTCTCATTTCAAGTCACGCACATAATCTCACATAGAATCTTGCTCCCTCATGCATTTCCCTTGTGCATCTCTTCTTATACATCCTTGTGTTACAACTTACCCTTTTCCTCTGTACATGCTTGCTATGCGCACAACCTTTCTTTGAACTTTTTTTTGCATCCCCTTTTTGGATCTTCAAACTTCTCTTGCACATTTTCATATCTATGTATGCATCCCTTATCCCATTTACCTTGTGCACCCTCTCACACACACTGGTGGTATTCCTATGCAAATTCTCTCCCGTGTATGCACCCAAGGATATAACCTCCGTGCCAATCCTAGTGCACCATGTGAACATCATGAAAACTCAATAGATAAGTGTAACCCACAAGGACGAATATAAAATTTCCAAATATGCACCGAGCCTTATAGCAAATGGAAGTGTGACATGTGGTAAAATATAACTTACAGTCAACCAACCAAATCTCGTGACTAATAATTGTGCCACGTGTCAGGCATGTTGCTCTTGCACTGAAGAACTTTAAATCACAATAAATTCTTCCACAGAGTTTGAAATCATGGGTGATTAGTCTCATTAGAAAGCTACTGACATGGGCTACACTCTAGGATCTTCAAAATGTATTTTGGTGGGATTTTTTTAGGTGAAAATTGGAAAGTGTGACTTGGGTCATCAATGAACACTTCCAGTCGACTCAACCACCCTAATTTTATGGGATTTGGCCTTTGTCCTCCTTCCAAAATCAAAATGACGTGGAGAGGTGGATTTGATAAAGATCTATGTTGATGTACACACATTTATTACATCTTGTTGGTAGTTGTGAATGGAAATGTGATTTTTCCCTCGTCTTTTCTCTTATCTTCTATATATGGTAGAATAATGCTCATTTGTAAAGTTTGGACCCTCTTAGATTGCAAGAGCATTATTCAAAGTAGCATGTTTTATATTTTGAGTTACAGGTCTCAGATCTAGACGACTGCATCTGGATTCTTGCCTCCTCCTTTCATTATAATCAACTGTGAATTAATCTGAAGGAATAAAAGTTATGTTTTATGGCCATTCTCTTTCCTATCACATGTTTATTGCATCTTATTACCTTTATTTTATAATATTAGTGTGTTGTGCATGTTTTACATCACTTGTAGGGTTATTTTTTATTGTGCTCCATGGAAATGAGAGCTTAAATGCTAGTATGGACTGTGGCACACATGTTTTCCCTTTGAAATTTTTCTCTTTTTTTCACTCATATAAGAGTGTTCTTCCCCTTATTTCTAATGCTATCATCTCTATTTAGTTTAGGATTTCATTTCATGCATCTCGTTCTTACCCTGGTCCCTTGGAATCATAGAGTAAGATAGTTGCATTTCCTTTCTTATGAGTAGTTTTAGCAGTAGAAATAAGTAGAGGAATCCAACCTTCTTCAGAGGTTTACCTCAAGTGCAAGGTCCAAAAACTTGTAGAAAATACCATGTTTCCTCAAACCCCTAGATCATCCTGATTAGGGATGGGTGTGATTTTGATCTCCAAAAATTTTTATGATAGGTTATTTATTTTTTAATGTTTTAAATCATTTCCCATAATCTGTCATCAAGAAGTGATGATTTCATAAGTGTAAACATCATCTTTTCATTATAAAAAAAAGTAATGATAGAGAAATATCATTCTTTGATCGATCCATTTATCCAATTCAACAACATCAAATTTTCCTTCAAAATAAAAATTATCAAAATTTACTCGTACCTTAAAGGGTTTGATTGATGTAGGTGTTGTTGCAGAGGAAGGTTCAATTTTAGGGATGAATCAAAAGAGGACATTAACTAACTATTCCATTATTGGCCTCCTCTTCTTCTCAAGGGATTCATCAAACATTTCTCTTTTGGGATCTCCTGTTTCCTCTTGCGTTTCTCGGGTCATTTGAAGTGATAAGGAAGGTAATCCAAAGGATCATGGGTTTGGAAACCATGCTTCTAGTATTCAAAACTCATGTGTTATGACATGTAATACTGGAAATAACCTAGCTCTGATATCAATGATCTGAATTGAGGTACAATTGGTGGAAAACACACTAATGATGGTACTTAATGTGTTATAACAATCAATTCAAAATGAAAGAGATCCAATGTTTTTTTTTATTACAATTCCAAATGTATACAATCTTAAAAACTTCATAAGAGAGATATATTCCTTGAGATCTATCTCTTTATTCAAAACAATTTGCATTATAGCTATATACTGGAGAATATGAAAAACTACTCAAAAAAGAATATGAAGGGCTTTGATGGGAAAAAAAGTTCATCCTATATGGAGAACATTTGTATCCACCTTAGGGATGGATTTGATAGGTCATAAGTGGAGAAAATATGAAATCTATCCTATTATTTTTATTTTTATTAGTGCCCCTTGTTATGGTAATAACTCCTATACAATTGACCTAATTTGTGAACTGTAAGAACTATTGGAAATATGAAGAAACAAAATTTATAAGGGAATTTTTGATTATGCTCTGTATATCTTTTGTAACATCCAAACTACATAAATTATCCAAATACTCTCAAAATTGCAAAATACTAAAAGCCATTGAAAAAAAACAAAAAAAAAATATTTTCAATACTTTCCATAAATAGGTTTTCAGAAATCCTATTCTAGATCACATTTCTTGCATGATACTACTTGCTTAGGTCATTTATTACTTACACTACATTTATTTCTTTCACCATTTATTGATATATAACATTTATTAACTTGACTAATCTATACATTTACATGTTTTATTCCTTGATTGTTCTATGAAATTTTATTATTGCTCCATGTATTTGTGTGCTATATTAATTGAATATCATGTGACATTGATTAAAATTAAATTCTATATGAACTTGTGTGACTACTAGATGATAATGCCTACTTTTCTTGCTTTAAAATATTTTTTGAGTTGTGATGCTATCTTCTTTGACTTCTTTATGTAACTATATGTTATCTATTGTGTTTTCTATCACCTATATTTTGTATAACAAGTTTTTTGTACACTTGTGTGCTCTATGTTGTGTTTTATTGGTATAATTATATGATCCATGATCTATTTTTTCATATACACATATGTTTATGCATGATTTATATTACTTATTTTCTTTATGTTAATATACATTGAGGGCATACTATCCCTCCTAATTCCTATGATACACACTTTCTATATCCTCAGAACATAAAAAAACATCCTATGACACATTACTTGATACATTTGATAAGATAAAAATACTATGACATATTTCTTTCTCACTTGAGTTATTTATTTGAGAAACACATTGTTATGACATACTTATCTTATGATTGACATACATACATACATACATACAAACATACATACATACATACATACATACATACATACATACATTTGGTACAAACTAGGTTTTGTACACATTAATTGATATACATATATATATATTTCTTTGGTACAAACTAGGTTTTGTACACATTGATTGATATACACATGGATTATAGAAACACTTTCTTAACAAACATTTCTTGATTGAATTTTTGGCTGTAGGCCCTACAATTTATTTACATGATGATTATTACTTGTTTATATTGCTTCTTACACATTGGTTTTTAATCATATTAAATAATAGATCACTAGTTATTACACATTTCTCGTGACACTTTGGATAGTTACACATTATGACATAAATCACTGTTTATTACACATTTCTTTGTGCACATTGTTTTCTATGTTTAACGACTATGACATTTGTTGTTACACAATACTCTACGTGGAATGATTTATATATACTTATTATATGTAGTGCCCGCATTTTTATAGCTCAGTTACTTGTTGCTCATTTCTCATAGACATGTTTTGATAGAGATTTGTTATATTTTAGACATTACATTAGGAGATTTGATCTGATTAGGCATGTATGGACATTTAGGTGTATAACACCAATTTAGCTTGATTACTATGTTGTTTGCATTATCTTATGATGTCATGGATACTAATTGATATGATGTTGTTTTGGGACGTAGTTATATTGATGGATACTCAGTTTGTTGCATGTTGGATTCTATGGATACATGTCATTTTATCATTGTGACTAACTTATGGTGAATTATGTATAGTTGTGCACGTGGTCGCACTTTTGATTCCAGAAAGATGAAATTTTAGTCTATAATTCATTGATATCTTATTTAGTAGTTGATTTATATTTTATCAGACAAGTGCGTTTAATGTGTGCATGAGTGTGCAGGTGACAGGTCACAGGAGAAACATGGGACTCAGGCTAGCTACACAACTTTGCACAAGCAGCCCATAGGCTAAGTCCTAGCCATGTTTATTGGTTGAGGCCTTAGCATTAGAATTATTATTTTGGGCACCATGGGTGACCCTCATTTGTATGTAACATGTCTTGTAATTATTAATTTTGCTTAGGGTGCTTAGTTTGTGTTGTAAACTAGTTTTGGGGGAAATAATGACCCCACTTGCATTAAGTTTTGAATTAGTTAATGATGTAATTAATCTAGAGGGTTCAGGGTCACATGTGAACCATTAGGTGGTCCCCACACCCTCTAACCTTGTGCCAAATTTTTCCAAACCCGAAATTGGGTTATTTTGGGCATTTTTAGGGACCCCTTTTTAGTTTGGGAGTTCCCTTAACATAAAAATGAGCCCTTGGACCCTACCTAATAGGAAGGGGGCCTTATTTCCAAGGCTAGAGGGGTTTTTCCCTCCCTTTTTTGCCTCTTGTTTTTTCACATCCATGTAAGGGGTATAGATTAGTGTGTTTGTTAAAAGTTGCACAAGAATTGTCTTGTTATCATTTAGAGTAATTTGGGAGAAGAGGGCTAAAAGGCATTTTAGCCTTTCTCTCTTTTGTTTTTGGCATCTTTGACCTCGAAGGAGGAGAGGGGTGAAACATGTCACCCCCTCATTTGTGAGGATTTTTTCTTGCTCCTCTTCAAATTCCCCCTCATGGGAAAAGAAGAGAACTTTTTTTGGGAGCTTTTGCTTGGATGCTTGTGGATTTGGAGCTAGAGTTTAATTGAGTCAAGAAGTGGAAAAGATTGAAGTGGGAAAGCTTTTTGGAGATATTTCTTTGAGTTAGGTCTCTTAAGCCTTATTGTATGTGTTGTATTCATGCTAGTTGTTAGATTTGTTTACTTGGAAATGTGGTTGTTGCATGTGGATTTTTATTTATTGTCACTTTTTTTGCTCCCTCCATCGTATGACATGATGGATTTTTAGATTTTGGGGGAAGAGAGAGGGATGTTTCCCTCTTAATCCTCATAGGCTTGATGGGAAAGCATTGTAGGATTTAGTTATTCCCCTCAAATGGTTTTGAGGTGGGGAAGTTGGTTCATTTGGCTTGAACCTCCTTCCCCATTCTTGGTAAGGAAACCCTTGGGCTACAATTTTGGAGAACTTCTCTCCTCTCTTCCCCATTTGTTTAGAGGTCTAGAACTTGGGTTCTTCTCTTTTTAACCTTTGTAAAATTTGGAGTCTTGCTTTTATGTTTGTTATATCATGTGGATGTATTTTTGGTTGTTCACCCTCACTCTTGTGTAAGTGTTGTGGATGGTAGTCCTCTTTCCCATGGGTTTGGGGGAAGCTAGCATGCATCCCAACCTTGGGAAATGCATGTGATGATGCCTATGGTTGGGTGGTAAAAAAAGCCTCAAGCTTTCTTTCTCCTTGTATGGGTTATTGAAGGCATGGAAGTTAGATGTTCACGATGTTTCAATGACTGAATGATCACTTCAGCCATTGTGTCTTCCCAGAAACATTGGGTACCACACACGAGTACCATTGTATTCATACCTGTAAAGGTACACACAACCCGCCCCCATTAAACGATATGCCAAGGAGTTTGTTAATTTGCCTTCCTTATGTGTTTTAGTTTTTCCGTTGATTAATGAACTCTAGCGCCCACCAAGAGTTTGCAAAAGCGATCAATTGTGTACCACCCAAACCATATTCATGTACATGATTGTCCAGGTTAAATAACTGCTAGCTTCCTCCATCAACAAACCATGCATTGAATAGAAAATAGTGTACATTACTTAATACCTCAAGATTGGTTTTGACGCATAGGGATCCACCTTGCATCAACAAAACTAGTAATAAAAGTCCCTTTCTCAATCGAATCATGGATTCCCACTTGTTTAAAGCTAACGTACTCCCGTCATTTACTGCAGGTTACAACAGGAGACATAGCCAAGAGACTTCCCTACTTGTAATTACAATAGGCTTTGGTGGACAGAAGAATACTTCCAAAATTGTTAGCCCATGCAAATAGTTGAATTTCAGATTGAATCATGATTTCCATCACCCAACTGTATGTCGCCTTATGTCTCCTAATTCTTTAAGTCATCTTCTTTAATTTCCTCATTGATTAGTCTCCCTTATCTTTCATTTGTTACATAACCCATCTACTTTCTTGTTTCGGCAAGGGGGTATCATACAGAATTAGAATTTACAGGTGTATTAGTTTATTGTTATCCCTTCCAGATGGGGGAAGTCTACCATGCAGATGGGGAAAGTAGAGGGTTAGTAACATAACGCCCCGAAAACAACTATCAATATATATGCGTTTGGACCCTATCTCCATTCCCTATAGAACCTCTCCAAATCGGATTCCCCCCTTGAGAAGCGGGAAACTAAAAAAAGACCCATCTTTTTGAGCAATCTTATATATCAGTAGTGAGCTATATATTATGATACCGGTGACATTAACTATGGCTTGTCTCTTTTGGTTTTATGCCCGCTGTGAGTGTAGGCCCAAAAAAAAACTAGCAAAAATTCTAATCATGTCATACGGCTAATGATTATGGGAGCCTTCTTGAACTTCCCCTGGCTTGTTCAAAGTGTTAATCTAGGCGGTCCCCATAAATGTTGTTAATCCTGCGATGTCTATTCCAAGACTGCATTTAAAAGGACATCCTCTCCAGTAACCTCCTCTAACAGACTTAGCTGAATCAACCCATACCTGATACCTGGCTTCCTAAGCTGATCCTTCTTAGCTCTCAAGCAAATATCTACAAAAGCTTCCCTTCAACTTTCCGCGCCTCCTGGACACTTATTTGTAGATCTCAATTAAACTCAGCTCTCGCATTTCTCAGGCCACCTGCTCCACCAGCCTTCAAGAAAATTTCCCAAGCTATAAATCCCATTTTCTCTTCATTTTCCATGTGTGATCATGACCACTTTTTCACTATGTGCAACTGACAGAACCATCAATAACCCACAAACTAGATCTTCAGGGGCTGCTGCATGTTCCCCCTTATAAGGCTCCTCGTTTAAACGCAACCCAAAAAAAACATCGTTCATCTCCAAATCTTGAGCGAGAATGAATAGGACAATCCTGATCCCTGTTTCAGGCCTAGAACAACCGTGCCTGCAAATACAACTAACTGAGTGAAATCAAGAGCACTTCTGTGCAAACTTTTAACAAATGGACACTAATCTATACCCCTTACAGGAAACCTGAAAAAACAAGAGGGCTTTCAAAAGGAAAGGAGAAGGTGAAAACCACGTGTTAAGCATTGGAAATAAGGCCCGCCTTCTCGTAGGTAGGGTCAAGGGCTCATTTTATTGTTAGGGCACTCTTTCTTTAAAAGTGTCCACTCAAAGGTTCCCTCAACTGCGAAAATAAATTAAGGGTTTTGGAAACATTTAGCAAGGTTAAATAACTCCCAGTTTAGCAAATGACCATTACTGGTTCACAGTCACCCTTAGAACCCTTCCTAGATTAATTAATCATTATCTTTAATTTGCCCAACAATTTGTTCAGACTAAGTGGGGTCTATTATTTCCCCAGAAAACCAGATGAGGTATGGTCTCGGCACAACCAATTAATCATACCAATCAAGCAAAAATCGTTAATTCTACAAGACTTGTACAACAAAAATTACGGGATTCACCCTTACGTGCCCCAAAGCCTAGTTCAATCCTGGATGCCCGGGCCCATCAACAACAACATGGCTAGGAAATTAGCCATATGGCTGCTTGTCAGACAAAGAATGTTGTAGACTAGCCATTGAGTCCCTTTTTTCTATTGGACCGGTCACCTGTCACATCATGAGCGCACTTGTCCTTAGAATAATCTGCACGCAATGGAAAACTGTCCTTTTTATCAATGATGGTATAGACCTAAAATTCAGTTTGCAAATCAAGACTATGCTCCCGGCTTGGATTAAGTGGATAATATCTCTTCACATTTGTTATCCTGGCATCACACCTTTAAACATGGCTTCCGTTGGTATCACACTTCACACAGATTTCTCCACTCCTTCCTTAATTGCTATGACGTTTTGGCCTTCTATTCAAAGGACTTGCATAGGTGTTGGATACTTAGCCTCCCCTCTTGCCTCTAAGTACGGTTGCAATCAATCCACTAAGTGCTTTTTGTCCCCAACCCAGTACACTAATCTCCAATCTGCTACCCTGTACATCATTGGAGAAGGATCCGAAACCTTATCATTTACATGGGTTCCCCACACACCATTGCAGACATTTTACATTGAAAATATTTTATGGGTCTCTTCCCAATCTAAATTCTAATTCCGAGTATATCAGGCCTGTCCTATGCTTTCTGTTCTAGCGTTTGGATCTTTGGTCATGTTTGGCTCGTTGATTACTCTTCACACCTTATGTTTCTCACTTCCTTCTCTCACAAACATTCCTATGAGCCTTTCCTGTTACCAGTTTTCTCCACTTTATTGAGCGGGCTCCTAATGTTTTTCTTTCTTGGTTGCCTCTTGCTTTCATAGACGCTCCTACGTCTTATATATGGAAAAACTATTCCGAATACATAATTAACCAAATATAAGTCACGAATGGAAAATTTCATGTTTGACCGTACCGAATCCCTACATTCTACTTCCTGAGTATCATCAAATTGCTATTGTTAGTAACATTCCCAGTGCTTAATCCATAAATGTTATCTATGACCTCTAAGATCAATTGCAAACCATTATGTTAATCACTAGTACCCTGTGTTATACCTTCAATGTCCAGACTGCTATATCTGATCCCACCTACCTAATGTATCTCCCAAATATAACATATCTACTATCACCTAGACATGGTCTATTTAGGAAATGAGCCAAGAGTAAGAGCTATCTGAAATGCGGAGGCCCACTAACATGGGCCCACTTAGCATCTTGGAGAAAGTATTAAAAAGTAGTATTGTGTAACAACAAATGTACCATAGTCGTTATCCATAGAACAAATGTGATAAAAATTCATTCGGATAATTGGTGAACCAGGTCGATACTCCTCCTCTATCCAATGTTGTACAATCCACGGTCACGTAGAAATGGGTAATCAGACTGTGATCTATATTTATGATCTAAAAGCCAATGTGTACGATGAGTGATGGGAAACATAGTAATAATCTTGTAAATTTGCTAAGTGTAGGGCTACATGGGAAATAATCATCAAGTCAGTAATGTCAGTTAAGAAATGTTTCTATAATCCTACGGATTCAAACAATGTCTCAAAAACCTCTTTGGTCACCAAAAGTAAATAACTATGTATATCGAGACTCCGTGTACATCTACCTACAGTTAGTATTTGTATGGCTTTCATTGTATGACGTATGTAGTTATCATGTTTGATGTTGTAGTAAACTTGTTCAATCATAAGGATAGTATGTCATAACAATGTGTTTCTCAAATAAATAAACTCACAGTGAGAAAGAAGCCGTATAGTATCGTTATCTTATCAAGGAATCGTATGCATAAATGCCTATTGTCATAGGGAACTTTTTTACTCCTTCTAGAATATGGAACAGTGCTTATCCATATGACTTAGGAGATCAGTTTCCCTATAATTCTAACTCAGACACATAAAGAAGAGGTAGTAACGTATTCCATACATGCTTCTTCAGGACAATGTGATGCTTGAAAACAAATAGAATCCATGGATCATGCTATCTAATTCTACCGGAATACGAATTCCAAAGCTATTAGAGCACACCAGTGTACAAATAAACTGTTATCCAACAATTTATCAGGTGGTTTACTTAAGACATAACTCATCTAGTCCAAGCATTTTCGAATGCCAGTATTTCACAATCTACGAAAGTTTTCAGCAAAGATTATAGAATCCCGTTGGGGTACTCATTATCATAAGAATTGTATTTGCTTTAAATTTCGGAAGGGAAAGTTTCATAGCCTATATCATCTCTAGTCAGGACTACCATTTATTCCAGCCAATTAATCCAATCAACCCTAACATGTCCACCGTTCCCCTGCTCCGAGAGTCAACACAAAACAGGTCTGCTGCTTAATAAATTTCATGGAACGTCAGGAATAAATACATCGTACATGTATAGATTCTGTCCCAAGTTAATACAACGTTCAATATCCAAGACACTTAAGCAACCATGAAATAAATAATATGTACAGTAATAAATGGACAAAGCAAGTATGATCTGCGAAGAGTGTGATTCTGAATAGGATCCTCAAAACCTACGTATTTCACAAGAAAAGTATTGAAAATCTTTTTTGTTTTTTTTCACATCATGGCTTAGTATTTTGCAAATTATGAGAGTCATTTGCGGGACGCAACTTCAATGTGGTGGATGTTACTGATACGAAAATTACCTTCTTAACATTCCGAGATACTAATCAAAAATAGCGCCCTTATAATTTGTTTCTTCCTATTTCCAGCAGGTAGTTTGTAGTCACAGTTCAAATTAGGTTGTCAAAATATAGGTGTGATTGCGAGTTTCCCCCCCCACGTTAATATTTTTGTAGACAAAGGCGAGACATTAATAAAAATAACAATAATGAGGATAGATTTCATTTCTTTGCTCAAACTTATGACCTCTATCACATCCAAGTCCTAAGCGGTGGATACAGATGTTCATATAGGCCCGAACTTTTTTTACATTCAAAGTCTGTTAGCCAGTTCATATTCTTTTTTGAGTAGTTTTCTATTCTCAGTATTGATAGCTATAATGCAGGTTGTTTTGACAATATAAACGAGATACGATCTCAACAGGGATATATCTCTCTTGGCAATCGAGCGTCAACAACGGTATGGTTGACTGATTCAGTCTCATTCCTACATTGTGCGTGGAATGTATCCTAAATAAAAAAAAACATTGGATCCTCTTCATTTTGAATGATTGCTGCATAACTCACATATATTGGAGTACACAATCCTTTTGGAAGTGTGTTTTCCACCAACGATGACCTCAACTTCAGATCATTGATATAGAGATAGGTTATTTCACGTATCTACATGTCTAACACATGAGTTTTGAATACATAGCAAGCATGGTTTCCAAACCCATGATAAAGAGGCTTGGATTACCTTTTATCACATTCAAAGATCACCCCGAGAAACGCAAGAGGGAAACAGGAGGATCCCAAACAGAGGAAATGTTGGATGAATCCTTGAGAAGAAGAGTAGGCCATAATGGAATAGTAGTTAATGTCCTCTTTTCACTCACTTCCATCCCTAAAAGTGAACTTCCGAATTGCAAACAAACACTACATCATCAAAACCTTTAAGGTACGCAGGTAAATTTTGATATTTCGTTATTTTGACTTCTGACGAAAATTTGATGTTCGTTGAATTGGATAAGTGATGGAACCTCGTCAAACGATTGATATTTCTCCATCATTACCTTTACCTCATAATGAAAAAAGATGATGTTTAACACCTTATGAAATCATTCATTTAATAATGACAGATTATGGGAAATGATTAAAACATTAAAGGACCATAATAAACCATCATAAACATTTTGGAGACAAAATCACACCCATCCCTAATCAGGGATGATCTAGGGGTTGAGGGAAGGAAGTCCATGGTAATTTTGGAATACAAGTTTTGGACCTTGCACTTGAGGTTATGGAACCTCTGAAGAAGGTTGGATTCCTCTACTGGATTTCTACTGCTAAAACTACTCATAAGAAAGGAAATGCAACTCTACATCTATGATTCCAAGGGGACCAGGGTAAGAACGGAGATGCATGAAATGAAATCCTAAACTAATAGAGATGATAGCATTAGAAATAGGGGAAGAAACACTCTTATATGAGTGAAAAAAAGCAGAAAAATTTGACCCCTTTGGAGGGAAAACATGTGTGCACAGTCACATACTAGCATTTAAGCTCTCATTTCCATGGAGCACAATAAAAAATAACCCCTACAAGTGATGTAAAACATGCACAACACACTAATATTATAAAATAAAGGTAATAAGATGCAATAAACATGTGATAGGAAGAGAATGGCCATAAAACATAACTTTTATTCCTTCAGATTAATTCACAGTTGATTATAATGAAAGGAGGAGGCAAGAATCCAGATGCAGTCGTAAGCTAGATCTGAGACCTGTAACTCAAAATATAAAAACATGCTACTTTGAATAATGCTCTGGCAATCTAAGAGGTCCAAACTTTACAAATGAGCATTATTCTACCCTATATAGAAGAATAAGAGAAAAGACGAGGGAAATCACATTTCATTCACAATACCAACAAGATGTAATAAATGTGTGTACATCAACATAGATCTTTATCAAATCCACCTCTCCACGTCATTTTGATTTTGGAAGGAGGACAAAGGCCAAATCCCATAAAATTAGGGTGGTTGAGTCGACTGGAAGTGTTCATTGATGACCCAAGTCACACTTTCCAATTTCACCTAAAAAATCCCACCAAAATACAATTTTGAAGATCCTAGAGTGTAGCCATGTCAGTAGCTTTCTAATGAGACTAATCACCCATTGATTCAAACTCTGTGGAAGAATTTATTGTGATTTAAAGTTCTTCAGTGCAAGAGCAACATGCCTGACACGTGGCACAATTATATTAGTCACGAGATTTGGTTGGTTGACTGTAAGTTATATTTTACCACATGTCACACTTCCATTTGCTTATTGAAGGCTCGGTGCAATATATTGGAAATTTTATATTCGTCCTTGTGGGTTTACACTTATCTATTGAGTTTTCATGATGTTCACATGGTGCACTAGGATTGGCACGGAGGTTATATCCTTGGGTGCATACACGGGAGAGAATTTGCATAGGAATACCACCCCCCCAGTGTGGGTGAGAGGGTGCACAAGGTAAATGGGATAAGGGATGCATACATAGAATATGAAAATGTGCAAGAGAAGTTGAAGATCCAAAAAAGGGGATGCAAAAAAGTTCAAAGAAAGGTTGTGCGCATAGCAAGCATGTACAGAGGAAAAGGGTAAGTTTGTAACACAAGGATGTATAAGAAGAGATGCACAAGGGAAATGCATGGAGGGAGCAAGATTCTATGTGAGATTATGTGCGGTGACTTGAAATGAGAAGGCTTGAGTACAAGAATCATACCAAGGACTTTGTAAAATTACAAAGGACAACCAGCGAAGGGCAAAGATCTATTACACAAAGGAATTATACACAATGGGAACCCCACAAGTGTACGTAAAAGGATGTGCATGACTTGTAAAATGAAAGGAAAGATTGTTACAACACATTGGTGACTCCAACATCCATATCTACTTGTTTCAATAGTTAGAGTGCCATTTTCCATTTGAAGGATTCAAACCAGATAGCACACAGAAGTTGGTGAATCCTTTGAATATTTATAGTTGTCTCTAAGAAGAAGAATAAATAGAGTAGCACACAAATATCCATCTCTAAAATGTACAGAACTTTCCACTCCTCCTCCTGGTAGACATTTTGTGCACTCTTCGAGTCTTTAAAACCCATCTGAATCATGACACGCCAGAGAAATATTCCATTTTTCAACTTCAATGGTGGTATCCATTTATCCCTTGGCACGTACTATGACATACTAGTGGTTGCATTCAATATTATTCCCTTTTTCAACTGGATGATAATAAACAATTCTTGCTCATCACATTCAAGACATTATAAAATGTCTTCTCAGTTCATCTAGTCACATAAGATGATGTTGCATTCAGGCTTTTAGACTCTTCACTCAATTCAAAGTGCTTCAATGGTATAAAATTGTAAGACCTATCTATATTCACAACTAGGATGAGCTTGGAACTATGCTTTTCAATCAGTTTGAGGATAAATCAGATAACATATCCTTGTTAGAATAACTCGCAACCATCAAGAGATCTCCTAATGATCTTATGACCCACTTATGTGTGTGGATATTTCTTTTATTTATTTAGATATTAGGAGATATTATCTAGTTGTTAGGTATAGTTCTTTCCTTGATCTATGGTATTGACTAGATCCTTGATGTCTAGTTCTCTCCTAAATCTATGGTCTTGACTAGTTCTTTGATGACTAGTTATTTTTTGATTTATGGCTTGATCTATGACCTTGATTGGTTCTTAGATTGTTATTCCTTGCCTATTTAAGCAAGGCCCATTCTCATTGTATTGCATTGAGTCCATAATAATATATGATATTGTTTCTCATTTGTTTGCAAAGGTTTTATGTAAAGTTATTTCGTGAATTACTTTCATCTTATTGATCGTGGTGTTTGATTAGCATCTGTTCTTGTTTGGTACGATCTGGTTATCGTTCCTTTCATGGTATCAGAGCAGGAGATTGCTATTGACATCCGTCTGTAAGTTTTATTTTGCAAAAAAATTATTTGTGTATTCATATATTTGGGATTTGGTCATATTTTGTTGTTGTGTGCATTTTTTATGCAAAACAGAGGCTTCCATTGGATCCAGAAGGTGTGAAAACCCTAAGATCAATTGTAAACTCGGCCAATCTAGAGGCAGTCATTTTTGTGGGTTTTTTTTTTGCAGAGAAGCACACAGGTGTGCCTCGGGATTCAGCCCAACAAGGAAAGAAAATGATTTTATTTTTTGGGTTTTTTGGATTTTCGTGAGATCTACATTGGGTTGTTTTCTGCGTACGACCGATCATTTGCGGGCGGCGTGGAGAAGGAATTTTGGTTCTTTCCTTTTTTTGGCAGCCCCCTTGTCATATGGAATGGTCATATGAGGGCTTAAAGCTTGTGATTCCTACTAGTAGGTGCTTAAATTCAGCCCCCTTTAATTTTATTTGTGTGGTGAAGGCAACAACAATTTATATTGTTTTAGTGGCAACTAAAATAAATAACAGAGCAAAATTTAAAAAAAACTTGTAACTTTTTGATCAGTAACTCGGTTTTGAGTGCCGTTTTTTTGCAAAAGTGCTTGTTTTTTTTTGTGCTTTTCCATTGGAGTTATTTATTTTGAGAATTGCACTATAATTATAAAGTGTAAAATATGGAGGAGTGTTGTAATCAATTGTGGATGCAATTTCGGCTGAGCCCGACGTCCTAAATTTTTGGGAGTTGCAGTTTTGTACCTATCATGGATTCTAAGAATGATATGCTTTCTCTTGAAGTATGTGGAATTCAAGAGGATATTGTAAAATTGTGGAAGAAAATAGATCACTCAAGAAGTTAAATTCTCTCCTACAATCACTCGTTCATGATAAGGATACAATAATACACTCCCTACAGAACAAACTTGCTAGCCTACAGCATCACCATCATATTGTGGACAACCATATCCATGCTTCTAGTCCACTTACAGTTGTTGCACTTGTACCCACTGACATTGATTTGCCAGTCTTTGAGCCTGAACCTGCTTTTGATGCTTCAAAACCTGTGAGACTTATTACTACATGCTCTTCCACATCTGTGCTATTACAGTACCACATGTTGTGAATCCTATGTAACACCCTGAACTGTTGTTACTTTCTCCTAAGCATACAAGTGTTGATATGTGATTTCTTGTAAAAGGATGTTGTCCTCGATTCAGAAATCATGCTTGATATGTATTGAATTTCTTGCAGATTGCATATCTTGACTGAGTCAAAATATGAATAGACTCTTTTTTATTATTTCATGTTGTGTCTGAATATTAATCTGATCACGGAATGAATTATAGAGATATCATCTATAATATCTAGACTTGGATCAGTGGAATTGATCCAAGAAATGCTTTAAATCTGTTTGTGATGAATTAGATCACAGACCTTGAACAGGTTTACAAGTATGGAAGCATTGATTAAGCTGGTCAGGAGTATGACTCAGGCTGATCTTGGGAAATGAAATGGTTCCAATATCAAAGTATATCTGGAAGGTCTCGATTGTAGACCGGTAATAATTCGTTTCATGACATACAATTCTGCCAATAAGAACAGGAGCTAAACTCTGTTCTAGAAGGTATGATACAGGTCTTTCCGAGTTTTCATAGACAAGGACCAAACTGGAATTATTAAGGGTTAGTAGCCTAAAACTAAAACCTAACCTAGGGGTTAGATTATTGTTAGTCTAACCTAGACCTAGGCTATTTGTTAATATCCTAAGTTAGTATCTTTGTGTAAATTTGTTAGTGTGGGTATTACCCTAAACTCTAACCTAAGATACTAACCTAACTAATGAGGAGATTATGAAGGGCGAGGGGGTGTGACCATGGGCGGTGTTTTCTATGGCAATAAATGTAAGGGATAAGGATGAAGGACAGGTCATGGCGGAGGCTTAGGCGACGGCTAACCGGTGAGGACGTGGCAGGTCGCTAAGTTTGGAAATGAACATGAGTTTTTAGATGGACTGTCACCAAATCTGGTGGTCGGTGTGAAGTTGAGTTTAAGCGGGAAAATTGGTTTAATGGCATTTAATTTTCTCGGAAAGCGAGCTCAGAACTCGCAAGAAGGCATGCAAACGGGAAGTTTGTGGGTTTGTTTGGCTTATCGCGATTTTTTTGGTTTTTGGCTCTGCTTGTTTACTAGTTCTTCGCACCAGTTCTCTTTGAGTTGCATGGCCAGAATGAATTTCTCTAGCTCTTTTCTCTGTCATGGAGGATATATATGTGATGGAGACAGCGAAATTTTGTTGGTCGCTTTATCGTGGAAAAAGAAAAGGAAGTTTGAGCTCTTCCTGTGGTCTGCTTCAGAAATTTGATCAGAATACAGGCATGCTAGGCCCCCTAACCTTTAAATATCTTGCTGTCTTTCAAGTGCTTTCATTAGAACAACTTTGTTCAAACGTTTTGTGAAAATTAGATGAATTTTCTATGGAGATCTTGTTTGATTTTTGGCACTGTATCTCTTCTGGTTCGATTTTTCAATTTCCTCTTGATGGGGTTTTATTTATTGAATCGAATTTCGGCCCTATTTGCTTTGAGTATTCATTCTGGCTTATACATGTGAGGTATTTATTTATAAAAGTTTGAGTGTTTGGCCTGTTTGGCGTGAGCCCTTAGAATATACCTGTGTGTAGTATAAGACCACTGTATGTTTTTGACTAGTGGTCGCTTCTTTCTTGTTATGGAAACTGTATGGAATGATTTTGATGAATACTGTAAAGATTGATCAGTATTATCGCTTCTTTGGAAAATCTGTCGTGGGTTTTGTTGATAGTGTTTAATGATACTTTTGGGGTTTTCATTGTCTCCTAATTTTTGTTAGGAGTAGGTAACTGTTGTGTTACCGTAGTTTTATACGACCTAGCTGAAGTTGTTTCCCTTGTGATTGTGTTAGCGGGATTACTTGGTGGACTGTGTATAATATAGATACACCTATACTTTATTGTATTGACTCAGTGGAGTCCATGATTGAATCGTATATATTGCTATCTATTTGCTGGGAATGTAGATTCATCCATAAGTTTTGTGAATGGATTTTCGTGGAAAGCCTGGTAAGAAGAAACAGGTCTTTTGGCTACCGTTATTTGAAATAATTAAAGGGTAAAGACTTCCTGGGTATGCATTTTCATTTCTATGTGAAAGTTGTTCGAAAGTTTCGAAGCGGCTCAGTTGATTTCCTTGCTTGAAATGGGTATTCGATTTGCTTCACTTGTTTCATTCTGAATGTTTGCCATGAATGGCATAGATGGATTTATCAACCAATTTCATAGTACGTTGCTGTAGGGTTCAGTGGTTATGCGTACAAAACCATTAACAGTTTTTTCAGTGTGAATATATAGATTTATATGTTTGTGATTTTGGACGACTCTGAGGAGTCGAATGAATGATTCCTTTTATTTTTGAGCCGAATAAATATGTTTAAAAGTTGTGGGTATTTTATGTGCCGTGACTTAATGGAATAACATGTATTTCGATCTTGTTATTGCGATTGGAATACCTTTGTGTTCTGGGATTTTGAGGTACAGATTCTTAGGGGACATGTACGTCTTCACCCTGTACAATTTGTGTAAAAAGGTTGGCAGAGTTCAGTCGGGTTCTTGGTTTGAATCAAAGATTAATAATTCATCTGATTCTATTTGCTTTGTTGACGAAACACAGTATGAATTCATATGCATCTGCTTGAATTGTTACCTCGGTTGAATTCATTTGGAATTTTACTGGAAAGGTAAGATGGAGTACTTATGTCTCATTGTCTCAACGAAACTTGACTTTGGACACTTTTGTTTGTCACTGTGAGATCTTGAATATGGATGATTTTTCGTGTTCTGATCCCCTGTTTGGGTAAGTCGCGATGTACCCACACTAAGACTTTGCATGCGCCAAGAAGTTAACTCGATTAAAGGAGTCGTTGGTTGTATTCCCTTCTTTACTTCAGTCTGATTTTGACTGAGCAAGAATAAGTATGCTATGTTCTTTTCCATTTAATCTTATGTCCGATTTGACTGTGCATGATTTGGAAATACTGGTGGGTCAACTTAGCATTAGTCTCTAGGAAACCTCAAATTGCTTGATGCAATAAGGTTGTTGTTTTCAGCGTACGCTTGTAGTTTCGGTTTTCTGATTTCGGACTTGATTCTAAAGCCTTGCTGTGTTTTAAATGAAGTAGCTTTGGGCTTAGGGTTGATATATGAATTGTTGATGTGTTAGTTGTTGTACAGGAATGTTGCTGTGTTTCTATTTCTTGATTTAGTACAACGATCTTGCTTGCGGCTTGTCTAACTTGTTCATTTATATACTGGTTGAATGTTTTCATATGTGAAGATGGTACAGTGATGAACATAGGTGAAAGGAAGTATGATTGGATTCGTTCTTTCTCTTCCTTTATTTCATATTTGTTGATATTTGTCAAACAGTGGGAAATTGTTTTGTAACATTTTGGTGAAGTCCCGAATTGTTATGTTATTCTTTTTTTTGGAAGAATGAAACAATCTGACCAATGTTGTGATTTTGGATTCGACGATTGTTGTGTACATTCGTTCCTTGATCCTTTTAATATTTGATGAAATATTAGAATGAGATTATGACTATTTTGTAACAATGATAGAGTTACATAATTGTAATCATTTTGTATTACAAGGTCATAGTCTGAATGTGTTTACTTATTTGGATATTTGATCTCATTTAAACAGGGTGTTTAATGAAAACAATTGATGGATTGCAATTGTTTTAAAAAGTTAGTGCTTATCATGCTCAGTTCATTGAACTGACTCATGTTGACTATTTTTGCAGATGGTTACCGTAAGAGGTAAAAGTAATGCAGATCTGACAAGCTGATCAGATTGTTTATTTGATTTGTAATGAATTACAGCTTGATTTTTATAGATGTACTAAATGGGAAAAGATGTTTCTTTTCCTATAGCATTGTATCAAGTGTGTTGTTGCATAAAAATGTAATTGTATAGTTTTTGAAAGGAATGGAAATAAGCGTTTGATACTTATGTGTTGTATTCTATTTCTGAAAGATGACCTTCTTCGGTTTATGTAACGAAGGGGCATTGTTATCATTGTATAATAAGGATGCTTTGTGATTGACAATGAAAGCTTGTAAGTAAATGAGATTAATTCTTATGAGTGTTTAGTAGTTCTAATTTGTTTTAGCGAAAGCAATATTGGAATTAAATAATTGTCTTTCTAGAAGATAGGTTAAAAAAAAACGAGCCTAAAGAGACGCTAAACAAACTGGATTAAATTACTAATCCCTAGTCCTAAGTATGAAAGGACAACAGTAAATTGGATTCTTAATCACTTATATCTTTAAACTAAAAAGTATGATATAAATTCAGTTAAGAGAACTGATAGGCAAGCAAATGGAGTTCAGATGGCAATCTCAAGCAAAGGTTATGAGATATTGTCCGATTCTATTGCTTTAGAATCAGGTGTATTCTAATGACTGCTTGATGGGAACTTGACCGTAATATCTCTACCATGTAATGGGTTTTAATAGAGGAGGGTCGTCTTAAGACAAAGAATCCAGGGATTTGGAAAGGCTAACCTTAGGGAAAGTCTTTAAAAGTAATTTAAACTCAAGTGCGTAACGCTTGTTATTGGGTAGATCTTTTCAAGGCGGATTTAAAGGCTGACGACATAAGTCGACTGCAGGGCTGTACCTCCGAGGAGATTAGGATCTTCTCGAAGTTACAACAATGCAGATGACTTATGGCGACACCCTTTGCCTTGATCGCTAAGATTTACACTTGATTTCGCACGAGTTACCCTGGGACCGATTAAGAACGTGGTCATGTTATAAGACTGCCTCGGAGATTTGGGGTATCATGACACACTGGTTAAACTACAAGGTTGAACCAGTATGTCATCATATCCCTAATCCTCGTGGGCAACCATATAACATTATCACCTTGTTAATCTGCCTCCGAGTGATTCAGTTGTGAAAGGAAGGACTGACAGTAGTCAGTATAAGACATTCTATATAACATATGAATGGGGTGAAGGACGTATTCCAAATTGACGAGTATGCCGTTAAGGACTACGAGACATGAACAGTATGTTTCAAATCTTTGGCCAAAGTATCGCAAGCTGCTGATTGCGTTGTCCTAATTCACCTAGTCTAAGGGATGAGATGCCGATGAATAATGGTAACAGTTATTCAGTTAGATTCCTTGGACAGAGCATTCTGAATCCCAGATTAGGGAAGAGAACCACAAGAGTGTTGTGTTAAATAAAAACACTAACTCTTTTTACTCATGAATAGATCGATAGATTACCGAGTCATGGAATGAATAGATCAGAGGTATTCCAAGTCATTACAGCTGCATATGGTTGTCTGTTATATAAATGGTTATTTGAATTGTGAGTTCTAAATTATCTATTTAGAACCAGTATGCAATTATAATTTTTTTTTTTTGACTTGTTCTATTGTCTAAAATGAGGATGTTACATCAAATAAGATTAATTAATACGCCAAGAAGAGCTTAAGAAGACATTTGGAGGTGATTTAGAAGGAAATAGGTTGAATTTGCAAGATTATTTAACCAATAAGAAGGTTTATTGTTTAAATAGAGGATTAACAAGGCTTAATTAACTAACAATAGTTAACTCAAATAGGATTATAACTAATGAAGTGTCGTTAATTGGCATCAAGAATGAAGGAAAGGATAGTTAATTAACAAAGTGTTGTTAATTGATTGAAATGAAGGGGAGTGTTAGCTATTTAGCGAGAAGTCTCTAATTATAACAAAATGATGGGAAAGCTGATAAAAAGTGTAATTTTAGTAGTAAAACTACGTAGTTGTATTTAGGTGTCTACATAAATAATAGAACAGATACTATTTTATTTAATGATATTAGTTCATGTAATTTGTAATTCATTACATGAACATTATAATAAAATGATCTAATATAATCAAAGAGGTTCGTATCCTTAACATCAAATTACTTTGATCCATACCCATGTTGATTTAACTTACAACTTAAATTACTTTTAAACAACACAATCAAATAGTACATACAAGGTAATTGCATTCAGGTTAGCTTTCTCATAAATAATATTACTAATGAATAATTCCATTTGAATTTAAAGTAAATGATACATCAAATAATGTCATAGAAATCTACATTTAAATAACATTCAAATGATTGTTTCCACCAAATGGATATAAATTATATTTCATATGAATGGAAGCAACAACAACCACTATAGCAATAAGGATATTGATAAATAGAATTGCACTCTTCAATTAACCAATTCCTTTTAATATCAAGCAATTCAAACCAAGCCAATATCTTATGTATTAAAATTATGTATGCCCGAGAATGATTTTGAATCAATCTTTACTTAGACAAACATATCATCAATAGAAACTAAGGCTTCACAACTTCATATGCTTAGACTGTAATTCATTAACCAATTCATTTTAAGTCATTCGAGTGACCCCAATATTATTTCATTGGAATTTACTATAGCTAAGTTTATATTTTCCACATAATAAATAAGTCAACACAAATTTATTTTATCAAGACACAAGTAAACAGAGAAAAGAGATCCTCTACTACTAATAAAAAGGTGAGACTATTAGGTCATTCCAACCCGTCCAAACTGATCAAAAATTTCACTGGGAAATCTCCACATGTTTTACTTAAATCTACTATTCCCATCCCAAGTTGTAAGGAAGATGCATAGTGGGGTGAAACTCAAACACTCTCCACTGTTAAGGGAGTAAAAGATCTTAGAAACAGATATCTGGATATCCGTGTGAGTGTTAACCCACCCAGTTGAGCACATATAATGGTCTTTATGAGTACCCAGATTAAGGAAATTATTAAAATGATTTAAACCAGGTATTTATAGGCTCTAGTACTAAAATCATGGCCATAACCATTAAACCAGAGCTTCACAAGCCTGAAACATTCTTCATGTAGATATAATATGTACTCAAAATGGTGGGGGGACAATCTAAGACTCATATGGAATATCTCACGAATATCTCTAATAAAGACTATGTTTGAACACATATTTGAGCACTTAACAAAAAATGAAAATCAGTTCACAAATCAACATTTTTACAAACTATGTAATAGATAAACATATAGAAATCATACATTATCACCCAATAATTATTATATTGTGTAGAATCAAAATAACTAGAGAAGGAGAAGTAACCCATGCCTTCAAATTGGTAAACTTCTTCAACCAAATAACAAGAAAAATCAGTAATGTTCCCACATGAATCATCTCTAGCCAATCATCCCAACAGAACTTGATAATTTTAATGCCCCGTTCAATGTTTCCCCAGTTCTTGACATGACGACCCTGTTGCTAAGCATGGGAGGGTTGTGTGTGTGCTCCCATTGACCGTTGTCGACTTTTTCCTTGTCGCGATGAAGATTTTGCACCCTCCCTCTCCTTCTTGCCTTTTCAGGTCATTGTCGGCACCCCAAACAGTGGACCTTGTACCATCATGGACAATTATCCTGTTAAAGGAGAATCTTGTTCTCGCTTCTTCAAGCTTACATGTTTGTCACCATTAATATGATTAATAATTATTATTACTATTTTTAGCCGTAAAATCATAAAAATAATGTTAATAATAATATTATAATTTAAATTTTCGATTTACAACCATTTGGTTTGTGTTAAAAATTTTAATCGATATTGTTATGGATTTACCTTTAAGCTATTTTTTTATTTATTTACTTTATTTTAGGGTTTTTATATTTTTTTAGTTATAAAAATAAAATAAAAGAATTAAAAAATCCCGTGAAATTGGGGCGGTTTAGGGCAAGAGGGGGCTCGGGATCCATTGGTTATTTTTTTTCATCCTTTAGATTTGTTTGGAAGAGAGCAGCTGCCGCCATGGGAAGGAGAGCTTTAGACCTATTTTTGCACACCCACCAGAGGTTGAAGAAGGCGTGAAGGAGGAGGATTTTTTTGTTGTGGTAATTGGAAATGTGCAGGGTTGGGAAAAATGCCTGAAGGAAACGTGGTTCCATGTAATGCTATGGTCACAACTTTTACACAAATCCATTTGCTCAAGGGTACCTTTTGTTTTTTCAAAGAAATGCCTCGCCAGATGTCATCTCATAGAGTGCCATGGCTGTGGCCTGTACCAGCATCCTCCCAACCTGTATAAAAAATGGAGAAACCCTTGAACTACGTGGACATCTAACAACACATAAAAGATAGAGGGTTTTTTTCAGATGTTGTAGTTACAAATGCTTTGGTGGATGCATATGAAGCTGCTCCATTTTAGGCCTCCAACTTGATCAGTTCATCCTTGCCACGTTTTCCTAGCCAGTGCCAAAATGTGGATTTGTACCAGTTTTTCTAGTTGTGAGTGCCCTGACAGACTTGCCTGTAACATGTGAACTCATACGCTTAGCATATGCTCTGTTCTACTAAATGCTTGAAATGTGGCATGAATGATTGTACTGATGGCAAAATATGTGCAAATATGCATGGCATATAAATGTTCTGAATGAATGTCTTTCAAAAAAAGTGGTCTTATGAAAAAACATAGACTGTAGGATGTACACAAATGGGTTTGATGAAAAGGCTTTAGAAACTTCTGAGAAACTATAACTGGAAGATCTAAAAACTAGTTTCCATAACCTTTGCTAGCATCTCCCATCTTGTGTCAGTTGCAATTTGTGGAACACATTATGGACATCCTTCAAAATATAAAGAGTAGAGGAATGGTTTCAAATCTGTAGTTACAAATTTTATGATAGATGTGTATGCAAAATGGTGGAGCTGTGTGTAACATCCTCATTTTATAACTTAGAACAAGTGGAATTTTTTTTTTTTTACATCCTGGTTCTAAATACATAATTTAGAACTCACAAATCAAATAACCATTCTTATAACAGACAACCATATGCAGCTGTAATGACTCGGAGTACCTCTGATCTATTCATTCCATGACTCGGTAACCTACCGATCTATTCATGAGTAATAAGAGTTGGCGTTTTATTTAACGCTTCACTCTCGTGGTTCTCTTCCCTATTCTGGGAATTCAGAATGCTCTGTCCAAGGAACCTAACTGAATAATTGTTACCATTATTCATCGGCATCTCATCCCTTAGACTAGGTGAATTAGGACAACGCAATCAGTAGCTTGCGATACTTTGGCCAAAGATTTGAAACATACTGTTTATGTCTCGTATTCCTTAATGGCATACTCGTCAATCTGAAATACGTCCTTCACCCCATTCTTATGTTATATAGAATGTCTTACACTGACTACTGTCAGTCCTTCCTTTCACAACTTAATCACTCGAAGACAGATTAACAAGGTGATAATGTTATATGGATGCCCACGAGTATTAGGGATACGATGACATACTGGTATAACCCTGCAGTTAGACCAGTGTGTCAAGATACCCCGAATCTCCTAGGCAGCCTTATAACATGGCCACATTCCTAATTGGTCCCTGAGTAACTCGTCGAGATCAAAGTGTAAATCTTAGCGATCAATGCAAAGGGTGTCACCATAAGTCACCTGCACTGTTGTAACTTTGAGAAGATCCTAATCTTCTTGGAGGTACAACCCTGCAGTTGACTTGTGTCGTCAACCTTTAAATTCACCTCGAAAAGATCTACTTAATAATAATGCGTTACGCACGTTGAGTTTTAAATTACTTTAAAGACTTTCCCCATAGGTTACGCCTTTCCCAATCCCTGGATTCTTCGTCTTAAGACAACCTTCCTCAATAAAACCCATTACATGGTAGAGGTATTAAGGTCAAGCTCTCATCAAGGAGTCATTAGAATACACATGATTCTAAAACAACAGAATTGGACATTATCTCATTACCCTTCATATGAGATTTCCATCTGAACCCCATTAGATTTATTTCAGTTCTCTTAATTGAATTTATATCATACTTATTAGTATAAAGATATAATTGGTTAAGGATCCAATTTAATGTTGCCCTGCCATACTAGGACTAGGGATTAGTAATTTACCCTTAGCTTGATTAGTGTTCTGTTTAGGTTCGTTTTAACCCTATCTTTTTAAAAAGACAATGATTTTTAAATTTCAATTAAGCTTTCGATAGAACAAATTAGAGCTACTAAAACACACATAAGAATTCAATCACATTTTCTTTAAAGCTTTCATTGTCAATCACAAAAGCATCCAATTACACAAAGATAACATTACCACTCTGGTATATAAACCGAAGAAGGTCAACTATCAGAATTAAGAATACAACACATAAGTATCAATACTTATTTTTATTCCTTCAGAACTATACAATTACATTTTAAGCAAGCAGCATACTTGATACAATGCTTAAACGGAAAAGAAACATCTTTCCACATAGAGTACATTTAGAAAATCAAGTTGTAATTCATTATAAATCAACTTAAACAATATGATTCATCCTGTTAGATCTGCATTGCTTTACCACTTACGGAAACCATCTGCAAAAATAGTCAACATGAGTCAGTTTAATGAACTGAGCATGATAAGCACTAACTTTTAAAACAATTGCAATCCGTCAATTGTTTTCATTAAACACCCTATTTTAAATGATATAAAATCACCAACGAGTAAACATATTCAGACTATGCCTTGGTAATACAAAAATGATTACAAACATGTAACACTATCATTGTTACAGAATAGTCCTAAACATTTCTCAAATATTTCATCAAGTATTAAGAATCAAAGAACGAAAGTATCCAAACAATTATCTTTAATCCAAGATCAGCAACATTGGACAGATCGTTCCATTCATCCGAAAAGGAAATATCATAACAACTCTTGAGTACATCAATATGTTAAAAATAGCTCCTACTAATACAGATATCAACATGTATTAAAGTAATAGAAGAGAAGGAAACCAATCATTCACACTTCCTTCCACACAAGTTCACTACTGTACCGTCTCCACATATGGAAAACATTCATCTGGTAATTATACGAACAAGTCCGACAAGCCACAAGAAGAATCACTATTTTATTAACAAAATAGAACACAAGCAATAAATTAGTCGAGACGTCAACAACACACTGTATTATTTAAACCTTTAATTAAGCAACTACAGTCGGTAGCCCCCATGCCAAACAATGATGTCTATCTACCAGGCAGACTCAGAGTGACCTTTCATAAGAAGCGACGGAAAAGAAGATAACACAGAACCGTTACCTACTTTGGTACATTCAACAACTCCAAATTCAAAACATACACAAGAATTGATAACAATGCGAAGAAAACATATTACGTCTTCAATCCCAATAACAACCTACAGCCTGTTCAAGCCTTTCTTACTGTGTAAGGCTTTAGAACCAAGGTCAAATTCAGAGGATCTCCTTTGTTGTCAAAGTCGACAAGAGGCTCGAAAACATTAAGCCATGACATTTACCCATAACTAAGCAAAGAGATCTTAAAAACGAAAAACCACGCACCATGTACAGTCTCGCCAAAGCGGAAGTAAAATCAAGATGGAAGCATAACATGGGGACAATGAAGCCACTTCTGAACACAAATCAAAACTGAAAGTATGTGTTTACAACCTTCTTTACAGAATCCATAACTCATGGCGTCAAGATATTGAAGAAAGCCAATAGGGCCAAGAACATTACCCGTTCAAACTCGGGCTTTATACATACAACAGTGACATGTATACCATTCGAGGATTTAAAACAAAGTCCATAAACAGTATTCACCGTTTAGCCTGTCCAAAGGACCCATATACAAAGTATCCTTCCATACCCATGGTACCCCAATGGTGTCAAAACAATAGTAAACCAAACAGGCTTAAATTGAGTCAATTACACTGTTTAAATAATAAGTTCAACAGAGTTTAAAACAACAGTAAACAAACTAAAAAAAAGAAGATAATGAATCCATCCGTGCCAACAATGGCAACATTTAAATTCAGGCATAAGACAATTCTGAATACCGAATTTCCAAACAAGGAATCTAACAGAACCCTTACTAATATTTTTCGCACAAGATGGCACAGGAAGGAAACGCAGAATTTCATCCAAAGAGTATATACCACAAATTTCTTGCAACACGAAGGTAAAAATAACAGAAGTCATGTTACCAATCACTCCCTCGATTACAAAATCAAATTACCAGTATTCAAATAGATATGTAAACGAAGTTTCAACAATGATCCACAATACAGAATCATTCAATGGAATCAACAGATTCGTTTGAATACAACAATACCTATTTCCATAATGCGTACTGTCAATGGGTAAATCCTGTAACCACAACACAAGAAATACACAATTTCCACAAAGGTCGCAATGAAATACTGAAACACAAACAAATTAACCGTTTCATAATGAACTTAAATTACCATAGCAATACCTTACTAGACTTTGTAACCTTCAACTATGACAACCACCACAAAATATACAAGGAATCCCAGTAAGACTGAACATTCACACAAAATTTCAACAGTATCTTTTCCGACAGTACCACAATAAGCATCGACGACCAAAAAATCGACAAGCATTACAGTGGCCTATACCCATCATAGGAATAATCTATGGACTCTCACCGAACAAGCCGAGCAGTCATACTTTTCATATATATATCTCCCATATTTAAGCCAGAATGAAAACACGAAGAATAAAGCCACAATTCGAATTTAACAAACACCCATCAAGGGATAATTGAAAAAAAATCGAACCAGAAGAGATACAGTACCAAAAATCACACAAAACCACCATAGAAAATCATTCATTTCCCATAAATCATTTGAACAGAGTTGTTCTAATGAAATCACTTGAAAGACAACAAGATTTTTTAAAGGTTAGGGCCTAACATGCCTGGATTTTTGCTCAAAATTCCGAAGTAGACCACTGGAAGAGCTCAGACTTCCTTTTCCTTTTCCAAGTTAGAGCAACCAAAAAAATTTTTTTATCTCCATGACATATATATTTTTTCCTTGCTAGAGAAAAGAGCTAGATACCCTCATACTCGCCATGCAACTCAAAGAAGACTGGTGCGAAGAACCAGTGAACAGGCAGAAGGAAAACTGAAATTCGCGACAAGCCAAACAAACCAATAACTTCCCAGTTTGCATGCCTTCACACGAGTTCCGAGCTCGACTACCGAGCGCATTGAATTCATTTACACCAAATTTCTAGTTACAAATTTTATGATAGATGTGTATGCAAAATGGTGGAGCTGTGGATGCTCGTGAACTTTTTGACAAAATGCTTACGTGAGATGCTGAACCGAATCTTACGGGTTTGACTGACTCCGTTCCACCCAAGCATGGTTCACCTCCCCTCATCTTTCATAACTCTGGTACTTTAGTTTTCATTTATAAATTAATATAATTTTAAAATATTAGGATTATAATACAGTTAATTGTTTATATCAACTCGTTGTAAAACAATGAAATGTCTTGTCATAACTCATGAAGTCAAAATAGCTCGTTTGCATTAAACCATGAACTTCCACTCTCATTCTGAGGTGATTTATAAAACTTCCTAACCTACTAGATCACTACATTATTGATTTATCGACTAGACAAAATTGACTTCTCAGTAATAAAGTTGATCATCTCTAGATTTAAATAGATAATTTTTGCATTTTTCAAAGATTCATTAAGTACCCTTCGTAACTCTAAAAATGAGATGTTAATCTTCATTCGTGTACCTTGTTATGTGAGGATTCACCTTGACCTCTGGATTGACTCTGAATGAACATATCTGATCTTTTTGATGATCTCATAGGAGCCCTGTTACATTGGTTTATAGTAGTAGAAAGCTGTTAAATCTAGAAAGTTGGATTTCATTTTGAACCGTCATTTGAAACCTAGATAGAGAAATTATTACCCATCTTCGCAAACCTCTAGTGTTTTTACTAGACAACTGCATGGAACTTTCAGTTTAGGGAAAAATACTTTTATAGATAGTTTGATAATGCCATTTTGTAGGCCTCTGGTCGCAGTTTGACAAGGTCAATTTGGACCAATTAATACTGGTGGCTTTAAAAAAAATGTTACCGGTCGAAGACTGTTTTCCAGTTTTGAGTTTCATCGACTCTGTTGAACTCTCCTTATATAGGGAAATTTGTAGGAAGTTTCTCGTTGTGTGTTCAATCCATCAAATGTCAATTTTAGATGTGGTTTTCTGAGCCCTCAATCTAACTTTTGTTCATTTGCACTGGGCCAACTACGACCAGTGGCTCCAGAAAACTAGCTGTCAAAATGTAAACCGTTAGCCAGTTTTATATTCCATCAGTTGCTATGAACTCTTGGTATATAAGCAGACACGTAGAAATTTAATCGTGGTGTGTGTTTCTCATTGGAGGATAACTTTTGGAAGCGGTATCTTAGCCTCCGAGCCCATTTGAATGTTTTTGTTGGTAGTAAGAAAATGTAAAAATAGAAAGTTGTGGGACCCTCGTCGGGTTGCCAAACCATTGTGGAACCTTTTGACACATGTGAATAACTGTTTAAAAACTCTATAGGGTAATTTTTTGTGTGAAATAGAACTTTTGACAAATGGTGTTTTTCTCTCTCTTCCCTTCTCTTTCTCTCTCCTGGGTTACAAAATGAAGTAAAATGAAATGTAATAAATACATGTCTCTAAACCTTTATTTTGATTGCAAATTGTAATTATTATCATATGTAAATGGGAAACTAAAAAAATGATAATTATGTTAGATTAGGGTGGATGCCATGCCAGCGAATTATCACTGATATCATACTCATGTGGTTTTGCAGGATGAAAGAATGACAATGAAAAGGCGATGTGCAATTCATTAATTATCATTGTAATTTATATAGTTCATTGTTAAACGAATAAATGTTTAATGTAGTCTCATGTTACAAGAAGGTTATGTTTGATAATTTGCTAATATGTATAAGATGCTGGTTTCAAGGACATCTAGGAAATGTGCTATTTAATCATAGGTTCAATTTGATTCATAGTACACAAGGTAAAAAGGTTTGATATTTATATAAGGTAAATGAAATTGACAGTAATATCTTGTAGTGCATATTCAATGTTCAATAAATGATTAACAAGTCATCTTGTGCATTCATACCTTGTTAATGTAATAAAGAGATTTAATCGAAACACTCTACCCTTGTTCAATATCGAGAGCCTAACTTGTTTTCACGTGTGATACTCCTTACCATAGAAGACATTGAAAAACCGTAGAATGAACTTAAACTTTGACACTTGATGGAACGTCCTAATTTAGAGCAAATAAGATCCCAAGAATGGGTTTATCGTCTTAGTCAGTATGTTTAGTGACATTATCATAAACCTAATCTGATAGGAACGACACAGTCAAACCTCATTTGGTGTATGTAGAGCTAACTCCTCCTCCGTATCCTAGTGGACTACCTTGTCTTCCGAAGATAGATTTAAAATTAAATCTCTTCATCGAATGAAATCCCTGTTGGATCCAGATGACATAGATGGAGGTTATGACTTAATTGTTCTAGGTCTTAAACTCTTGTTATTGAACCCCTTAGCTCCGCTCAGTTAAATGTGTTACCTTGGTTTCTATCAATATAACACCTTGGTCCTTTATGTGAAGGTGGTTTAGAATAAATTTTTCCTCTCACTTAAAACTGCATGTTTATTTGAAGGGTAGATCCTAAGGTGAGGTTGGAATTAATCTAAACCTCTAGTTGATTTGGATGTTAGCTTAGGGTTCGTGTGTAGCTTCAAGTCTTCTAATCATAAATTTCTTCAAGAGGTTAGATAAACATTTTGTAACTCCTTTTACAAGACAATGCTAAAAATAAGGCCATAATGTGACATAGAAAATAAAGTATATAAGAGTAAAAACGAGTTTTGAGGTTCGGAGTAATGCCACCACTCGGAGACCTTATATCTCAATTAAATATATTCTTTTGTTTTAAAGAATATGAATTGCCTTGGTGTGACCAACCTTCGAGAAAACAAAAAACATATTTAAATCAAAATGGAATTCCACAAGTCATTGAATTAGAATAACTATGGTAGGGAAAATATCTATACTGTGATCGAGGAATGTTTTTGGTAAAAAGCTATCTTGTATTTAAATCTCCGTTAAATCCATAATATCGCTATATGGACACCAAGTCACATTCACTCTGAGTTGTAAGAGTAAAAAAGGTAGACTTTGAATATATGTTTTGAGAAGAAGATTGTTTTTAACATAAGAAAAAGATAATTAAGTATTTTATATGCATTCAAATTATGCCAAATAAGCATGCAAGTTATGGAAGATTATTGTAAAAGAATAAGAAGCCAACTTAAAAGGGGGTCGAATAGATAATTTAAACCGTAGAAAGAACTTAAGAATCTATAGGTGGAACAATCAGGAAATTTATCCTTGAACAATAATATTCTTAGAGTGTTAATCGTACAACTAAAATACAATTAAAGAAATGATGTGTTGTGGGTTCTCCATTTCTGAAGTCATTTTTCTTGTGGTTGGGTCATTTCTAGTAACCTTTCATTGGGAAAAGTGTTGGCATCGACATGCCTATGTTGTTTTCATGTGTCTATGTGAGTCGATGACTTATGTGATTGTCGTATGCTGAGTCGAGTTTCTATACTTTGAGCCCTTGTTGTGTTGTGTGTAGTGAGCAATGTAAGGTAAAAAAAAATTACCCTGGTATTTTACTGTTGTAATTGTGTGTGTAAAATGTGGTCACTACATATGCTATCAGAGCGGAGGTTCATACTCTCGAACCTCTGGAATGGATTAGAGTATTATGATTATGTATGATGGTAGTGGATAATCGAAGAGTAATGTGATATATGCGTGATGTGAACTACGTCGTAATTGTGAAATTGTGAATGCACATGTTATGTATGTCACTTAGTGCATATTTGTTATCTTATTGATGTGCTTGTGATGAGATTATTCACTCTATATGTTGTTGATTCAATGGGGGATTTGGGTGTAATGTACTACCATTGTTGTTTATGAATGGAATGTTATTGTGGATTGCTGAGGGTTAGAATATTTTGGCTTTATTTGATATGAAGGTGTATTCATGTATTGCATGACAAAATTTATGTAAATTGAATCACATTTTATCATGATGTCATCACCGTATTGGGATTAGTTGTGTGCATCATCGTGTTGTTTTGTAATTGACTATATTTTGTAAGGTTAGACATTGTGTTCCTCATATGTATAATTCATGTAATATGTGATGGTTCATGTCATGATTTAGGGGCATATGGTGAGTATGATCCCTAGTGTATAGTGATTGCACTTTGGGTGTAGGATGTTGTAATGTGATTTATCGTAACCCATGAAAGTATTAGTTGTGTTATACCCTATATATAAATACCATGCGTAAGACATTATGGTTAATGTGCGTGAATCATCATTATGTTAGTGATGTAGTTATGTGTATGTTGTGAACCTTACACTATATGAACCTAAGGGGATAAACTGTCAAGAGTGTATGTGTGGAGAGAGGAGGTGTGGACCAGGTTTTCACAATCTTGAGCTGAGTACGAGTGAGGAAGTGGAGTCTTATATAGACTGAAAACCCACTTCTATCTGTTTAGTATACTTCAAGCTTTCTCAGTATATTGTGGGTGCGCACCACCTTAGGCTCAACTTATGCAACTAGAGTTCCCTGCTCTTTCTTATTGGATTGTTCATTGGACAATCCTATGTAATTTTGACTATGTGGTCCTTGTGGGAGTTCGGAGGGATGATTCAGGTAGAGATGATGACAGTTACATTATTTGATTTACTCATTTCTAGTTACATGTATATTTTTACGAGCTGAGACTCAATGTCTGAGTGCCAGCAACTCGATGAGTACCCCTTTGGTGGTGGTATGAGGCCACATAGTGATTGTAATGTGCTATTTTCTCAATACGTATTTTATTTGTAAATTAATCATTATCTCTTTTATTGTTAGAACCAGCCATTTTCCTGATTGACATGTTCTTATATTTTGGGCATTTATTTGGTTGTTGCATTAACATTCAAATTTTTCACTAACCATGGCTAATTAGCCATTTGTTTTTCTTAGATTTAAACTTTCTTTTCATGTTTAAAATTTTATAGCCTTGCCCAAGGCTTTTGATTTTGCCACTTGGCATTTGAATGGATTGTTATGCTAGTTCTAATGTTGTAATGTGTTGGGATAGGGTCATGGGATTAACCATGGAGTGGTTGAACCTATGGGCCCTCTTCGTTGTATGGGGGTATGCCCCAAGGAGTTACATATAACTAGCGGGTTGTTGAACCACGAGTTATTATGTCACTTGGGTTGGGGTGACGGAGCTCTATGTGCCCAGGGTAATAGGGTGACCCAGCCTCATTAAAATGAGAAAGGAGATGGGCCTCTATGGCTGAGTGACCTGATATTATGTATGGCACTCTATGGTTGAGTGACCTGATATTCTTGATGGGGCTCTATGGTTGAGTGACCCGACTTGGTTTTGGCACTATGTTTCTTTCTCTCTAGAAGGTATATGGTGTTTTTTGAGGTATATGGATTTGTTCTGTGATGCTTCAAGAAATATATATGGAGATTGTTTCATGTTGTTTTGTGATGTGTGGAGTCTGTGTAATGAGTTATGTGTACTCTTGTGAGTCTCATTAGACATTGTTATGGTTGAGGATTGAAATTTCCATTTGTATTGACTATTGGATATTGGATTGGAATTGTGTCGTTAACAGTCATGGTTTTGAGACATGTGATACCGGTCGCCTTTGTATCAGTATGATGATTATGTTTTTCATTCATATGTGTGTACTAGATCTATGTCTAGGACATAATTGTTGGAAATTATTTGCCATGTGGACTACTTGTTGTCATTCCATGAAGGAATTAAAAGACCTTGTGATGTGATACAGTCATGAAAGTAGGTAGCAAGATGTCTTGTGGGTTGCATGTGTTGTGTTAAGTTTTTTGTGACATCTTGATGTTAGTTATTTTTGGGCACCCACGAACTTAAGACAACTGAAAAAACTCTAAAAAATGAATATTATAATCTTGAGATAAGAAACACTGTAAAAGAAAATGCTATCTAAGTAATAAGGTAAAATGGAACTACCAATCTTCATAGAACCTTAAAAGTTAAAATTTCTACCTGATGTTCCTAGGGCCACCCCATGGCTGTGATTTTTTGTCTAAAATATTAACCTTAGAGCCTACCTTCTCCCATATTTTTTCCTTGTTTCTTACCATTTCTCTTTCTTCATTGTATGTCGCATCGAGGACAATGCTTTCTTAAAGGGAGGAGAATGTAATGCCCCATTCGATGTTTCCCCAGTTCTTGACATGATGACCCTATTGCTAAGCATGGGAGGGTTGTGTGTGTGCTCCCATTAACCATTGTTGACTTTGTTCTTGTTGCAATAAATATTTTGCACCCTCCCTCTCCTTCTTTCCTTTTCGGGTCGTTGTCGGCACCCCAAATGGTGGACCTTGTAGCATCATGGATGATTATCCTGTTAAAGGAAAATATTGTTCTTGCTTCTTCAAGCTTAACTATTTGTTGCCATTAATATGATTAATAATTATTATTACTATTTTTAGCCGTAAAATCATAAAAATAATGTTAATAATAATATTACAATTTAAATTGTCGATTTATGACCATTTTTTTTTGTGTCAAATTGTTTTTATCGCTATTATTATGGATTTACCTTTAAGCTATTTTTTTATTTATTTACTTTGTTTTAGGGGTTTTTATGTTTTTTTAGTTAAAAAAATAAATAAATAAATAAAATAAAAGAATTAAAAACATCCCGTGAAATTGGGGTAGTTTAGGGTAAGAGGGGGCTCAAGCTCCATTGGTTATTTTTTTCATCCTTTAGTTTTGTTTGGAAGAGAGAAGCCGCTACCATGGGAAGGAGAGCTTCAGACCTATTTTTGTGCACCCACCAGAGGTTGAAGAAGTCTTGAAGGAGGAGGATTTATATGTTGTGGCAGTTGGAAATGTGTAGGGTTGGGAGAAATGCCTGAAGGAAACGTGGTTTCATGCAATGCTATGGTCGCAGCTTTTACACATATCCATTTGCTTTAGGGCACCTTTTGTTTTTTTCAAAGAAACGCCTCGCTAGATGTCATCTCATGGAGTGCCATGGCTGTGGCCTATGCCAGCATCCTCCCAGCTCGTATAAAAAATGGACAAACCCTTGAACTGCAAGGACATCTAACAACACATAGAAAATAGAGGGGTTTTGTCAGATGTTGTAGTTGAAAATGCTTTGGTGGACACATATGAAGTTGCTCCATTTCAAGCCTCCAACCCGATCAGTTCATCCTTGCCACGTTGTCCCAGCTAGTACCAAAATGGGGATTCGAACTAGTTTTTGTAGTTATGAGTGCCCTGACAGACCTGCCTACAACATGTGGACTCATACCCTTGGCATATGCTCTATTCTACTAAATGCTTGAAACGCGGCGTGAATGATTGCACTGATGGTAGAATATGTGCAAATATGCATGGCATATAAATGTTTTGAATGAATGTATTTAAAAAATCATGGTCTTATGAAAAAACATAGACTGTAGGATGTAAACAAATGGGTTTGTTGAAAAGGCTTTAGAAACTTCTGAGAAACTATAACTGGTAGATCTAAAAGCCAGGTTCCATAACCTTTGCTAGAATCTCCCATCCTATGCCAGTTGCGAGTTGTGGAACACATTATGGACATCCTTCAAAATATAAAGAGTAGAGGAATGGTTTCAAATCTGTAGTTACAAATTTTATGATAGAAATATAGGTAAAATGGTGGAGCTGTGGATGCTCATGAACTGTTTGACAAAATGCTTATGCGAGATGCTGAACCGAATCTTACGGGTTTGACTAACTCCATTCCTCCCAGGCATGGTTCACCTCCCCTCATATTTCATAACTCTCGTAATTTATTTTTCATTTACAACTTAATATAATTTTAAAATATTAGGATTATAATACAATTAATTTTTTATATAAAATCGTTGCAAAACAATGAAATGTCGTGTCCTAACTCATGAAGTCAAAATAGCTCGTTTGCATTAAACCATGAACTTCCACTTTCATCCTAAGGTGATTTAGAAAAATTCCTACCCAACTAGATCACTACAATATTAGTTTATCGACAAGACAAAATTGACTTTCCAGTAATAAAGTTGATCATTTCCCGGTTTAAATAGATAATTTTTACATTTTTCAAAAACTCATTAAGTACCCTTCGTAACTCTGAAAATGAGATGTTAAGCTTCATTCATGTACCTTTTTATGTGAGGAGTCATCTTGACCTCTGGATTGACCTCGAATGAACATATGTGATCTTTTTCACGCTCTCATAGGAGCGTTATTACACTGGTTTATAGCAGTAGAAAGCTGTTAAATCTAGAAATTTGGCTTTCATTTTGAACCGTCATTTGAAACCTGGATAGAGAAATTATTACCCGTCTTCGCAAACCTCTAGTGTTTTTACTAGACAACTGCATGGAACTTTCAGTTTAGGGAAAAACACTTTTCTTGATAGTTTGATAATGCCATTTTGTAGGCCTCTTGTTATAGTTTGACAAGGTCAAATTGGACCAATTAGGACCAGTGGCTTCAGAAAAAATGTCGCCATTCAAAGACTGTTTTCTAGTTCTGAGTTTCGTCGACTCTATTGAACTCTCCTTGTATAGGGAAATTTTTAGGAAGTTTCTCTTTGTGCGTTCATCCATCAAACGTCAATTTTGGACATGGTTTTATGAGCCCTCAAGGTAACTTTTATTCATTTGCACTGGGCCAACTACGACCAGTGGCTCTAGAAAACTAGCCGCCAAATGTAAACCGTTAGCCAGTTTTAAATTTTTTCAGTTGCTATGAACTCTTGGTATATAAGTGGACATGTAAAAATTTAATCGGGGTGTGTTTTCTCATCAAAAGACAACTTTTGGAAGCGGTTTCTTAGCCTCTAATCCCATTTGAATGTTTTTGTAGCTAGTAAGAAAATGTAAAAATAGAAATTTATGGGACCCTCGTCAGGTTGCCAAACCATCGTGGAACCTTTTCACACATGTAAATAACTGTTTAAAACTCTATAGGGTAACTTTTTGTGTGAAATAGAACTTTTGACAAATGGTGTTTTCTCTCTCTTCCCTTCTCTTTATCTCTCCTGGGTTACAAAATGAAGTAAAATGAAATGTAATGAATACATGTCTCTAGACCTTTTATTTTAACTACAAATTGTAGTTATTATCATATGTAAATGGGAAACTGAAAAAAGATAATTATGTTAGATTAGGGTGGATGTCATGCCAGTGATTTATCACTGATATCATGCTCACGTGGTTTTGTAGGATGAAAGAATGACGACAAAAAGGAGATGTGTAATTCATTAATTATCATTGTAATTTATATAGTTCATTGTTAAATGAATATATGTATAATGTAGTCTCATGTTACAGAAGGCTATGTTTGATATTTTTTTAATATGTATGAGATGCTAGTTTTAAGGATATCTAGGAAATGTCTATTTAATCATAGGTTCAATTTGATTCATAATACACATGGTAAAAAGGTTTGATAGTTATATAAGGTAAATGAATTTGAAGTAATATCTTGTAGCGCATATTTCGTGTTCAATAAATGATTAACGAGTCATCTTGTGCATTAATACTTTGTAAATGTAATAAAGAGATTTAATCGGAACACTCTACCCTTGTACAATATCGGAGCATAACTTGTTTTCATGTGTGATACTCCTGTTTCACTCGGAATGTTTCGGCTTCTGGGAATAGAGTTGCTTCTATCCTTTCATTCCTTTTAGAAACAGATGAGGTTAAGGGCTAGGAGGAATACCTGTTAAATGTCGAGATGGTGTGTGCGTACCGTAGAGAAAAATCAGGTTGACTGCGGAGAACTCCTTTTTGTCTTGGAAGGACTACCTGCAAATAAGAACACAAGACCACAAGATTTGATTAAACAATAAATGAGGAAACTGCCTTGGGCCCAGGAAATATAAAACTTCCTTTCGAAGGTGGTCAGTTCCCCTGCTAATATGAATTAACACAAAAGACTGCAAAATATCAATTAGATTACTTGGTTGAAACTAGTAGGAGAAGGCTGTTTTCTGGTTATAATCAGGGTAACCGATACCGGTTTCTGGTAACCGCCGTCAGTTGGGTCTAGGACCTGTAGGTTGCACTGGGTAGGGGAAAGGCTGGTTTTCTGGTTTTGATCAGAGGAACCGATGGCGGTTACTGATAGCCGATTGCGGTTACTGATAACCGATACCGGTGGGTTCTAGGATCTTCTTAGTAGGTATGGTATTTTGTAAGGCTGGTTTATGGATGATATTAGGAAACGGGATGATTAGAAGAAAAAGAATAATAGTTAGATGCAATGACACGTTGGGTAGTAGATTCAGAGACGGATTTAGGAGGACTGAAATTCATAGAGCATAAGAAATGTTATAACAGAGGACATGCAAGATGTGACTTACTGGTTTTGACAAAGATGCAAGTTGATCTCCTTGGTTGTAAACACTTCTGGTATTTCCACTCGTCTCTGCTCTGTCAAGTGAAGATCTGGACTCTGTTCCTCGCTTGCAATGCTCTCTATTGATCCAGAAATCCTTCGACTGATCCCAAAATGAAATTCCGATCCGTTGTTTTGGTTTGGGGAGCCCATTTACAGGGAACCGATGGCGGTTACGCAACCGACGGCGGTCGAGTAAGAACCGGCATCGGTAAGGAAAAAGTAGGCTATTTTTAGTAAAATAGCCCACCTTCCCTGCTTTTCTCCCGAGAGATCAGTTGCGGGCTTGGTCAAGTGGCTAGAAGGTCGGCTTTGGGTGCGAGTAAGGAGGCATTAGTTATGGATGTGAGTCTAGACCAAGTCATGGGTCTTAATTAGGTTAGTTTAGGGTTAGGGCTAGGTCATGATGAGGTGGCAAAGTGAGGTGGCGGGTAAGGTGATGTGGATTTATCAATTATAAGGTAATTAATAAATAATTGTGTAAGGTTTAGGTGATGAGGTTAGATTGCGAGATGAGATGCGGGTCACAAGGGGTCGTAAGACACGAATTTGGTGTCTACATTAGCCCCTTATTGTCGTGTAGCTTGTTCTGTAAAGCTGCGCGGACAATAATATGAAGTGGTTTCTCATGTTAAAGATATAGGTAATCCCCCTCAAATCTATCGCCGATTGAGTGAACGGGAAATCAGGGATAGGGTTGATAAAGGGTACAGGTTGTAGAGAGGATGGTAAGGTGGTGGGGTAGGTCCAAGGAAGCAGACGCATGTTGAAATGCAATAGTACAACGAGGGTACATGATTTGATAAGCAAACCAGCAATGTGTAGGCAAAGGTTGATAGTTTATCCAAACAAGGATGATATAATCCTGGTATCCAAGGCATAGGAAGTAGCTCTAGGGTATATAATAGGTGAGGTATAGGAACGTTTAGGCATGTTCGGCAGTACCAAATGGTTGGTTTGGTTGAGATAAACGTCACGGTCTAGGTCTAGGCAAAGTTGGTCGATAGATCAAGTCAAGGACCCTAATCATGCTAAGACACGAACAGGTGAGCTCGATTGAACAAAAGGTACATGATGGATGGATAAAATAAAACATTGATTGTGGGTATGGTATTGAAGTGATACGGCCTTGGGTCGGGCCAAGTGGTTAGGTGGTGGCCCTGGGTCAGGTCATAAGGGTAGAGTGAGGCCTTGGGTCAGGTCAAATTGTTAGGGCGAGGCCTTGGGTGGGGCTGGATAGGTAGGTTGAGGCCTTGGGTCGGGCCAAATGGTTAGGGCGAGGCCTTGGGTCGGGCCGGATGGGTAGGTTGAGGCCTTGGGTCGGGCCGGATAGGTAGGTTGAGGCCTTGGGTCGGGCCTAATGGTTAGGGCGAGGCCTTGGGTCGGGCCGAATGGGTAGGTTGAGGCCTTAGGTCGGGCTTAATGGGTAGGTTGAGGCCTTAGGTCAGGCCGAATAGGTAAGTTGAGGCTGTAGGTCAGGCCAAATAGGTAGGTTGAGGCCTTAGGTCGGGCCGAATAGGTAGGTTGAGGCCTTAGGTCAGGCTGGACAAGTGAACAAATGGTGTGCAGCAAAGGTGGATAGAGGCGATATTGGTGAAAAAGAGGCAAGGAGTAAATAAGGGCAAAGAATGGGGTGAAAGTTGGGTAGAGAACCGATGTCGATTCTGCATGACCGATATCGGTTAAGGGACCGATACCGGTTCCTTAGGGCAAAATGAAACCGATATCGGTGAAAGGCGAAAAACCTATAAAAAGAAAAATACGGCTTGTCATTGTCACTTTTGTTATTTACAAACCAAATCGACTTGTCTGATGTGGAGAGTTGGGATTAGAGGCTTGATTGAGTGAGGTAGAGCTATTGTATTGGCGGAGAGAGTTGATAGTGGCCCAATTAAGGAGGAGGCAGCAGTTGATTGGCCGGGGACCCAGCAGATCAGGATTGGAGCCATGGCACAGGCAGGAGGAGCTGGAGGGGCTGGACCAGCTGGACCGCCACCACCCATCCCACCACCACGACGTGTCATCATTCGGGTAGATTCGAAACTCTTTAATTTGGTGATTTGGTTGTATTATGCTAAATTGGGGGTTTGGGTAGGAATTAACCTTTTTTAGGAAATAATGAGAAAATGGAAATGATTTGAAAAAGGGAGAGGGTAGATAGGCTAGATAGGCTAAGGTGGGTAGGTGGGTAAATTTTTAGGTTATTTGGGTGGGTAGATGGGTAGAAATAGGTAAAAAAATGGGTTTTGGGGGCCGCGCGGGGGTTCGGCTCCGGGAGAAGACAGTGACCGATGTCGGTCACAAAGTGACCGGCATCGGTCACACAATTTTAGGGAAAGGGAGTGTTGTTGGTGACCGGCGTCGGTCATGTATCGGCCGGCGTCGGTGGCTTGTGTGTTTTGGTTTGTGGGTTGTGTGGGTGGGTTGGTTGTTTTGGGTTTTTGGGTTGGGTTGTGGGTGGGAGTGGGGGTTGGGTTGTGGGTGGGAGTGGGTGTGGGTTGGTGGTGGAGAAGGGTTTGTGTGGGGTTGGGGTTAGGAGTGGAGAAGGGTTTAGTGTAGGGTTGGGTTGGGTTTGAGTTGGAGGTGGGAGAAGGGTTTGGTGTAGGGTTGGGTTAGGAGTGGAGAAGGGTTTGGTGTAGGGTTGGGTTGGGTTTGAGTTGGAGGTGGGAGAAGGGTGTGGTGTAAGGTTGGGTTTTGGGTTTTTGGGTTGGGTTGTGGGTCGGTGTGGGTGTTGGGTTGGGGGTTTTTATGTGGGAGTTGGTTTTGTGTTGGGGTTGGGTTTTGTTTTTTTTTTTGTTTTGGGTGGGATGGTTTAGGGTTTGTAGGGTGGTAGGTTGCTAGAGGGGGGTGGTAGAGAGTCAGGGTATGGTCGGGGGGATAAAAAGGGGTGTTTAGATGATAAAGTAGATGTTGTAATAAAGAGTAGGTCTAAGGATGTGGGCTGGTTTTGCAGGCACATCAGCAGTTGACGATGTGGGATAGGATGCCCCCGTTGTTGGTGCGGATGAGGCCACACGTATCTGCGGCTCATTGGGCCATCATGCGCGAGGTGGGACTCGGTGGAGTCCAGAGGTATAGAGCGATAGAGAGAGATCACAGCCTGATGGTCGCCCTCATCGAGAGATGGGATCCGGCGACCAATGTGTTCCATCTCCCGACTGGGGAGATGACCGTCACATTGGAGGATGTGTATCTCATCCTTCGGTTACCTATCGAGGGAGAGGCAGTCTTCCAGGTAGATTCAGAGACTGCCATGGATAGCATACTGCAGGTTTTTGGGGATGCAGCCGCGCTACTGACCTACCATAGCGTGAGTATCGGGTATGGTGACATGTACCGTGTGCATCGACACAAGACACGACTGGTTGTGTTGATGATGGTTGGGATCACCTGCTTCGCCCTCCCGGACTCAGAGGGAGGCCACTTCCCACGAGCATTGATGGGGGTGCTGCTTGAGAGGGTGGAGGAGCACACCTGTTACGCCTGGGCACCAGTATATCTGGTGCAATTATACAGGGAGCTATGGGGCTATCGCCGGAGGAGGCGATTCGGTATTTGCTCTACATTTTTGTTGCATTGTTGGGCATACGAGCACATCGTATGTATCAGGACAGTAGGGTTACCCCAGCAGCCAGGACCACAGGTCATATACCGATATGGCTTTTAGAGGTGGTTGGGGGTCGTGGGCCAGCCATGAGTAGTTGTTGCAGGTCGGGATGTGGCATACTATAGACATTTACTAGAGGGCCTTACAGCAGTAGACATTGTATGGAGACCCTACAGAGGTCACCACCCTGGCATAGGATCCCGCTTACAGTTGCGCCTAATCCAGTACACATTCTGGATAGCAGGACGGAGGCCAGGAGAGTACGAGTGGATACCCCTGGAGAGGGTACGCAGGCAGATGGGGCTGCGACAGGACGAGCCACCTCCCCTCCCTCAGTACAGGAGGGAGGATGTAGAGGCCCCACTGCTTGCACCACAGCCTTTGGATCCAGATTGGGTTGCAGAGAGGCCAGCAGGTGAGGGTGTAGATGATGCTGGGTGCACGGGAGCATATAGGGTGTGGTGGGCTGGGCAGAGAGCAGCCAGGATAGTACCGCCTACACAGCCAGACGTGGCTGCAGTGATAGGAGAGAGAGATCAGCTCAAGGGTCAGGTGTAGCTCTTACAGGGGCAGCTAGCTGCGGCATAGGCACAGATAGGTGTCTTACAGGGGCAGCTAGCCCAGGCTCAGGCACAGGCACAGGCAGCACCACCACCAGCATCACAGCCACAGGTGCAGGTACAGGCAACAACACAGGCTCAGGCACAGGCACATGCAGCACCACCACCAGCACCACAACCACAGGTGTAGGTACAGGAAGCAGCACAGGCTCAGGCACAGGCACAGGTAGCACCACCACTAGCACCACAGCCACAGGTGCAGGTACAGGTAGCAGCACAGGCACCGGCACCACCGCGGCCACAAGCACCACCAGCAGCACCAGAACAGGCTCAGGGGGCATTGGTTGTAGGTGCCAGGGGACAAGCCCCAGCTCCGTAAGTGGCTCGAGAGCGCATATATGAAGGTTAGAGCAGAGGCCCGATATTATCAGGATATTCTTGATGGTACCGGAGTCGAGTATCAGGCTTATGCAGCGCATAGGGCAGAGACCTCTCACAGCCAGAGATCTCAGGGAGGTTGCAGCCACAGTTAGCATGTCTGTGACGGGCAGGAAGCAAGAGGCACCACAGGGACCAGCGGGGAGAGGTGCCGATGGCGGTGGGGGAGAGCTGAGAGATCCCAGACATGGTTGTTGTATTTTAGAGATGGGCACCGGTCTGTGAACCGGGTGTATTGATAGAGGCCTGCGTGCCTATGTATTATTCATGTATTCATTCATTCATTTATTGTATACCGGCCTGCGAGTCGAGTAAGGGTTGTATAGTGGATACCGGTCTGCGAGCTGAGTATTATAGCTATTTTTGATACGAGGGACCCGGCCTGCGAGCTGAGTCGAGCTTTTTTTTTTTTTTGACAGTTATTACGGCCTGCGTGCCGGCTTTATTGTATGATGAGATCACAGAGGACCCGATGTAGGGCACATTGTATTTTTGAAAACTTGTATATATATATATATATATATATATATATATATATATAGAGACGATGTTTTGATCCACATGCAGTGTTCAAAATGTGTTTAAATATTTAGTTAATGGCTGGTAATATATAGAATGTGTGATGAGCTTAATTGACATGTTGATAGATGGATGATGCTGATGTTTTTGTTTTTTTTTTTTTTTTTTTTTTGTACGTATATATGAATGTCATGTTATGTGATGAATTGGTGGTTTTGTGACATTGTGATATATGTAACTAATGAGTTGGATCCAAATGATGTATAGATTGATAGTTTCTTGATATCCGTAGGTGATGGTTTGTGTATTTGTATAAAATAAATGATGTTAATGAAATTGTAATGCTATGTGTGGTGGATGAATAAATGTGGTAAATTGTGTTGTGTATGCAGGAAAAGAGGCGGGCGCGACAAAAATTTAGGTGAGAAATGAAGAAAAGAACACTGTTGAGAAAAGATAGGTGTGTAACTGATATCGGTTAGGGAACCGCTATCGGTAGCTGATAGACCGATATCGGTTAAGTAACCGATACCGGTTTACTTAGGTATGAGCTTTTTTAAAAAATAGAAAAGCTAGGGTAGCAACTTAAGTTTTAATTTTAGAGCCATGCAAGAGGTTAAATATGCAAACGCGACGCTTTTTTGACGACTGAGACAGGTTTTTGCATGAGAGATGTGAGTGATAAGGAGAAAAGAGACAGGAATTTGTATGAGAGATTTGGGTGATAAGAAAAGAGACTGGGAAAGTGAATGTGATCGGAGATTCAAAAAGGCAGGAAAGACGAAGTTGAAAAGGGTGGTGATCATGACAGAACGAGGAGAAGCATCCAGCAGGCAGGGACAAGAGGGAAGACAAGGGCCACCTCAAGCTACTGCAACCCAAGAGGTAACAGTTTTGTTTGTGATTTGACTACTGCATGTTTTGGGAATGAGCTAGAGGAGAATAGGGAAGTAGATATGAGAAAGACAACATGATAGCCAGGGGTATAGATGAGGTGAGTGTTATGGGGTAGGTAATTCGGGGTTTTGGGTATGTCTGTATGTATATAGAAAGGAATAAACGAGCAATTTATTGTCGTAGGTGGTTGTTTTTAGGCAAGGTGTATGTAAGTGACAGTGACCGGTAGCGGTTAGGAGGTAACCGGTATCGGTTACTGAACCGATACCGGTTATGTATAACCGATACCGGTTACTGGAGGAATTTCTAGAATGTTTGAAAAACCCTGACGGATTGAATGGTTGTTTGTTGTTTTGGTGTATGCAGGCAGAGGCAGGGTTGAGGATGAATGATAGTGTGCCAGCGCTGTTGTCACGAATCCGAGCGGATGTAACACCAGCGGAATGGACATTGATAAATCGTTTGGGGTTAAGTGGAATCCGTTATTATTCACGAATCACACATAACCATGGTATGTTACAGGCGTTGATTGAGAGATGGAATCCCGAGACAAATACCTTTTATCTGCCAACAGGGGAGATGACAGTAACATTGGAAGATGTGTTCCGTATTTTGAGACTCCCTATTACAGGAGAACCAGTATATCAGGCACTACCTAGCGCGGCACGGGGAGTGATAACAGCAGTATTTGGTCCATACGCACGAGATTTGACACAGCGAGGTTTATCCTTTACGTATGGGGTAATGTATGCAGCACACCCTGAGGAGACAAGGTTAGCAGTGATATTAATGATAGCGGTAGGGTATTATGCATTACCGAGGGCAGAAGGAGGAAGATTTCCAAAGGCATTGATGTGTGTTATCTGGGAGATGGTAGAAAGGAACGTTACGTTTGCATGGGCACCTGCATATTTGGCGGAGCTATACAGGGGTTTATGGGCTTGTAGGTGAAATCACAGGACGACGCTGGATTGTTCATACTTATTACACTGTTGGGCCTATGAGCACATTGTTTGTGTGCGACCAATAGGCCAATCCCTCCAGGCAGGAGAGACCGGAGTACAGAGGTTGGGATTCAGACGATGGGTCCAGACAGAACAAGAGGCAAGATCTCAGGCCGTGACGGGTGACATTGTGTATTACAGGTAGGTATGGGAGAGGGTGACGGTTGCGGACATTTGTTGGAGGCCTTACGGTAACTATATGGTAACAGAGAGCATAGCTGAGGAGTTAAGGGGTGTAGAGCGAATGAGGTGGATCGCGGGGCACAGGCCAGGTGAATATGAGAGGATTCCTATAGATCGCGTGCGGCGACAATTTAGATTTGTGCAGGATATACCCCTGGCTTATAGACCATATATGAGGATCGACGCAGAGGCAGTACTCTCACCTCCCCAGCCAACACCTCCAGAAGGTCCTGAAGAGGTAGCAGCCGATCGCAGGGTAATGGACGCAGGAACGACAGAGGCCTATAGATTATGGTGGGCAGCGGAACTGCGAGGTATACGTGATTGTCCTGACATAGCTGTGATTACAGCAGAGAGGGATCGTCTGCAGCGTTTAGTTCAGCAGCTCCAAACGCAGGTGAATGAGACAAGAGGATTGTTAGCGGTTGCGGAGTCACAGGCGGGGAGACTAGAGGCTGGAGTTCTCCATGCGAGAGGGTGTATTCATATGTTACAGGAGAGATTGGCAGATCAGTGGGCGGTACCAATAGCCGTGGTACCTTTGAGGACAGAGAGGCCCGGCGAGAGGGGTCGACGATCACGATCATCACCTAGTTCGGGATGAGGCGTGAGGGTCTGAGTAAATGTTAGCAAGGTATAAGAATAAATAAGGATGCCGACCTGCGTGTCGATGATAGAGAAGATGTATTTGTTTAACATCTAAATAAAGCTGAATATGTATGTTGATTTGAGTTACGAAAAAAATAAGAATGTTTGTGTTTTGATTTTCGGTGTTTTGAAAAAGGATAAAGAGGAATGTGATTAAATAGAAATACACAGAAATATTTATATACCACACATGATAGATTATGGTAGGAGATGGTCGAGCTAACCTTGGGAGACCCCATGTCTCCGAAGTGCTGCCTACATAGCCCATTGCACAAAGCAAGGAGGGGCCTCAGACCGATGTAGTTCTCCCTTAGGATCAGGGAGAGGCGAATTCAGGTAATTTGGTACGGTTTAGGCAATTGGTTGGTTGGTAAAAATATTAAGATTGGTAAAGGTAAGGTTGATGGTGTTGGTAATGAATTGGTGATGTTGTAAAAGGTATAAGGGAAGTGAAAGTTAGCCTACCCAAGTAGAAGGGAACCATGTCCTGATTAAGGTCAACACACAATCCTAGATGCGAGGCAAAGCAGAAAGAGTGCTCCGTAGGTGAAAAGAGCTAAACAAACCACACAACGTAGAACGAGCTTGGAGCCCTAGGTACCGTGCATAGACGAGAAGTCAATAGGTGAAAAGAGTTGTGTGATCACAATATATCGAGCGTACATTACGTCCCTTGAGTTGAAACAAATGGTGAGGTGAGGTGGATGATATAGCTGAGGTACGGAGAACTTATTACAAAGTGAGTGTTCTGACGGAAGAGAACCTACCCTAAATAGACAAGTCCATGACTCAAAAGTCCTTTTGAATGAGGCTTTTATTTTATTGAATGTAGACTGATCGATGCGGGAAGTCTACAAGGGATATTGATTGTATTATTCTTGAGGTCTTCACGAAGCTGATCGATGCGAGAAGCTTCTGCTAGAGGCTGACTGTGTATAGCTGTCCTTCGAGGGAGCAGTCTATTTATAGTAGCAGATATGATTTTAGTGCATAGCTGTCCTTCAGGGGAGCAGTCTATAGAGAATAGCAGCAATAATTTGGCATATAGCTGTCCTTCGAGGGAGCAGTCTATATTTAATTTAGATGACTAGATGTTCTTTTTAGCGTGAAGCATCTAGGCTTGTAGGAAGTTTGACTCAAGAAAATCCCATAAGAATACGGCTTATTTTAATACGTTGAAGTCATGGACTAGACTAAAAAGGGGAAGGCATCGTTAAGGGGAGGTGAGGGGTGAGCTTGATTTTATTTCGAGATGTAGGAAACAAGTGCATGTGGTGGTATGGGAGCTCAAGGGACGAGCAGTAGGCGGATAAGAAGTGATATAACACTAATTTCAACAATAGAATGGTCGAAGATGCAAGGCATTAAGGGGCTCAGGCTCAGGTTTACCATTAAGCGAAGCTAAACGATAAGTACCAGATCCATAGGTGTGAGTGATTATATAAGGCCCAATCCAATTGGGAGCAAATTTTCCACGTTTGCTCTTTTCTAGTTTGGTTACATGTTGATTCTCTTTGAGGACAAGATCACCAACCTTAAAGGTACGCTCATGAAGTCGCTTATCATAAGCACGTTTAATGCGTTTTTGATAGATTTGAAGGTGATCAAGAGCTGTAAGACGGCGTTCGTCAAGAAGCTCCAATTGGGCTAACCGCTCTTGACGGAAATCATCGTTGGTGAGAATATCCTGAAGAGATATTCTAAGGGAGGGTATTTGTATTTCGAGAGGAAAAACAGCCTCGGTACCGTATACCAAAGAAAAAGGTGTGGCATTAGTAGAGGTACGAATGCTAGTACGATAAGCCCAAAGGGCAAAGGGAATGTGATCGTGCCAATTTTTGCCGGAGTCATTGACAACTTTCATGAGGATTTTGGTTAGGGTTTTATTAGAAGATTCAGCCTGACCATTGGCCTGTGGATAGTAAGGTGATGAGAAACTAAGTTTGATACCAAAGTTGTCACAAAGGTCTTGTAACAACTTGTTTTTAAAAGATTTACCATTATCTGTTATTAGGCGATGAGGAATACCAAAACGACAGATAATGTGATGGTTAATGAATTCGACAATTTTTTCTTTTTTGATTGAAATGAGTGGAATAGCCTCCACCCATTTTGTGTAATATTCGGTCGCTGTGATTATCCAACGGTGACGTTGTGAAGAGGTCGGGTGAATCTCACCAATAAGGTCTAAACCCCATTGTGAGAAGGGCCAAAGATCTCGAGCGACCTGGAGCGGGTGGCTAGGAGTATGTTGAAGGTTGGCATGTTGCTGACACATAACACAACGCTTAACATATTCGTAGCAGTCGTTATTGAGAGTAGGCCAATAATAACCAAGGCGAAGGATTCGTTTGGCCACGGCAAGGCCGCTAAAATGTCCACCACAAATACCGTCATGGACCTGTTGGATGGTATGAGTGGCCTCTGCGCCAGTTAGACAGCGAAGGAGGATGCCATCAAAGCCACGTTTATAGAGGAGTCCCCCCATGACAACATAACGCGAAACACTTTTAAGAAAAGCACGTTTGCCGTTACTAGTAAGGTCAGGTGGGAGGACAGAGATTGTAAGGTAGTCGTGAAATTGGTGGTACCAGGTATCCTGCGAACTAGTAGACACAGTATTTATCGTACAAACTACCGGGGTTGAATAGGATGGGACAAAAAGTTGTTGGACCACGACGAATAATTCAGAGTCAGTTGGTGCGGCGGGAATTTGCGAGGCTAAGCAAGCCATAGTGTCCGCAAATTTGTTAGTGGAGCGTGGAATGGTTTGTATAGAATAGTGAGTAAATAAGGCTAGAAGTGAATCCACGTAGTGTTTGTATTTTTGAAGTTCCTCGTTTTTGCATTGGTAGACGCCCATAACTTGATTGACTACCAATTGAGAGTCGCCAAAAATGTTGATAGATTTGATGCCTAAGTGTAACGCAACTTGGAGACCCAGAACAAGGGCCTCGTATTCCGCTGTATTATTAGTGCAAGGGAAATCAAGCCGGAATGAAAGAGGCATAGGTTCAGCGTCGAGAGGAATGAGAACAACGCCGGCTCCTCCGCCGCGCTGGCATTTAGATCCATCGAAGAAGAGGGTCATTTGATACAACTCTTCCCGGAGTGAAAGAGTGGCGATGAGTTCGTCGGGGAAGGTAAAATTGGTAAATTGTTCCCCAGGTAAAGGGGCCTCCGCAAGTTGGTCTGCAAGAGTTTGTCCTTTGATTGACTTCTGTTGTACGAATTCAAGGTCAAGGTCAGCGAGGAGCATAAGCCATCGAGCGATACGTTGGTTTAGATGCGGTTTGGCGTACATATAATGAATGGGGTCTGTGTTGGTGATGACAAAAGTTTTGTGATTCAGGAGGTAATGTCGGAGTTTGGTGGCTACAAATGATAGGGCAAGGCACAATTTTTCTACATGTGTATACCTAGTCTCATAATCCACGAGGGTACGACTTATATAATAAACGGCCTGTTCTCGTCGTGCCGAATCCCGATGTGCGAGCATAGCACCTATAGCATGGTCAGTGGCGGAAAGATAAAGGTAGAAAGGGCGGTCGTCCTGGGGTGGGATAAGCACGGGTGGCTGCAAGAGATAGGATTTGAGAGCTTCGAAGGCTTGGTGACACTCCTCACTCCATTGAAAGGCAATGTCCTTTTTAAGAAGGTGATGAAAAGGTTGACACCGATCCGAGAGTTGGGAGATGAAACGTCGGATAGATTGGAGCTTACCTTGTAAACTACGCAATTGTTTGAGATTTTTGGGTGGGGGCATTTCTAGGATAGCTTTGACTTTAGATGGATCGACCTCAATGCCACGCAAAGAGACGATAAAGCCAAGAAGTTTTCCCGAAAGAACACCAAAGACACATTTCTTTGGTTGAAGGCGGACAGAATATTGTAACAGGCGATCAAAAATAATGGTTAAAACATCGAGATGTTCACTACGATGTTTAGACTTGCCGAGAAGATCGTCGACATAATCTTCAAGGATAGTGTGCATAATGTCATGAAAAATGTAGGTCATAGCCCGCTGATAGGTAGCACCAGCATTCTTAAGGCCAAATGGCATGACACGATAACAGAAGGTTCCCCAAGGAGTTATGAAGGCAGTTTTGTGTTGATCGGCAGGGGCAACCAAAATTTGGTTGTATCCTGAAAAGCCATCCATGAGAGAGAGCATCTCATGACCTGCAGTTAGATCAACAAGTTGGTCAATGCTAGGTAAGGGGAAGTCATCCTTAGGGCAAGCGAGGTTAAGATCCCAGAAATCTGTGCATATCCGAAGTCCCCCTGTCGCTTTAGTGACAGGTACGATGTTAGAAATCCATTGAGGATAGTCAATAGGCAAGATGAAGGAAACAGAAAGGAGTCGTTGGAGCTCCTCTTTGACCAAGAGAGCAATGCGTGGATGCATTTTTCTCAATTTCTGTTTGACTGGTTTGGAATCGGGGTTTAGGGTGATGTTATGGACGGCAATGGTAGGATCAATTCCTGGCATGTCAGCGTAAGACCATGCGAAAGCTTGGTTGCGAGCACGGAGAAAGGTAGTAAAGGCGGCTTGTTCTGATGTGTTAAGGGATTGTCCAATCTTCACAATGTGAGGATCCTCCTCCGTGTGGATGTTGATTTCTATGGTAGATTCGTTCAGCATGGTTTGGGTTTCAGATGGTAAGGCTCGTTGAATATAAGAATCATCCGCGCCAAGGTAAGTGAGGATGGAGTCGTCATCCTGGCATTCAACAACATTAATCAAAGGCGAATCCTCTTCGATCATGTCTGGATATAGAAGGGGAAGAGAAGATGGGTCCTCATTATCGCGTTGATAAGTGAGAGGACCTATGAAGATAGCATTTATGAAAAAAAAAAGTTAGGAGGGATGGATTCAGGGTCTATAGATTCTGTGGGTGATGATGGCAAAGTGGGTGATGATGGTTTGGTAGGGGCGACGTCTTCTTCTTCCAGGATACAGCTGACAGGAGGTGTCTCCTGTGTAGGTGTTTCGGGAAAACCGAGACCACTGCGATCATTATGTTTACGGGTAGTCACGGGAATGAGTGTATGTCGGCCTTGTTCGTAAAGGCCAAAACCAAAGCCTTTCCACGCACAGCGAGTCAAGAAGGTGAGGGCGAAACGACGATTTGTCAAGTATTGAAAATCGGATTGGAAAGGAACCACACCAAGAGGAGGTTCAGGGGTAATGGAGGATGCGTCAACACCCCCATACGTTAGGTTAGTGCGGCAATGGGGTGGTCCGTAAGAGATTACCTCCCCCACGCGACGGTCGTAGGTGGGATGTGCATGTAATTGTCCGTACTCCTGCGGGGTAGGGAAAGAACTAACGTTATATAGGCGGTACTCCCCCAGCGTAAGGCGCTGAAAAACATCTACTAAGGGGTCGGAGGTTGGAATGTTAGCTGCGGGAAGGGAAGTGGTTTTTGCGATGGTGGTTTCATCAGTTGAAGGCGTAGGCGCGGTTGAGGTGGATGGTTGAGGTACATTTGAAGAGGATGGTTGGGTTGAATGTATGGGTGTCTTGATTGGTATAAGCACATCGTTAGGGCGGTATAACATATTGCAGGTTTTAAAGGGGGGAGGGTCAGCTTTTACGGTGTAGGACTTCCCCTCGTACTCAAATTTTATGCATCTATGTAATGTTGAGGGAACGCATCCCATGGCTCGGATCCAAGGACGACCCAGCAATATATTATATTGGAACTCTCCCTCCAAGACATAGAAGAGTTCGGGTAAAGTACGTGGTCCTACCCGAATGTTGAGGATCACGGTGCCTAAGGTAGAAGTAATAGCGTCATTGAATGACCGCAACATGATGGGGTTGGCACACATGCAACTAGAAGGGATATTCATTTGTTGGAAGGCTTTTGAAGAGATGATGTTTAGGCTAGCACCCCCGTCAATCATAACACGACGTACCCGAATGTCCCAGATGTAAGCTGAGATGAAAAGAGCAGGGTCAGGGTCTTCTGTACCAAAGTCAACAATTTCATCTTCGGAGAAACTGACTGCAGCAGCTTGTTGTACAGAGACAGAAGTGGTTGGGGCAGTGGGTTGTTTGGTGAGAGAAGCAACGTGATTGGGTGTTAGAATGGAGGCGACAGGCAGGGTTTCATTAGGTAAAACCTCTATCCCTTGAAGGATCTCAACGAGAGCTTGTCGATGAGATTCAGAAGTCTGAATGAGATCATACAGTGTCATTTTTACGGGCGATTGGTGAAGCTGTTTAATCATATTTCGGTGGGCAATGCCATTAGAGACGGGATAGGCGGGTCCGCGAATGACCACTTTAGGTGGTGGTGCAATCGGGATGTTTGACGGAGAAAGAGATGCCGCAGGTGTGTTTTCTTTTGCTTTCCCATTGTTTTTCTGCCCTCGAGTAGCGACACTAATCATATTAATCTCGTAGACCTGAGATGAGGAAGATGGTTGGGATAACTCATGGTCTTCAAGAGGTGGGGTTGTAATAATGATAGATCTTGGTGAGGCGGGGACAGATGGTATAGGAGAGGGAATGGAAACTAAAGGTCTCTCCCTTCGTAAGTTGTCTTTCTTAATCTTTCTATCCGGGAGAGGTGACTGACGAAGGATGGTTTTTAGAGCTTTGCATCCCTCCACATCATGTCCTGGTGTGCGGTGATAAGCACAGATTTTAGACTCATCGTAACCCATAGGTCGGGGTTTAGACGGGTCATAAGGTCTAAGTGGAGGTAGGGAAATGGTCGCATTCTCCACCAACATAGCAAGGATTTTGGCGTAAGATCCTTTGAGTGGGTCAAAATCGGAAGAGGATGAGGGTATTGGTTGTGCGGGTTTTGGTAATGTTTGGGCGTGGTTGGTTCGCACGGGTGGTGGTTTAGCCGAGGGGTGTTGATACGTGGTTTTCACTAAACGTGATTTCTTTGGCGCAGAAGCTATGTTGGATGATGAGGCCGCAGATGATGTGGTATCAGAAAACAACCACGGGGAAATAGGAGTGACCGAAAACAAATCTTTTGATGATGGAATTTGTTTAGGGTTGATAGGTGGACAGGATACGCGGAGTGACGGTGTTGCTATACCCTGGAATTTCTGTATGGGTGCGGAAGGCGTAGGTTGTTTTGAAGAAAACGCAGGAGGTATGATATATTGATGTAAGGTAGAGGGATGGGGTCCCAATATGGAAGGTAGGTATGACGATGATGGTTTTGATTGTGATAGGGGCACGGATTGAGTTTGTCTCCTAGGTGGCGGGACGGATTTATTTTTGGATAGATCGAGTCGCTTAGGCGGGTGCGTTAGACTGGGCATTGGTGAGGTCCCAAGCGTAGGGGAAGATCTGGTTAAGTTGATAGAAGTGGACGGGGCATTTGGTAGAGGTGAGGGGGGTGAAGGTGAGAACAGGGGCATTTTAAGCTTCTGTAAACACTTCGGGTATATGGTGGAGACATCAGGATCAGTCATTTGCATTTGAGTAGAAAAAGGGGTACTCAAACGTTCCCATAGGGCCTGTCTATCTTCTGTGGAATGACAGTCTCCAGGTGTGATTTGTAATTTTTGTACAGAAGAACGACGGGTTGTGATTCCAGTCCACTGTGGGTGTGACACAGGAGGTAGATGAGGCACTGTATCAATAGATGTTAAGAGGTCAACCGGTCGTTGAAAAGATTTAGGCGATGAGGGACTAATAGGTAGGAGGGCGTGTTTGAGGGGATCTGTCATGTTTAAAGAATGTGGTGATGTCAGTGTAAGAGATTTCTCGTCTAAGGATGTCAAAAGGAGTGGCGAGCCTTCCTCTTGTGCAGCAAGAGCGGTAGAAGGGGACGTTTGGGAAATAGATAAATTAGATAACATCCGCTCACAGTCTTGTAGGGATGTGGTGTAAGAAGACTCGTCGATGAGAAGAGAAGTCCGGGCAGTTAACTCTTTTATGGGTAAAGGAATGATTTCACTTTGGCTTGATGGTGGTGAAGGAGGTTCAGACTCCTGTGTTGGTGGAGAGGCTTGATTCAAAATTTTTTCAATAGAGGCTTTTGGCTGAGAATCGAAGACTGCATGGATCTCATGAACACTCTCCTCGGCTAAGATATCTTGGTTTACGTTACTGTTGGACGAGTGATTCGGGAATGGCTTGTTGAAAATTTTCAGATTTCGGTTAGCAGGGGCGTTAGGATTATCGAGGGTTATATCCCCTGCATCAACCATTTCCTGCACTATGTTTTTCAACATCTTGCAGTTTTCATGACTATGTCCTTTTACGCGGTGAAAGTTACAAAAGTCATTTTCTTTGTACCAGGAAGGTATTGCGCGGGTGGAGTCAAACCCAGAGTGAGGTTTAACAGGGGGCAAGGTGATAGCTCCAGCTTTGAGCAATTTCTCCAGGATGACGCCATAAGTTTCTCCCAAGGGAGTGTAATTGGTGGGCTCGGCTTTGTACTTATAAGTGGTTTTCGGCGGAGTATTGGACGGTGTTTGAGATTTGACCATTACCGCGTGGACAGCTCCTTTTGATTTAGAAGAAGTGGACGCGTGAGGAGTGGTGGTGTTTGGCTTGTTGGTAGAATCTGGAGTTCGGAAATTGGGGTTTTTGTTACGCAACCGCAATTTCTCTTCTTCTAAGGCTCGAATTTCTAGTTTTCGAGCCATGGTAAAGGCCTCGTCGAATGTACGGAAAGTTTGAATTTGGAGGGTGGGGGAGATGTGCTTAGCGCAGGCCCGCGTAAACAGTTCGATAAGTTCGGTTTGAGGCAAGGCATACGTAAGTTGGTTGATAAGGCCCCGCCATCGTCCAACGAAATCTGCGATAGATTCGTCCTCAAATTGTCGGATGGCATAGAGGTCGGTGATAGATACTTTCTTGGCAATGTTAATGGAGAAATGATCCAAGAAAGATTGGGCTAGTTGGTTAAAAGAGAAGATCGAGTGCTGGGTTAAAGCACTGTACCACTCCAAGGCGGGTCCTGATAAGGACATGGGGAAGGTGCGGAGTAACAAGGCGTCATCATGGGCAATCAAATAACAAGCATGTCTAAATGATCGCAAGTGTTGTTGAGGATCCTCTTTACTGTTAAAACGAGTAAATTTTGGCAACTCCCATTGAGGAGGATATGAATGAAGGGGGACAGAAGGGTGAATGGGCTCCCGACAAACTTGCTCGTATGTCAAGGCGCTACGACTTCCTGAAACAGAAGCCTCCAGGTTTTGCATTTTGTCCATCATTTGTTTGATGAAATCTGTGGTTGGATGAGATGATGGTGCGGTTGTGGTAAACGGAGGCAAGTTGGACCAAGGGCTTCCGCTGGACAATGGTGGGGCTAAGTGTTGATAAGGTATGGAGGATGAGTATGTTGGAGCAACAGAATAGGGATGTCCCATATAAGGTGTTGAGGTTACTGGATACGTGTATGGGAATGAAAAGGTAGGCGGAGCTTGAGAAGGAAAGCTCGTGTGAATAGGTGGCAGAGAGTAAGTCATGAATGGAGTGGTCTGAAAGAGAGATGAGGTAGGGGCAGTTGGTGGTAACGATACGTGGGGTCCAAGATTAACCAAAGGAAAGCTAATCGGGGTCGTATGAACCTCTGAAGCCGTCGGATTGGGAGACGGGGCTAGAGATGCAGGAAGTAAGGCAGTGTTATCAGGAGGAGTGGGAGCTAAATGAGCAGCTATACTAATAGGCATGCCAATAAGGAGCTGACCATCAGGCGTACGGTCAGGGGCATGAGACAAATAGTATTGTACAGCGCTGGGATTAGCATCCAGAAATTTGGCAAAGTCCTTGTCTCCTACAGGAATTTGGGGGATCTCACTGGTGTCCGTAGGGTTCCCTATAGAATGTGAAGGGGGTGATTCAGGCAAAGACACAGAGCAGGCATGTGAAACCATGGCGGCGGCTTGCTTCCGAGTGATGACAACCATGGACAAGAACACACAGGAAAGTTTCAATCTATCAAGAACAAAAACAACCTCAGAATGATGAATTTGGCAAGTTGCTGGTTTGTCAGGGGCTGATGAAGACAGTAACCGATATCGGTTTAATAACCGGTGTCGGTCAGAGAGCAAACGACGTCGGTCAGTTAACCGATGCCGGTGTCAAAAGTCTAGGATAAGAAGATATAAAAGGCTGCTAATTTGATTTTTAGCAACGTTGAGTATATTTATCAACTTATTGATCACAGAAGACAAAGTATGACAGAGAAAACAGAATTTGAAAACAAGCAAGATGCACACGCAAATCCAGAGACTAATCCTAGGGTTAATTTTAGTTATCGTGGGCTTATGCCTTTAGACGTAAGATGATGTCAGAATCCTAAACAACAAGACCTAGGGGAAATGTCAAGTTTGTTTTGGCTTATAAGGTTACCTCAATCGGGCGGAGGAATACCGCGGAAAAGGGGGGATGTTTGAGCTGTTGTGTTAATTGTGAAGTGATTCGGTATGTGTTGTGCAGTGAAACTAGGGTTAATTTCCTGTCAATACCGTGGATATCACCCCCACGTGTACGACCTGTTACTTAATCTATGTTCACTAGAATTGAAGAACAACAAGCAGGAATGCAATGCATGTGTTTTAAACCCAAATCGAAAATTATGTTCGATGAAGCAAGAGAGATGACTTTCACTAATGCGAAACTAGGAAAGCAAGACAAATTCTTTACGAAATATATAACAAAAGCAGCAACAGCAAGTATGCTTCCTAAAATGAAAATAAGCAAGAGAAAGAAACCCAAAATGGGTCCCACCGGGCGTGCCAAAATGTTTCACTCGGAATGTTTCGGCTTCTGGGAATAGAGTTGCTTCTATCCTTTCATTCCTTTTAGAAACAGATGAGGTTAGGGTTAGGAGGAATACCTGTTGAATGTCGAGATGGTGTGCGCGTACCGTAGAGAAAGATCAGGTTGACTGCGGAGAACTCCTTTTTGTCTTGGAAGGACTACCTGCAAATAAGAACACAAGACCACAAGATTTGATTAAACAATAAATGAGGAAACTGCCTTGGGCCCAGGAAATATAAAACTTCCTTTCGAAGGTGGTCAGTTCCCCTGCTAATATGAATTAACACAAAAGACTGCAAAATATCAATTAGATTACTTGGTTGAAACTAGTAGGAGAAGGCTGTTTTCTGGTTATAGTCAGGGTAACCGATACCGGTTTCTGGTAACCGCCGTCGGTTGGGTCTAGGACCCGTAGGTTGAACTGGGTAGGGGAAAGGATGGTTTTCGGTTTTGATCAGAGGAACCGATGGCGGTTACTGATAGCCGATTGCCGGTTACTGATAACCGATACCGGTGGGTTCTAGGATCTTCTTAGTAGCTATGGTGTTTTGTAAGGCTGGTTTATGGATGATATTAGGAAACGGGATGATTAGAAGCAAAAGAATAACAGTTAGATGCAATGACACGTTGGGTAGTAGATTCAGAGACGGATTTAGGAGGACTGAAATTCACAGAGCATAAGAAATGTTATAACAGAGGACATGCAAGATGTGACTTACTGGTTTTGACAAAGATGCAAGTTGATCTCCTTGGTTGTAAACACTTCTGGTATTTCCACTCGTCTCTGCTCTGTCAAGTGAAGATCTGGACTCTGTTCCTCGCTCGCAATGCTCTCTATTGATCCAGAAATCCTTCGACTGATCTCCAAAATGAAATTCCGATCCGTTGTTTTGGTTTGGGGAGCCCATTTACAGGGAACCGATGGCGGTTGCGTAACCGACGGCGGTCGAGTAGGAACCGGCATCGGTAAGGAAAAAGTAGGCTATTTTTAGTAAAATAGCCCACCTTCCCTGCTTTTCTCCCGAGAGATCAGTTGCGGGCTTGGTCAAGTGGCTAGAAGGTCAGCTTTGGGTGCGAGTAAGGAGGCATTAGTTATGGATGTGAGTCTAGACCAAGTCATGGGTCTTAATTAGGTTAGTTTAGGGTTAGGGCTAGGTCATGATGAGGTGGCAAAGTGAGGTGGCGGGTAAGGTGATGTGGATTTATCAATTATAAGGTAATTAATAAATAATTGTGTAAGGTTTAGGTGATGAGGTTAGATTGCGAGATGAGATACTTAAATCTCTTATATAGTTGAGGGGTAGACCCTTAGGTGAAGTTGGAACTAATCTAAACCACAGTTGACTCAAATGTTAACTTAGGGTTTGTGTGTAGCTTCAAGTCTCTCTAATCATATATGTTAATTCAAGAGGTCTAAGAAAAACACTTCGGATCTCCTTTTACAAGACAATGCTAATAATAAGGCCATAACGTGACGTATAAAATAAAGCATATAAGAGTAAAAATGAGATTTGAGGTTTGGAAGAATGCCTCTCTTGCAGACCTTATATCTTCAATTAAATATATTATTTTGTTTCAAAGAATATGAATTTCCTTGGTGTGACCAACCTTCGAGAAAACAAAATACATATATAAATGAAAATGGAATTCCACAAGACATTGAATTAGAATAACTATGGTAGGGAAATATCTATACCGTGATCAAGGAATGTTTTTGGTAAGAAGCTATCTTGTATCTAAATCTCTGTTAAATCCTAATATTGCTATATGGACACCAAGTCACATTGACTTGAGTTGTAAGAGTTAAAAGGTGGACATTGAATATATGTTCGAGAATAATATTCTTAACAGAAGAACAAGATAATTAAGTAGTTATATCCATTTGAATTGTGCCCAATAAGTATGAAAGTTATGGAAATTTTTATAAATAATAAGAAGTCAACTTAAAAGGGGTGAATGATAATTTAACCGTGGAATGAACTTAAGAATCTGTAGGTGGACAAACGAGTAATTTATCCTTGCACAATAATATTCTTGGAATGTTAATCGTAACTAAAATACAATTAAAGAAATGATATGTTGTGGGTTCGCCATTCCTGAAGTCATTTTTCTTGTGGTTGGGTCATTTCTAGTAACCTTTCATTGGGAAAAGTGTGGCATCGACATGCCTATGTTTTTTTCATGTGTCTATGTGAGTTGATGACTTATGTGATTGTCATATGTGAGTCGAGTTTATGTACTTAGAGCCCTTGTTGTGTTGTGTGTAGTGAGATATGTAAGTAAAAAAAATTACCCTTGTATTTTACTGTTGTAATTGTGTGTGTAAAATGTGGTCACTACAATAACTCATTCCAACAAATCAAGAAATCATACATCATCAAAAATTCCTCTTTCTTACAGATTTTAAACCACATTTATATGCCCATTAAGCGCAAATAAAAGCATGTAACTTAATTGTGGAATCCCAAAAATATCTCAATGGTTAATAACTCACTAACTCTATGCATAGTTTGAACAAGACGAGCTTACAAAAAAATTAATTCTGCGCATGCATAGCTTGAGAGAGAGCTCAAATCGACCAAGTAAAACAAAAATTAGAATGAACTACATTTTATTCGCTTCTCCAAGAAGATTTAGGATTTCCCAAAATCCGTGGGCACGCATTCAATGTAATAAATTTCCATAGTGCCACATTATGGAAAAAATCACCACCAACAACCTTAATCTCTAATTACTTAATGGATTTTAAAACAAGTGGTTGAAACAATATGACCAAACTGCATGCAATGGAGTTTACTTGAGTGGTCGAAGATAATTGCAAAACCCTAAAGTCTTGCATGGGACATGTAATAACCACTTAATAATTATTTAAACAATCAAAACATTAAAATCTTATCCAAAGTTGCATGGTGGTCTTAGACCAACCCATTATATCCCAACATATATTCACTTGCAATGCTAGGGTCAAAATCTGTAATTCTCATGACATCAAAACATTCAAATTTATCATAAAAGCTAAATCCTGATTAAAATATCGTCATGAGGTTTAATACCTTAGTTTTTGAGGAAAAGTGATAGTAATAACCAGTTATCATTGCATTCTCATCTATGGTTATTGACCATATTAAAAAGAATAGGATAAATCATCAAATACCTTACTATATTTTCTCGGGGTCTAAGACTAGAAAAAATAGTCATACCAGTAGTACATTTCCTTATGTAAGTGTAGACACCAAAATTTGGTCACACTACCCTTGGTCCCTTTTACCCCACATTGATATTAGTTTAATAATTTATAATTAAAGTAATACTCATCCTTAATTCATTCATTATTTAATTACCTTTATTCAAATTCATTTCCACCTCACCTGGACACCTCATCATGTTTCCTAACTAACTAGGACTCAACCTTTTCTTACTTTAATTAACCAAGACTTAGTCTAACCCTAAAATCACATGACTATTCTTCCTCTAACCACATTCTAACTTATCTAAGTACAACATTCCATTTTTATCTACAAGAGTAGACAAACCTGGCCAAAAAGATTGCCAAGATTTATCATTTTTAGTAAACCTAGGATTTCCCACCTTAACCAATGTCGGTCAACACTAAACCAAATTCAGTCACCCTAAACCATCATCAGTTACCATATATTCATTTTGGTAGCACTTTTTGAGAGGTTGGCCAAATTCGTGAGCTTTGGAATGAAGGATATCTATATACAAGCAAGAACCAGAGCCTTTTCACACATCCAGACAACTATAGCCAACACCAAGAGTGATCCGAAGGTATTTGCATTCACAGTAGCATTCCAGGAAGCACGGTCGTAGCACTGAGCACCATTCCACATATAAACCTTCACCAACATCTCTAAGCACATCTCCACCACTACAAGCATTTAGAACCATTATGAACACCAAGTAAGTTGGTTTCTCCTCTATCACTTGCAGTTGTATTCTCTATTTTCCTTCATCTATTCACTGTTCTTACTTAGATCTATCCCTTAGCTTTCTCTCTATCAACCACCCCATCACACCCTACCTAAACTTCATAAAAACCTATCCTAAAACCTCCTCCCTCATGTAGAACTCACAAACACCCTAAAAACTCTTTGTGCAATCACAGAAAGGACTTGAAACACATTCTACAACATCTTCTAGTTCCCCACGGTCACTGACATCAGTTAACCCTAACCATGGTCAATCCATATTACACCGACATCAGTCTCCTTAATCTATATCGGTCATTGTGACTATCAACCCAACCTAACAGCTTAACCCTTAGCCTACCTTAAACCTCATTCAAAACCTTACCACACCTATCTTGGACTTATCACCTCACCCTCCCCCAGAGAGACCTTTCCAACTCTATGTTCCAAGACATAAGAGATCCCTAACACCCTCCCCCTAACTCCTTTCCACTTTCCACAGTGACTGATATAGGTCACCCTAAACCAGTATCAGTCATTGACATCGGTCACCCTGACTGGTGTCGATCTCTGTGTCTAATAACACTTTTGCAGAACAGAAACCTCATTACCTCACCCAAAACAACCCAAAATATTACCCAACCTTACCAAGACTCTATATGTGACCTGCAAACCACCTACGCTATCCGCAACCCAACCCAAAACCTTTACCTATATAACATTTTAGTATTTGACTGGATCGACGATGATAGTGATACGAGGCACCCAAATCAGAATGCTAGAACTAGATTATTTTATTTACATGTTTTAGTTATTTTATATTAATTTATAAATAGTGGATTGATAGCCTTCTAGGAAGTATCACACTTCCCAGATCTAGCATACGCTAGGAAGTCTGCTTTCATATACTATTTAACTCTCTTTTCTGGTCCTATTTTGTATTTCAAGTACTTCATCCTAGCCAAAAGGAATCTCTCACAGTCATCATTGGATCAAGAATTCATAACACGCGCAATGACCTTTAAACTGAGCATCACAACAAGTATTCCTCCTTGGCCCATACCCATATCTATTTCGTCAAATCCATAAAAAAAGATGAAATATTTTGGAACACCTGGTGGGACCCTCTCTTGGGTTCATTGCATTTTATTCATATAGGGAAAACTTTCTTGTGTGTTTCTTTCTTTTCGAAAAATACACATTTAATCTTCTCCATGGTAATATTTCTTTCTTATAATTGTCTAAACGACATTTGTCATTTGGTGCTTAAAATGAACTGCTTCTTCCTTCTTGCATTGCATAGTGAAAAATCACCCCTCTTCCTGTTCATCACTTGTTACATCAAATATCAAATTTTGATTTGGGTTTAAAACATTTTCATTACATTATAATTTGTCGTATTATAGATCACATTAAAAATGAGGGAAAGTTATACGCTAGAAGTCATGCCCAACTAATGGTTGACACAATTGAACCATAGAAATCACTTTCTTCTCTCTCTCTCTAATTTTCCAAATTGCACAAAATTAAAATTTACACATCTTAAACAACATCCCACCTAGAAGAATATTTCAATGATCAAATGATCAAAGGATTGATAGTGGACACCCAACTCATTATCTTTATCTTGTACCCCATTAGAGAATGGCCTGCTCCTACCAAAACATAACATGAAACCCCACCTTTAGAATTTCCTTCTTCATAGGAATCCTTCCCAACCAAAAAATCTATTCTGAATTCACATGTCAGTCTTAAATAGCATAAGCTAAAACCAACTTAAAATTCACTTCTACGACTACGTGTTTTCTTAGCTTTGTTCTTGATTTGAATTTTGAGGTGTAAGGATACGCTTCTTCATTTTTATTTTTGCTTTTCAAACTTATCCATCACAGTTGGAGTATTCTGACTTTATCTTAGCGTATCATAACCTCATCTTATCATCCCCAAACTTTTTGGTTTATTATTCATCTAATCTAAATTCAAAAAAATATTTTTTTTTCATTCTTTATATTTCACAGTAACTGACATTGGTCCAGTAACCATCGTCGGTTTACATTTGACCATTATCGGTTTACCTAACCGGTGTTAGTTCCTTGTTCTTTTGGTTAGTTTACCCTAACAATTTTATCTCATCTTCTCTTATGTTTAGAGTCTCTTTGTACCATTGTGCTCTTTGTACTCTGATAACAGTCATCAAATACAACTTTCCTATCTAAAAATCATCAATTTCTGCCTCATTTGCTAAAACTATCGTTTTCTCAGAGTAACCGGTATCGATTCATGCAACTGTCATCGGTCACCCTTGACTGTCATCGGTCACCCCTTAATTGTCATCTGTTAGTGCAATCGGCATCAATCACTCTATTTTGATTTTAGTCAAAACATTTACCAACTTTCCCTCTTATGATTTGTTTTGCCCCATTTCTGTTATTCCTTATGTCATTTGTAGAGTACATTTCACCTGATATACGTCGATTCACATGGTTTAGAATCACATCCAAACTAAAGCCCTTGTATTTCATGCCACCCGTCAGCCACTCCCACCTAGTCCATCACCACAATCCATCTTGTCACCTATGGATTTGTTATAATTTGAGGATTCTAATAAATACGGATTTAATCAACTTACATATCATATAATGTTACAATAAATATTTAAATAAATAGTACATCATAACATAAGTAAATAAAGAAATAATTACAGAAAATAAATAACACATGTGACACAGTACCTATAGTGGAAAACCCTAATTGGCTAAAAACCACTTTGAAAATAACCTTTTACTTCAGAGAACTTAGTTTACATCCAGTAAGATCACCTCCTCCTTTAAAACCCTATTTACCAAGGATAAAATCAAATCAATTGATTTTCACACCTTTGATATATTTCTTGAATATATCAAATGAGGACCTAAAGTCTTTTTTATATAGGGTGATCAGGTATGTCTCTCAACCCACCTTTTCAACCTAAAATGGTTGACACATACACCTAGGTTTATAATATTTAATATTATAAATATAATCATTTCATGATATTAAATACTTAACCTAAATTATATACCTAGGTTAGCATATTTAATAATAGAAATATAAATATTTCATATTATTAAATATTAAGGGTTGGTCAAACCACTTAATCATTATATTCCAACACTCCCCCTTAATGTTAAGTGGAATAAAATAACGCATGCCAATAGATTACCTTCCGGTGGTACACTATAAGATTTAAAATTCTTAAACCATAAAGGTTTTAGGCTATTATATCGGTTGAAGGAATTATAATGCCTTCATAATATTTAATTTACCTTTCGGTACAAAAGAATTTGGAATCATAAAGATCATCTCATGATCAGTGGCTAAGTATGATTTGTGAGTTTTACATGTTCTCACAGGTTCTCATAAAAGGTTATTGAACCCAAGCATATAAGAGCTTTTTAGAACTAAGGACCTACTTAACAATCTGCTTGTACTGTATTTTTACTAATAAACTTAATAGCACTAAAGAGTTTACTGAAGACCACTTTTATAATCTTGAACTACACTTCTTTCTAAAAAAATTTTGAGGAGGTATACATGCTTGAAGGTATTTTTACAAAAACCAAGTTCCATTAGGAGGTGACATTGTCATGCACACTCCCCCTCAATGGCAACTCTGACAATCCAATCTTCTCACGAAAGTGACAAAACTTTACAGCACTCAGGGACTTTGTGAAGATCTCAGCAACATGCTCTTCAGTCAATATGAACTTGAGATTTATGTCTTCACTTATCACCTTCTCATAGGTGAAGCGTATATGTATCTCAATGTTATTTTTCCTCTGATGTTGAACTAGATTCTTAATCAAGAGTAATACAACTCTGACCACCACATAGAAAATAAATACTTCTTTTAGCTTCTATGTGTATCTCTACCAACAACTATTGCAGACACATGGCTTCTTTACTTCTTCCATTGTACTTCTCTACCTTAGTAGAAAAAAAGGATACTGTTGATTGTATTTGTTGTTCTAAGCAATGGTTCCTACACCAAAAAACTTGAACACATATCCAATATATTTTATAACACAACATCAGTATGGTTAGGATCACAAAATCCATATAAGATAGTATTTTCATTCTTATTATAATGCAACCCATAACTGATTGTTCCTTTCAAATATCTAAAAATTCTTTTTGCAATATTCTAATTATTGCTAAAAAAGTTCCTGCATAAACCTTGAAGTAATTCCTACTATATAGGAAATATCTAATCTAGTTAAAGTTAGATAAATCAAACTATCAACTAACAACATATATAAAATAGGATCAATATTTTTCATATGTAGATATATTATCAATAATTATTCCAACTTAGATTGAAGTAGAAAATAGTTTACAATCAATCATAAGAAACTTTTTCAATACAATGGTTACATATTGTGTTTTGAAAAATAACAATAAAATCAAATACAATCATACAAACAACATGATGTGAGAGACCTAACTCATTCATTTCAAAGTACTACTTCAAATTCTCTTTAATCCTATGAATTAAATTAGAATTGTCACCAGACAAGCAAAACATCAACATATATATATATATAATGATAATATGTCAACCTTATTGCTTAATGAATATATCATTGTTAGAAGAATAATTAACAAAACCTAACATTTTAAAGAAGGAAACAATTTTCGCATATCAAACTCTGAGAGCTTGTCTTAAACCATACAAGAATTTCTCAACTTAGAAACATATTTTTCTTTACCAATGTCTTCAAATCCTTTAGGATAAAACATGTAAAGTTCTTCTTTTAAATCGCAATTCAAAAAATTATTTTTCTTATCCATTTGATATATTTCCCACCTAAATTGAGCGGCAATTACAAATAAAGCCATAACAATACTCATTTTAGCTATAGGAAATGTCTAAACATAATCAATACTAAGTTTCTAAGTGAAACCTCTAGTGATAAGTCTAGCTTTATGTTTGTTAATACTACCATCACCATTATATTTTAATTTTTTATATCCACCTAGACCCTATAATACTTCATGACTCAGGTTCATATAAGGTAATTAATGCATGGTACATATAATGACTTCTAGTCATTTTCCTAAGGTTAACAGAATTTGAGTTTTCTAACATAGATTGAGTCTAATTTGATTTCTTATCTAGGAAGATAAGATTTTTAGAAACATCTATAGCATCAAAACCATCATTTAGAAGTATTTAATGAAGTAACTTCAAGAGAAGAAGACAACACATATAAACCTTTCACTAGACTATATCTATACATTTCATATAAGCTTCGATAATTAACACGTCCTAACCTTTCATGTCATAGTTTTAAATTATTCAAACTCTGAGATATAAAACAAGATGGAGAAGAGAAATCATAAAAAATATATAGATTATTTCTTTGAATTCCTTTAGCTATTATACTCTTATTACTATCCTTGATATACCAAGTATCCTTCATGCATGGATTCTAGTTGTGTTCATACCTCTTTCGGATATTCAATATTACCAATGTGTAGAAAGTACTCATTGTTCACATTACATAAAAAGAGCATCTTACATTCTTTGCAAGAATTCATTCATGTTAACTACAATTGCTTGACGAATGGTGAGAGAAATCTCAGATCTAGAAAAAATCATCTAGAGTTTCCTCACCATAAATTCTATTTTGACCAAAATGTTGTAGTTGGTTTCATTCAAGATCTGGGTTTTGTCAAGACTGAAATAGTTGGATGTCATTGTTTTCCTAAACCTTTAAAACACACCCCATTGTACTATACAATATACCACAAAGTTAGACACATATTTATTGATAAAAATAACGTTTTTAATAGAATCATATTTAAATTTTATCGATCTAAAGAAACTATTTGATCATAACTAATTATGTCGTTATAATGCATACTAATTAACCTCTCATGATCAAAATAATAATCCGCATTATAAAGGGCTCTACATTTTACCCCAAATTTTTATAAAAAAATATTTCTCACCATATAGAAGTGAAGAAGAGACCCCTAAGAATGCATAAGAACTTCAAATTTCTGAAAAAAATAATGTAGACAAAAATTCGGTCAACTTAAATTTGACGCCTAAATGACCGTCATAATGGCTTATTTGACCATCAATTTTAGCACAGTTAAAGTTTACTAGAACCTACGATCTTAAATTTGACATTTAAATGACTGTCATATTGTCTTATGTTTGGTCTACCATGACGGTCGTTTGACCATCAAATTTAATGAAGCCAAATCTTGTTGTGTATTTCTAAAATGTGAAATTCTAGAATTTTTTCTTTTGTATAATATTAGGGAGGTTATATTTTAACACATTATAATAACCTATTATAATTTATAATGTAAAAATATATATAATTTTTATAATAAAAAATGTATATAATTTATAGAATGAAAATAAAAAACATATGGTTCATAAAAATTATAAACTATAGTATATTGTTTTTATATTTAAAAACACATAACCCTTATTAAAGGGGTTTAAAGGACATAGACTAGGTTAAAAGAATTTTACCAAGTGCAAGTGGATTTATGAGAGTATAGATTTTACAGAGGGGACAAGTAATTTCACCCGACAAATGAAATAAATTGAAATCTCTATTTTCATGAACTAATATTTTATGTGGCTATAACTACCAATATTTTAATAAATATTTACCACACTTCACGCGGGCCACCAATAAACTAGCCTTTTTTAATTCTCCATTTATACTCGAGAGTTCCACACTTATACCTAAGATATTATCTCATTTTATTCTCCACTCCCACTCTTATATAAAAGAAAACCTTTAAATAGGTTTATTTATATAGTTTTTATAAACTATAAGATCTAGACGAATAAGGCCGCCCCCTTACATGGATAATATAAATGGTTAGGGACACATGTTAGGTTTTATTTAATAAGTATTAAGATTTAAAAAGTAATCCCTTCATGGCCAAGAAATAAACATGGGCCCCTTACTAAAAAAAAAGTAAACACTTTATTTTTATTTTTAAAACACATATAAACCAAATCTAATAAAATTTATATTTTAAGCGGTTTAAAATAGCCATATATATAAAATATGATTCAAACTTAGGTTTGTTTTAAAAAAAAAACTATATATGCCTAGATTTATAAGTTAAGTTTAAATATGATTTAAACTTAAGCTTAGAATATGGTCTGTTGATTCTTCCCTCAATCTCATGTAATTTTAATATGGTTTAAGAATATATATATATATATATATATATATATATATATATATATATATATATATATATATTAAAAACCATATAAATTTTAATATGATGTTTATATAAATTATTATATAAAATTATATATATATATATATATATAATATAGTATTCAAATTATATAGGATATAGTTATAGATTAACTATAAACTATAGTTTTTAAATCAAATCCTTTTAGAGGGGACCAAAGAACACGGGTATGAATTTACCTTCCAAAATATTTAACCTGCAAATATTTAAAATTATAGAAAACATGAAAATTATTTCATATAGTAATAAATCTTTTCTTTTTCTTTATGTGACTTTCATGCAGGTAAATATTTGAAGTCCCTTTCACCTGTGCACACATCAATCTCTAAACAAACATTAATTCTATATAATATACAAAATGTAAATGAAATTAAGAATCATATCATATTACATCTTCCCCCCCAAAAATTAGGGATTTAAAATTGAAAAACCTTAAAAATTTTACCAAGAGTTTAACTGCACAAATGTAATGCCAAAATAAATTGGGAAAAAAAAGAAGGGGACCGAATACTTTTAAATACCTTTTCGAGCTGGTTGAAAAAACCCATAAAAATTTAAATAAATAAAATAAAAAATATTTGATCTTAATTTATTTAATTTACCCGCTCTGTTACCATGTTAGAATTTGAGGATTCTAATAAATACATATTTAATCAACTTACATATTATATAAAGTTACAATAAATATTTAAATAAAGATTACATCATAACATAAGTAAATAAAGAAATACTTACATGAAATAAATAACACAGATGGCACAGTACTTATAGTGAAAAACCCCAATAGGGTAAAACCAAATCACTTGATTGACACACCTTTGATATATTTCTCGAATATATCAAATGAGGACCTAAAGTCCTTTTTATATAAGGTGATCAAGTATGTCTCCTGACCCACCTTTTCTATCTAAAATAGTTGACACATACACTTAGGTTTATAAAAACAAAACTAAAATGATAATAATTTTTTTTGAAATGTGGTTGGTGGGAAAGTAGACGTGGGGAGGAATTAATGGAAATGACAGGGCAGTTTTGTGTTAGTGCACAGCAAGTGGAGAGACACATCCCCACATTTATTTGGAAACCTTTCATTCCCTTTCACAATAATTCATGCCTTTAATTGAATTCTCCAGTTGTTTCCACATTGAAACCAAAGCCCGTGTTAATTTTTTTAGTAATAATTAGTTGGATCGTGACAGCAAACGAAATTGCGTGGGTAGGTAGACCTGTCATTTTCTGTCCCCAATAATTCATGAAATTTATTGTGGTCTCTAGCTAATTTCCACGTTAAAGACAACTTGACTTTAAAAATTGTAGGCCTGCACACTCACCTAATTATTTAAAACAAATCTCTCTCCCCTGTCGCATCCTCATTTCTTTTTTTCTATTTACAAATTGTTTGACCTGAATCTGTATCTTTGATTAACGGAGATCTTACCCATGGTCGTCCCAAAATATTTCACCATTTCTCGACCTGTAATAGCTTATTTACCTTTTCCAACATCCTCCCAGCCTGTGCGCCAAAGTTAAGGTTTTTTAGATGTCTGTAGTTGGAAACGCTTTGGCAGACATACATGCAAATGTGGAAGCATGTCTTTGGCTGTGAACTGTTGGACTGAGTTCCTGAAGCGTGGCCTCATGGACTGCAATGATGGAAGAATAACGGCCATCATTTGAAGATGAATCTCCATCTCTCTTGCTTCTGTTATGTTTTCAATATTGGCCGCCTTGATTTTTTTATTAGAGCTCTGGATTTTACCAGTTGGGGGCACGCATTTGCTGGGTCACCATTTCTTATACTTTAAGCTATCTTGTTCGATTTAGAGGTCTGAAATTTCTTTCTGGGAAGGGCTTGAGTTTTCTTGGCTCAACGAGTGGTATAAATGTTTGGACTGTGCTCTTTTACTTGCCATTTTTCCTAAACTCAGAGCCTAGAACCCTTAACTCGCACCTTGATATAAATCTATATTGCGTCAAGGTTATCATCTAGCATTCCCTGGGATTGTTTGTGTAACATAACTCTTATTCTGTATTCCATGGATCAGTATTGTTGCACTTTCTTCAAAAATATATCATGGTTCAACCCTCTGTGTGACTCATGTTGTTTCCTTGTCTGCTTGATGAGCTCTACCCTTGTGTCCAAAAGGCTCAGTATTACTATATTATCATAGCTCGATCCTATAGATTTAATGGCCTAGCCTATAACACTTCATTGCTTGGTGAGATATCTGTGCTTTTGGGCTTGAGTTATGGAGGGTTTTTTTTTTCAAAACAAATCGCTATGGAATTGATGACACTCAGTGCCCACCTGAAATGTATCTTGATGACGGAAAAGAACCAATCTCTACTATTGCAGAAGGTACATGGAGGAAAAATGAATGAAGATAGGGAAGTATATGAAAGAGGGGATCCAGTCATCAGAAGATACGAGATGGGCTTGGTGAAAAAGGATTTGAAACCCCTCTAGCATCTTCAACCGGTGCATGGAACACCAAAACCACTTTTCTTCTATCGTCGATTATACCAGGCATGGTTCATCTCTCCTCATCTCTCATAATTTATGTTCTTTAGTTTTTCTTTTGCAACGAAATGAAAAATTTATAACCGAAGGTTTTTCGTATATTATACTGTATAAAAAAACTTTTTTAAAAAAAATAGTAAAAACCTTATATCGTAACTTACAAGATCCAATATTGCTTGGTAGACAATAAACTTGAACACTCACTTCGTGATGTTCTAGAAAACTTCACAACCAAACTAGATTACTACATTACTTTTTTTTTTTATCGACAGGTTGAAGTTGAGTTCCATGTAAATGATTTGACCGCTCCCTTGTTTAAATAGATCAATTACGATTTTCTGAGACTTGTCAAGTAACCTTCGTAACTCCGAAAAGGAGATGCTAAGTTTCCTATGTATACTTTGTTATGTGAGGTATCACTTCAATTTGTGGTTTGACCTCGAATGAACATTTGTGATCCTTTTGATGCCCTACTGGGAGCAATGTTACACCATTTTGTAGTTGTAAGAAGATACTAAAACTATAAAGTTGGCTTTCATTTTGAATCACCATTTGAATTCTGGACAGCGAAATGCTTATCCGTCTTCGCAAACCTCTAGTGTGTTTACTAGGCAATTGCATGGAACATTCAGTTTAGGAAAAAAACACTTTTCTGTATAGTTTGGAAAATCCTTTTTGTAGGCCTCTGATCGTAGTTTGACTAGGTCAAACTGGACCAATTAGGACCGGTGGCTTCAGAAATCATGTCACCGTTTGAAAACAATTTTCTAGTTCTGAGTTCCGTCGACTCTGATGACTTAACCATAAATGGGGGAACATGTAGGAATTTTATCATGGCGCGTACATCCATCAAATGTTAGTTTTGGATGAGGTTTATTGAACCCTTGAGCTAACTCTTAATCATTTGTAACTATGCCAATTACGACCGATGGCCCCAGAAAACTAGCCGCCAATCGCAAACCATTCGCTAGTTTCGAATTCCGTCAGTTCCTATGAACTCTTGGTATATAAGTGGACACATAGAAACTTAACCGTGGAGTGTTTGATCATCGGAAGACCACATTTGAAAGTGGATTCTTAGCCTCCGAGCCTATTTTGAACGTTATTGTAGCTAGCTAGAAAATGTAAAAAGAAAGTTGTAGGACCCTTGTCGGGTTGCCAAACCCTCGTGGAAAATTTTGACACATGTAAATAACTATTTGAAAACTCTATAGTGTAACTTGTGTGATATAGAACTTTTGACAAAATGGTGTTCTCTCTCTTCCTTTCTCTTTCTCTCTCCTTGGATTACGAAATGAAGTGAAATGAAATGTAATGAATACATGTCTTTAAACCTTTTCTTTCGACTGCAAATTGTAATTATTATTATATGTGAATGGGAAACTGAAAAATGTTAATTATGTTAGATTAGGGTGGATGCCATGCCAGCGATTTATCACTGATTTCATGCTCACATGGTTTTGCAGGATGCAAGAAAGATGGTGAAAAGGTGATGTGTAATTCATTATTTATTATTGTAATTTATATAGGTCATTGTAAAATGAATCAATGTATAATGTAGTCTCTTGTTACAAAAAAGTTATAATTGAAATTTGCTAATATGTATGAAATATTAGTTTTAGGGATATCTCAAGAAATTTGTATTTAATCATAAGTTCAATTTGATTCATAGTTACGTAGGGTAAAAATGTTTGATATATATATGGAAAATGAATTTGAAGTTAATATCTTGTAGTGCATTTTTCAGTGTTCAATAAATGATTAATTAATTATTGTGTTATATTCTTACCTTGAAAACGTAATAAAGAAAGTTAATCGAAACACTCAACCCTAGTATATTCGTGCATAACATGTATTCATGTGTGATCCTTCTTACCATAGAGGAGATTGAAAACCGTAGAATGAACTTAAACTCTTCACTCGATGGAACATCCTAGTTTAGGTAAATAAGAGCCCAAGAATGGGTTTATCATTTTAGTCGGTTTGTTTAGTGACATCATCATAAACCTAACAGATAGGAGCAACACAGTCAGATTGTATTTGGAGTAAGTAGAGCTAACTCTTCCTTCGTATCCTAGTGGACTACCTTGTCTTCCGAAGATAGATTTAGAATTAAATCTCTTCATCGAATAAATTACTTGTGGGATCCAGATGACATCATGGAGCTATTGAAATAGTGGTACTATCACTTAAAATTTTGTTAATGACCTCTTTAGGTCCTCTCAGCTAAATGTCTTATCTTTGGCTAGTGACAATATAGTGCCTTGATCTTTTTCAGAGGGTTTATAGGGTAAATGTGTTTTTGAACCTTAATCTAATCTATAACAGGGTGTAAAGCCCTGAGTGAAAGTTGGAATTTAACCAAACCTTAGTTGATTAATAGGTTAATTTGTGGGTAGAAAATTATAAGTAACTCTTTGCAAATGAAATTGATTTGAAAGATGTTGACTTTTGGGGAACCCAGGAAAATGAAATCTTGTCCCGTAATTCCTTGTTATGCCCTTTTATGGCATTAAGAATAAAAAGAAATTTCACATGCGGAATCGTGAGATGTAGAAACATGGGATTTCACCTTGAACACAAATCACTTATGGTTCATGTGTAATTTATAATGCTTCTAACCATGTACTTCTTTAAGCTGTCAGACAAGTACTTTCGTAACTCTTTTGTTATAAAGCGATGGTAATAATGCGACCATAATGTGATGTAAAAAGTAAAGCATATAAGAGTAAAAATAAAATAAAAATGAGATTTGAGGTTAGGGATACTGCCACTCTTGGAGTCCTTATAACTCAATTAAATATCTTCATGTGTTACTAAGAATATGATTTTTCCCTTGGTGAGATAAAACTTTGAGAAAAACAAAAGATATATATATATATAATCTAAATACAATTTCTTGTTGTGAGAATGTTGAATCGGGAAATAAAGATACCATGATAAAAAAAAGTTTATGGGAAAAATGTATCTTGAATTTAAACCCCCCCTCCTTAATCAACTAATATTGCCTTCTGGATATCAAGTCAGATTATCTTGAGTTGCAAGGGTAAAATGTAGACTTTGGATAAATGTTTGAGAAGCATGTCCTTAACATAAGAACAAGATAATTAAGTACTTTATATGCAATTTGAATTATGCCAAATAAGTATGTAAGTTATGGAAATTTCTGTGAAGGATAAAAAGCCAACTTAAAATGGTTGAACTGTAAATTAAGTGTGGAATGAACTTAAGATTCTGTAGATGGAAAAAGGAGAAAGTTATCCTTACACAATAATGTTCTTAGAATGTTAATCGTAACTAAGATGCAATTAAAGAAATGATGTGATGTGGGTTTGCCAATACTTGAGTCCTTTTCTTGTGGTTGGGTCATTGCTAGTATTCATTCATTGGGAAAAGTGTGGCATCAACATGTCTATGGAGTTGTCATGTGTCTATGTGAGTCAATGACTTGTAAGTGTCGTATCCATCTTTGAGTTTTCTTTACTTGGAGCCCTTGTGGTGTTGTGTAGTGAGCAATGTAAGTAAAAAAAAATTATTCTTGGTATTTTTACTGTTGTTTTTGTGTGTGAATAATGTGGGCGTTACACTTGGTATCAGAGCAGAGGTTCATGCTCTCGAACCTCTGGGCCAGATTGGAGTGGTGATGGTGTTACATGGTGATGTTACATGATGATGTTATATGATGATGATGGTGTTGCATGATGATGGTTGATATTGGAAGATTAATGTGGTTTAAGTGTGATGTTATCCATGTCGTAATTATGATATTGTGAGCACACATGATGTGTATGTCACTTAGTGCGTAATTTCTTGGATGTTGATGTGTTAAGAATGAGAGCATTTTTCTCTCCTTTCAACAAATTCTATGTGAGTTTGTGTGTGAAACAATGTTTTGTTGTGTGTGGAATAAATGTGATTGTTGATTCCTATTTGTAATTGTGATGTGGGTGTGTTTTGGTATGTGGTATAACCAGGTTGGTTGTGGTGAACTGAATTTTTTAATGATGTCCTTATCATTTGTGTAGCAATATGTGTATTTCCATGTATATGATAGTTGACTGTATGTTGTAATTGTGTTCATCATAAATGTAGTTCATGTAAATGTAATGATTCATGTCATGATTTAGGGGCCTACGGAGAATATATGAACCCTATTGTATAGTGATTGCACTTTGGGTGCAGAATGTGGTAAAGTGATGTGTTGCACCCAGTGAATGTATGATTGTGATATACCCTGTATATGTACCATACATAAGATGTTATGGTAATTTTGTGTGAACCACCATTGTGTTAGTGATGTAGTTATATGTTATGTTGTGAACCTTACACTAACCGACCCTAAAAAGGAAAACGGTAAAAGTGTTTGTCTAGAGTAAGGAAAGGTGTACCATTGATTGACCAATCATTAGAGCCAACCTTAGGCTTTGGTATGTGTGACATGTTTCACAGACACCTGGCCTATGCTCTCTCTCTCTCTCTCTCTTTATGTGGTTGTTTTATGCATACAACCTTAGTGCAACTATGACTATGTTTAGCCTTGTCGAAGTGGTGGTGGGATGATTATGACAGTTTTATTATTGATATGTATTTTTATGAGCTGAGGCTCGATGTTCCGAGTGCCAGCGACTCGTTGAGTACCCCTTTGGTGGCCAGATAAGGCCACATAGTTATCGTAATGTTCCATTACTATATGTGTATTTTATTTGTAAATTGAAATTTTTAATTTTATTTCTGCAAGGACTAACAATTTTCTTGATTGCCATGCTTTACAGTTTTGGGCATTTCCTTGGATTGTGGTACTAACATGCAGATTTTGAAACTAACTATGGCTAATTGGCCATTTATTTTTCTTGGTTGTGGATCTTCTTTTAAATTTTAAATATTTTACCACCTTCCCAAGGCTTGTACTTTGCCACTTGGCATTTGGATTGGATTGTTATGTTGGTTCTATTGTCGTGATGTGTGGAATAGGGTCATGGGATGCACCATGGAATGGTTGGACCTATGGACCCACTTCATTGTATGGGGATACGCCCCAAGGAGTTACATATAACTAATGGGTTTGCAGAACCACAAGTTATTATGTCACTTGGGTTAGGGGTGTCTGGACCCTGTGTGCCTAGGGCCATAGGGTGACCGACCTCTTTGTGGAGCAAAAAGGGAAAATTTTTTTTTATCTATTACTATTTCATAGGAGACTTACATGTTTGAGGGAGGCATAAAGAGCATAAGAGATTTGTGTGTGTGAGTGACTAATGCTTCAAGAGGTATGCAAATTTGTTATGGTGTTTTGGTTGTGGCCTTATGATGTATGTGTTACTCATGTCAATTGGATATGTTTTGTGATGTTGTGGATATGGCATTGATGCCCTTGTGGACCCTATGTACATGTAGCTAATTTCTGAGTCATGTAAAATCTTCATATGTGGAATTGTGGAAATTTCAGGTTGTCGTAGTACCTTTTTTTTCTCAATAATTATATGTCAGTCATAGATGTGTGACATGTGCTATGCTTGTGGACCGAGTCTGTTCTCTTCTATATTTGGTCAAGGTCTTGTGTTGTGATACAATCATGAAAGTATGTAAATTGATGCCTCGTGGGTTGTTTGTGTTGTGTTAAGTTTTGTGTAACAACTTAATGTTAGTTACTGTTGGGCACCCACAAACATAAGACAATTGAAAATTCTAAACGATGATTTGATATTAAATATACTCTAAATGAAAATATTAACTAACTAATACGATAAACTAGAACTACCAATCTTTACAGAACATTAAGAGTTTCTAAAATTGTTAAACTTTTCTAACTTCCCTTTGGTCGTGTTCTAATGATACAGATCTTATCCTTGGAAAGACTTTGTTGTCATCATTTTCCTTCATTGCTTATCACTTTTTCTATACTTGGTGTTATGTCGCATCGAGGACGATGCTCTTCTAAGGGGAGGGAAATGTAGTGCCCGACCAAAACAAAACTAAAATGATAATAAAATATTTTGAAATGTGGTTGGTGGGAAAGTAGATGTGGGGAGGAATTAATGGAAATGACAGGGCAATTTTGTGTTAGTGCGCAGTAAGTGGAGAGTCACATCCCCACATTTATTTGGAAACATTTCATTCCCTTTCACAATAATTCATGCCTTTAATTGAATTCTCCAGTTGTTTCCACGTTGAAACCAAAGCCCGTGTTAATTTTTTTACTAATAATTAATTGGATCATGACAGCAAACGAAATTGCGTGGGTAGGTAGACCTGTCATTTTCCGTCCCCAATAATTCATGAAATTTATTGTGGTCTCCAGCTAATTTCCACGTTAAAGACAACTTGACTTTAAAAATTGTAGGCCTGCACACTCACCTAATTATTTAAAACAAATCTCTCTCCCCTGTCACATCCTCATTTATTTTTTGTATTTACAAATTGTTTGACCTAAATCTATATCTTTGATCAATGGAGCTCTTACCCATGGTCGTCCCAAAATATTTCACCATTTCTCGACCTGTAATAGCTTATTTACCTTTTCCAACATCCTCCCAGCCTGTGCGGCAAAGTAAGGTTTTTTAGATGTTGTAGTTGGAAACGCTTTGGCAGACGTTCATGTAAATGTGGAAGCATGTCTTTTGCTATGAACTGTTGGACTGAGTTCCTGAAGAGTGGCCTCATGGACTGCAATGATGGAAGAATAATGACCATCATTTGAAGATGAATCTCTATCTCTCTTACTTCTGTTATGTTTTCAATATTGGCCGCCTTGATTTTTTTTATTAGAGCTTTGGATTTTACCAGTTGGGGGGCACGCATTTGTTGGGTCACCATTTCTGATACTTTAAGCTATCTTGTTCAATTTAGAGGTCTGAAATTTCTTTCTGCGAAGGGCTTGAGTTTTCTTGGCTCAACAAGTGGTATAAATTTTTGGACTGTGCTCTTTTACTCACCATTTTTCCTAAACTCGGAGCCTAGAACCCTTAAATCGCACCTTGATATAAATCCATATTGCGTCAAGTTTATCATCTAGTGTTCCCTAGGATTGCTTGTGTAACATAACTCTTATTCTATATTCTGTGGATCAGTATTGTTGCACTTTCTTCAAAAATATATCATGGTTCAACCCTCTACGTGACTCATGTTGTTTCCTTGTCTGCTTGATGAGTTCTGCCCTTGTGTCCAAAAGGCTCAATATTACTATATTATCATAGCTCGATCCATATATTTAATGGTATGGCCTAAAACACTTCATTACTTGGTGAGATATCTGTGCTTTTGGGCTCGAGTTATGGAGGGTTTTTTCTTTTGTTTTCAAAACAAATCACTATAGAATTGATGACACTCAGTGCCCACCTGAAATGTATCTTGATGACGAAGAAGAACCGATCTCTACTATTGAAGAAGGTACATGGAGGAAAAATGAATGAAGATAGGGAAGTATATAAAAGAGGGGATCTAGTCATCAGAAGATACGAGATGAGCTTGGTGAAAAAGGATTTGAAACCCCTCTAGCATCTTCAACTGGCACATGGAACACCAAAACCACTTTTCTTCTATCGTTGATTATACCAGGTATGGTTTATCTCTCCTCATCTCTCATAATTTTTGTTCTTTAGTTTTTATTTTGCAACAAAATGAAAAATTTATAACCAAAGGTTTTTCATATATTATAATGTATAAAATAAACTTGTTTTAAAAAAATAGTAAAAATCCTATATCATAACTTACAAGATCCAATATTGCTTGGTAGACAATAAACTTGAACACTCACTTTGTGATGTTCTAGAAAACTTCGCAACCAAACTAGATTACTATATTACTTTTTTTTTATCGACAGGTTGAAGTTGAGTTCCATGTAAATGATTTGACCACTCCCTTGTTTAAATAGATCAATTGCGATTTTCTGAGACTTGCTAAGTAACCTTCGTAACTCCAGAAAGGATATGCTAAGTTTCCTATGTATACTTTGTTATATGAGGTATCACTTCAATCTGTGGTTTGACCCCAAATGAACATTTGTGATCCTTTTAACGCCATACTGGGAGCAATGTTACACCATTTTGTAGTTTTAAGAAGATATTAAAACTATAAAGTTGGCTTTCGCTTTGAACCGCCATTTGAATTCTGGATAGTGGAATGTTTATCCGTCTTCACAAACCTCTAGTGTGTTTACTAGGAAATTGCATGGAACATTCAGTTTAAGAAAAAAAATACTTTTTTGTATAGTTTGGAAAAGCCTTTTTGTAGGCCTCTGATTGCAGTTTGATTAGGTCAAACTGGACCAATTAGGACTAGTGGCTTCAGAAATCATGTCACCATTTGAAAACAATTTTCTATTTCTGAGTTCCGTCAACTCTGATGACTTAACCATAAATGGGGGAACATGTAGGAATTTTATCATGGTGCGTAAATCCATCAAACGTTAGTTTTGGATGAGGTTTATTGAACCCTTGAGCTAACTCTTAATCATTTGTAACTATTCCAATTACGACCGATGGCCCCAGAAAACTAGCCGCCAATCGCAAACCATTCGTTAGTTTCGAATTTCGTCAGTTCCTATGAACTCTTGGTATATAAGTGGACACATAAAAACTTAATCGTGGAGTGTTTGATCATCGGAAGACCACATTTGAAAGTGGATTCTTAGCCTCCGATTCTGTTTTGAACGTTATTGTAGCTAGCTATGTAAAAAAGAAAGTTGTAGGACCCTTGTCGGGTTGTCAAACCCTCATGGAAACTTTTGGCACATGTAAATAACTGTTTGAAAACTCTATAGTGTAACTTGTGTGATATAGAATTTTTGAGAAAATGGTGTTCTCTCTCTCTTCCTTTTGCTTTCTCTCTCCTTGGATTATGAAATGAAGTAAAATGAAATGTAATGAATACATGTCTTTAAACCTTTTCTTTCGACTGCAAATTGTAATTATTATTATATGTGAATGGGAAACTAAAATATGTTAATTATGTTGGATTAGGGTGGATGCCATCCCAGCGATTTATCGTTAATTTCATGCTCACATGGTTTTGTAGGATGCAAGAAAGATGGCAAAAAGGCGATGTATAATTCATTATTTATTATTGTAATTTATATAGGTAATTGTAAAATTAATCAATGTATAATGTAGTCTCTTGTTACAGAAAAGTTATTGAAATTTGCTAATATGTATGAAATATTAGTTTTAGGGATATCTTAGGAAATTTGAATTTAATCATAAGTTCAATTTGATTCATAGTTACGTAGGGCAAAATGGTTTGATATATATATGGAAAATGAATTTGAAGTTAATATCTTGTAGCGCATTTTTTTCGGTGTTCAATAAACGATTAATTAATTATTGTGTTATATTCTTACCTTGAAAACGTAATAAAGAAAATTTATCGAAACACTCAACCCTAGTATATTCGTGCATAACATGTATTCATGTGTGATCCTTCTTACCATAGAGGAGATTGAAAACCGTAGAATGAACTTAAACTCTTCATTTGATGGAACATCCTAGTTTAGGTAAATAAGAGTCCAAGAATGGGTTTATCGTCTTAGTCGATTTGTTTAGTGCCATCGTTATAAACCTAACAGATAGGAGCAACACAGTCAGATTTTATTTGGAGTAAGTAGAGCTAACTCTTCTTTCGTATCCTAGTGGACTACCTTGTCATTCGAAGATAGATTTAGAATTAAATCTCTTCATTGAATAAATTATTTGTGGGATTTATATGACATCATGGAGCTATTGAAATAGTTGTACTATCACTTAAAATTTTGTTAATGACCTCTTTAGGTCCTCTAAGATAAATGTCTTATCTTTGGCTAGTGACAATATAATGCCTTGATCTTTTTCAGAGGATTTATAGGGTAAATGTGTTTTTGAACCTTAATCTAATCTATAACAGGGTGTAAAGCCCTAAGTGAAAGTTGGAATTTAAACAAACCTTAGTTGATTAATGGGTTAATTTGTGGGTAGAAAATTATAAGTAACTCTTTGCAAATGAAATTGATTTGAAAGATGTTGACTTTTGGGGAACCCAGGAAAATGAAATCTTGTCCCGTAATTCCTTGTTATGCCCTTTTATGGCATTAAGAATAAAATGAAATTTCACATGTAGAATTGTGAGATGTAGAAACATGGGATTTCACCTTGAACACAAATCACTTATGGTTCATGTGTAATTTATAATGCTTCTAACCATGTACTTCTTTAAGTTGTCAGACAAGTAATTTCGTAACTCTTTTGTTAAAAGCGATGGTAATAATGCGACCATAATGCGATGTAAAAAGTAAAGCATAAAAGAGTAAAAAAATAAAAATGAGAGTTGAGGTTAGGGATACTGCCACTCTTAGAGTCCTTATAACTCAATTAAATATCTTCATGTGTTATTAAGAATATGATTTTTCCCTCCTTAATCAACTAATATTGCCTTTTGGACATCAAGTCAGATTATCTTGAGTTGCAAGGGTAAAATGTAGACTTTGGATAAATGTTTGAGAAACATGTCCTTAACATAAAAACAAGATAATTAAGTACTTTATATGTAATTTGAATTATGCTAAATAAGTATGTAAGTTATGGAAATTTCTGCGAAGAATAAAAATCTAACTTAAAATGGTTGAACTGTAAATTAAGTGTGGAATGAACTTAAGATTATGTAGATGGAAAAAGGAGAAAGTTATCCTTACACAATAATGTTCTTATAATGTTAATCGTAACTAAGATGCAATTAAAGAAATGATGTGATGTGGGTTTTCCAATACTTGAGTCATTTTCTTGTGGTTGGGTCATTGCTAGTATTCATTCATTGGGAAAAATGTGGCATCGACATGTCTATGGAGTTGTCATGTGTCTATATGAGTCAATGACTTGTAAGTGTCGTATCCATCTTTGAGTTTTCTTTACTTGGAGCCCTTTTGGCATTGTGTAGTGATCAATGTAATTAAAAAAAATTATTGTGGTATTTAAACTGTTGTTTTTGTTTGTGAAAAATGTGGGCATTACATACCTCCTCGACTTATTTTTTAGAAAGAAGTGTAGAAAGATCTTAAAGGATGTCTTCAGTAAACTCTTTAGTGCTATTGAGTTTAATGGTAAACATCCAGTAAAAACATATTGTTAAGGAGTTCCTTGGTTGTACAAGGATCCTATATGCTTGGGTTCAATAACCTTTTATGAGAACCTGTGAGAACATGGAAAACTCACAAATCATACATAGCCACTGATCATGGGATGATCTTTGGGATTCCTAATCATTTGGTATCAAAAGGTAAATTGAGTAGATGAAGGTGTTATAATTCCTTCAACTGATAGTCTAGCCTAAATCCTTTATGGTTTACGGATTGTAAATCATGTAGTGTACCATGGGTAGGTAATCTATTGGAATATGTTATATTATCCTGCTTAACATTAAGGGGGAGTGTTGGAACATAGTTATTAAGTGGTTAGGCCAACCCTTAATGTATATGGGTCCATCACTAATATATAGGTTAATATTTAATAATATGAAAATTTTATTTTTCTATTGTTAAATATGTTAACCTGGGTATATAATTTAGGTTAAATATTTAATATCATGAAATGATTATATTTATAATATTAAATATTATAAACATAGGTGTATGTGTCAACCATTTTAGGCTGAAAAGGTGGGTTAGGAGACATACCTGATCACCTTATATAAAAAGGACTTTAGGTCCTCATTTGATATATTTGGGAAATATATCAAAGGTTTGAAAATCAAGTGATTTGGTTTTACCCTTGGTAAATAGGGTTTCAAAGGAGGAGGTTATCTTACTGGATTTAAAATAAGTTCTCTGAAATAAAAGGTTATTTTCAAAGTAGTTTTTACCCTATTGGGGTTTTCCACTATAAATATTATGTCACCTATGTTATTTATTTCCTGTAAGTATTTCTTTATTTACTTATGTTATGATGAAATTTTTATTTAAATATTTATTACAACATTATATAAGATGTAATTTGATTAAATTTATATTTATTAGAATCCTCAAATTCTAACAAGTTTTCATACTCATCGCCACCATATACTAGCATACCACCCACCTCATACATTCAACATCAACCACCTTTTTCTGCAGGGGCACCCATTCATCCCAACCTACTAACGACCTCAATAAAATGATGATGGAAAAGATACAGACCCTAGAAGCATTTGTTTCTTGCTCCCGTAATTCTTTAACTTATGATGAAATCTGTAACAAGCGTATCCATCCATATATTCCCATTGGTCCCTACCATGTGTATTGGGAAATGCCAAAATTCAATCACTTTAACAGTAAAGAACACCTGCGGTCATTAAAACATGGGTGCTACCTAATCACCCATGATGAAAATTTTCTTCTATGAACTTTACCAATGTCCCTGACAGGACCAACATTGGATTGGTATAGTGGACTACCTCAACATTCCATTTATTCCTTGAATCAAGTAGCCAAATATTTCTTAGACCATTTTTCAATCAATGTTACCAAGAAATTTACCATGATAGATCTCTATTCAACCCGACAGTATGAAGATGAATCTATTGCAGATTTTATTTTCCACTACGGAGTCTTATGAACTAATTGACATTCGAGCTACCTCAAACTGAACTTGTTGAGTTGTTCACTAGAGTTTGTGCTAGACACATTTTACCAACTCTGCAAGTAAAAACCTTCCAAACCTTTGACCAAGTGTTCACCATGACATGAAAAATAGAAATTCCAACATTGAAGAAAAGAAAATTCAATTACGAAACAAGAACGCCCCATTTAAATTAAATGACCATTCTTCATCTTCAAAACCCTAAAGTAACTATTCAAAGCCCAAAGGATCTGCCCACACGGCAGTCTTGCCTTCTAATCAAACCCAACCTTATTCCAATCTTTCTCCCATCCAAGCCTTTTAACTTCAGAAGGAGTAGTGTAAGTACACTTCGATTGAAGAGCCCTATTCTCCAGTCTTGGAAAAGCTTCTTAAAGTTGGAGCCATTACACTTCTTCCCATAAAACCTTATACAGGTTTTGATCCTACTCATTCTATGCCTACATGGTAGAAATAACACAACTACTATAATTACCATCGCGTTAAAGGACATAGCAATGGTAATTGCATAACTTTTAAGAACATTGTCTAAGAGATGATATATAATGCAGACCTTGTCATGGAGAACTCGAACATGCCAACAAATCAAAATTTTCACATCTTTAAAAATTCGTTCCCTAATCATAAACCATCAACTAATAAAAATAGTGAACCTTCATCTAGCTACAACAATGTCCATGAAGTCCACGTAGTTTTTGATATCATACCAACCATTCCTCAAAACCTACCTACCTACTTCATCTATTAAGGAAATTCTGGCACGAGCCCCTCTACCCATAGAGGAACATACCCCTTTTACTCATTCACCCATGGATGAGTCCCCTTCATCTCCCCTTACTCTTATGGAGGAACCCACACCTCCTACTGATACCGGTTCACCATCTACCTCACAAATTTCTGAATAGTCAAAACTTTTTATTCTCCCATCCAAAGGAGAATCATCATCGCCTTCTTCTCCATTAAGGGAGAAGTCTATATCACCCTGCCTATTATCTCTCCTACCCATGGGAGAAATGTCAAACATGCCTCTACCTATTGGGGGCAGTTCCCCCTCAGCATCCTAGAACCCCATTGCCATGATCTCTAGTCTTTTACCTATAGAATCTAAGGCTAGCCAATTTTGTGTCTCACAAACATATTTTACAGATATTTCCACCAAACCAACTCCATCTTCTTCTTCAACCATATCATTTTTACACCTTGTTGATCACTTGGATTACATTGATAATTCCATGCTCTGGTGACATCTTCGGCTCCCTTTTTTGACCAAGGATGGAGAATTTGGATAGCACTTGTAAGTTTTTGTAGTAGAAGCCGCCACAAGAACTGCTCATTCAAGGAGGAAAACAAACTTCCACTATGCAATCACCGTATCTACCTACAGATTCACTGGACCTAATCGTGGGGAAACAAGAAGAAGAGGAGATACAATGAACGATGGTGACTATAGCAACAACATACTTTGAGAGGATTCAGTTGATCAATCTCAAGAGATAAAGAAAAGAAAGGAATAAACCACTATAGTATGTGACCTTTTCCATACTTGAGTAGGTTAGAGAAGAAACCTTTAGGCCATATTTCGTGTAGATGCACGCGATAGTAAGTTGCAAGAGATTGCATCCACTAACGCCATCTATGCATGACAAAGAAGGAATGATACAAAATTTACCATCCAAATATGATTGTACTTGAGGTAACTTGGAGGAGGATGTAGCACTAGAACAACAAACCAGAGATCCACAGGAGTCTTGGCAGGTTGGACGAGAGAAGACACCAATGAAGACCCAGTGGTACTCAAATGAGCACGAGAGGGAGTTGATTCCTCTACCACTCCCCCACTAGGATTTTGTGGGACCAAAAGCCTCATAGTAGGGGAGGTATGATCCATAGGGATCCATAAAACCACACCACTTCATCAGTTCCATCAACACCAAGAAGGATAAATAAGAAAAGTGAGAAAAAATGAGGTAAACAAAGGTTCTGAATAGAACCACCTCTCTTTGCATAATGGAAATTTCAAAACTGCCACCCTGTAGGGTGGTGGTCTTGAGACTACCGGTCAAAACAGGGTGGTTGTCCTAACACTTTCAAACAGAAAATAAGAATGAAATGCAAGTGGATGCATTCTTGAAGCACCCAGCCATGTCTCTTCCCTTCCATGCATTTTCACATCCTCCAATGCACAGGAGAACATGGGAAGGCTTATAAATACATTAAAGGAGTAAGAGAATAGGAATTCGAAGATCTAGAGAGATCGAGAAGTATAATTAATGATAACATTGAGAAAAATCTTTAGTTCTGGAATGGAATTATAGGAGCAAGGTGTAGAAATAGAACAAGCAAGTAATTGGAGAGAATTTTTACATTGTTGTTTCTTTTCATACTTATTGTAATCTGTAATTTGTCTATATTAGACCAATAAAAGTGGGAAGAAAGAGAATTTTCCCTTCCCGACTGGTTTTCCTCCTTGGAGGTTTCCAGGATAAAATTGTTGGTGTTGAAGTTTGAATTATTTCCTTCTCTACAATTTCCTTTCTATAGCACTATATAATCAGTCATGAAGCTCTAAATTTCAAGAAAATATGTCATTCTCCAAAATATTTGAAATTAGAACTACATAGTTGTGTGATTTGTAGAGTTCCAAAGTAGAAGTTTACGGATCATTTTTGTATCAGAGTTGATTATATATCCAGGACTGTGGTATTCAAATATTTCTTGTGATTTTATATGACAGTGATAGGGTCCAAAGGTGAATAAGTTTTACCTTGTGAGCCAAATATTTCTATGAAGAAGTGGAAACAGAGAATTCAAGATCAAATGGAGGAAGAGAACTTGGTCCATAGAGTCGAGATGCTAGAGACCATGATGGATAGATTTCATAGAAAACAAGAAGAGCATTCAAATCTGCAAAAGATGGCTTCAATTAAGAAAGATTCCATGGACTCGGTTGTTCAAGCACTAGCCAAAAAATTTGGTATCAGAAATAGCCACAAAGAGGAAGGATGGGAAGAGCATGAAGAGACACCAATTGTAAGCGAGAAGGTAAAATCTGCACATACACCTTTTAAAGTTGAAACAAAAGTGGAAATAAATAATTTTAAAGGAAAAGTAGATGCAGAATTACTGGATAAATGGCTAAAATATTTGGAAGTCTACTTTAGTGTGCATAATGTCACTGAGACATAAAGGATCACCTTTGCATGTCTCAAAATGGAAGGGTCATGCTTTGGTTTGGTGGGAAAACCATCTAGCCACTTGTGAGAAGAAGAAATTGTTCTATTATCAGTACTTGGAAGGGTTTAAAGAGTTTATTAGAGATAACTTCTATCCTATTGGCCATAAGACTGACATGATGATTAATTGGTAGTACTTTAGATAGGGCAGCGGTCAAAGTGTGCAAGACTACACTACAGAATTTTAGAGACAAACCATGTTGGTTAATATGGACTTGGAGGATGAGGACATTCTGACCAAGTATTTGGGAGGACTTCACACTCACCTTCAAAGGAAGGTAATCTCCACGAAGCCCAAGGATCTCAATGAATCTTATGTACAAGCATACTACATTGATGGTGAGAAGAATCAACGAGAAATAGAGCTAAAGGGGGACCAGTCACTAGAACAATAGGACAAAGAACAAGTGAAGACAAGTAGCCAGAGGTAAATGGAAAGGTAAACATGCTACTACTACTTTGCATACTTGTAAAGATCCTAATAATTTTTGTAAGAATTGTGATGTAATGGACATACTGATGCCACATGTTGGAATTTGCATCCGGAATTTCACCCAAAGCACCGAACCCAGGATTCGGAAAATCCATGGCCACTGTGAAGAAAAAGAGAGACGGTGGAGATTGAGGATGATTCAGATTGTAGATGAGGAGGTTGGGGTTGTGTTGTCACCAAATCACTTGCACCGCCCTCCGAAGGGCTAGGATTGGAAGCGGTGTTCGGTGTGATTGGGAAAAATGGATACAAACTCTCAAGCTGTGGGACTTGGGCGAGGTGAACCTCGGAGAAGGACGGGCTTCCTCTTCCTAAAATACGTTGCTGGACTACTCCTAGTGTAACAAAACGATTATCTAGTCCTATGCAACATTTCATGGGGTTTTAGGGAAAGGTTTTAAAAGAAATGAAACTATATCTAGGGATGGTATTGCACCCGAATAAAGGGTGTCTTCAGATTTAGGAAGGGTTAATTTGAAGAGGGTGTGTCACACAGGTCGTCAACTTTAACCACTGCAACAAGCAAGTAATTGAACCGTAGAGAATTTTTAGCTGAACATAGGTTGTGTGTGATTTTAGAGTTCCAAAGTAGAAGTTTACGGATCATTTTTGTATCAGAGTTGATTATATATCCAGGACTTTGGTATTCAAATATTTCTTGTGATTTTATATGACAGTTGATAGGGTCCAAAGGTGAATAAGTTTTACCTTGTGAGCCAAATATTTCTATGAGAAGTGGAAACAGAGAATCAAGATCAAATGGAGGAAGAGAACTTGGTCCATAGAGTCGAGATGCTAGAGACCATGATGGATAGATTTCATAGAAAACAAGAAGAGCATTCAAATCTGCAAAAGATGGCCTTCAATTAAGAAAGATTCCATGGACTCGGTTGTTCAAGCACTAGCCAAAAATTTGGTATCAGAACTAAGCCACAAAGAGGAAGGATGGGAAGAGCATGAAGAGACACCAATTGTCAGCGAGAAGGTAAAATCTGCACATACACCTTTTAAAGTTGAAACAAAAGTGGAAATAAATAATTTTTAAAGGAAAAGTAGATGCAGAATTACTGGAGATAAATGGCTAAAATATTTGGAAGTCTACTTTAGTGTGCATAATGTCACTGAGACATAAAGGATCACCTTTGCATGTCTCAAAATGGAAGGTCATGCTTTGGTTTGGTGGGAAAACCATCTAGCCACTTGTGAGAAGAAGAAATGTTCTATTATCAGTACTTGGAAGGGTTTTAAAGAGTTTATTAGAGATAACTTCTATCCTATTGGCCATAAGACTGACATGATGATTAATTGGTAGTACTTTAGATAGGGCAGCGGTCAAAGTGTGCAAGACTACACTACAGAATTTTAGAGACAAACCATGTTGGTTAATATGGACTTGGAGGATGAGGACATTCTGACCACGTATTTGGGAGGGACTTCACACTCACCTTCAAGGAAGGTAATCTCCACGAAGCCCCAAGGATCTCAATGAATCTTATGTACAAGCATACTACATTTGATGGTTGAGAAGAATCAACGAGAAATAGAGCTAAAGGGGGACCAGTCACTAGAACAATAGGACAAAGAACAAGTGAAGACAAGTAGCAGAGGTAAATGGAAAGGTAAACATGCTACTACTACTTTGCATACTTGTAAAGATCCTAATAATTTTTGTAAGAATTGTGATGTAAATGGACATACTGATGCCACATGTTGGAATTTGCATCCTGAATTAGACCCAAATGCCCTGAACCAAGGATTCCAAGAAATCCACGACCACTGTGAAGATAGAAAGAGAGGTGGAGATTGAGGATGATTCAGATGTAGATGAGAGGCTAGGATGGATGGACACTAACACTGCACCCTCCGAATGGCCAGGATGTGAATAGGACGTTCGGTGTGATTGGGACACATGGGATCACCTCTCAAGCTGTGGGACTTGGGCTTGAGGTGAACCTCCGGAGAAGGCCGGCTTCCTCTTCCTAAACTAAGTGCTGTACTACTCCTAGTGTAATAAAAATGATTATCTAGTCCTAGGCTAACATTTTCATGGGGTTTTAGGGAAAGAGATTTACAGAAATGAAACTATACTAGGGATGGTGATGCACCGAATGAAGGGTGTCTTCAGATTCAGGAAGGGTTAATTTGAAGAGGGTGTGTGCACCACAGGTCAACTTCACCTACTGCAACTTAGAGAGGGTACAAGATACCACAGGCTAAGAGACACGCGTTCCTTTTGTTAAACTTTATCAGACCGAGAAATATACCAGTTTCCCAGTGAAGAAGGATGAACTCAAGAAGGGTGAACAGACACCACAACTCAACTGCATGCAATACTTCACCACTCGATAAACACAGAACTGCAAGAACCTGCAATAGAAACTTAAACTTGCACAGTGTACCTGCAAGTATGAGAAAGGCACAAAGAAGCATAGAAGGATGAAAGGACCGAGATTAGTCACAAAACACACACTTTTATTGCTTCAATAACATGCACAATGCATCATACATTCAGAAGAGGCAATATTTTCCATTACAGTCTTGAAGAGGAGGCTTGAAAGTTCTCTCAACACACAAGAACAACTTGTAGGAGAGAGAGGATTCTTGAAAAGTATACACTCGCCTGAGATATCTAACTGTCCAACTTGTCTGAACTGTTGGAACCCCTTGAAATGAGCTTCCAACTTACATTTATAGAATAATATGTGAGAAAGAAGAGGAAATGGTCATAATTACATTCCTAAATTGAAGGCCCATGATGTATTTATTGCAGTTAGTTGAACTACCTGAGAAGGTTCCATCATGGGTCATTAATTGCCTGATGACCAAGTCTTCTCAATTAATTAAAAGAATATTTAAATAAAATATTTAAATAATAATAATAAATATTATTATTAAAATATTTAAATAAAAATATTAATTTAATTAACATAATGTTGGGACCCCCCGTTGACCCGTTTGACTTGAAGAGGAGGGGGGTCCATGTGGATAGAATCTGCACATAGCCAAATTTGATGAGCTTCGAATCCTCTAACTCGGTATTGCACTCGATTTTTGACCCCGCACCAACTCTTTCCTCGTCTTGGCAATCGGGCCCTTTTGCATTGAGTCCTCCGAATGGTGGACTATCAAACTTGATTCTTATCATTTCGCTCTGTTAACTCGAAACCATTTATGCATTCCTCGTTTCAAACTTCATGAAACATCACCACGAGCTCCCAACTGATTCGACCTGGCTTTGTTTTGCATATCAACCCGAGCACCCAGGGGGTCTCAACTCGGACTCTCACATGTCTATGTACCGAGCTCATATTTACCATCCTGCACATCTGATTTCCTTACTCCCTGAACAACAATGGGTCTATGCTCATTGGTTATAAACTCAAGCACTAGCTCATGCATTGAGCTCTTCTTTGATTCGGTCGATCTCTTGAGCTATTCTGTGCTTTGTATCTGCGGGAAATATCAAGATTTGTTCGATCATGTTCACATTTTCACGCCTCTAAGAATGGTTTTACCACAATGCTCACGGTTCTTCCTTATCATATAACACTTGTAGTAAGAATGTTTAGCTTTGCCATAATAAGCACAATTTGTACCTTCCAAACGATGAGAAAATGCCATTATTAATAAAGACCTAATGCTGCCATGATGATGACACAGTCTCATGCCCATAACATGTCTGATAGACACCCTAAGACTGATTTTTTGGCCAAAGAGCCCCTTGGTATTTTGGCAGTACACCCGGAAATCTCAGCTCCAATCGACAATTATGCTACTATTGGAACCTATGGCATAGGTAGCCGTGAGCTATACAATATACTCATTTTTTCAGAAACTAAAAAGATCCTTCATGTTACAATTTGCAACACATAAAAGGAGTCCTTCAAAAAATACATTGAACAGCTGGAGCAGCCAAGAGGACCTTGGAAAAAATGTACAGTAACAACTATATGAATTCTTCCTTAGTCGTGGATCAAAGCTAATAAGCCGATAAAACCGGCTCGAAACTACAGTATAATCGTCCATTGTTAAAAACGAGCTTCTCTGAACCTGGTAAAAGAATATTTTATTGTCTGATTGAACGCACATAATGGAAAGGTATAAATATTGCCTCTGCTCTCGGATTTTCTCGAAGAGACCATTTACGAGTAACAAGGATGTAGCAGGCAAAACGGTTGACCGGGTATCTTCAGAGTTGACCTTCGCATTCAATTCGTTTCTAGGGGAAAACAATGCCGAGCAATATGAATCGTTTCGCTCTGCACGTAATAAACCTTCATCTCCTGGTTCATGGAAATTCTATGAAGCCTCGAACAGCGTGACTCCAATCCATCGTGCATGGCAGTGAATATTTGTTTTCTGCAACTGTGCGTGGGAGCTTCTCGCGACCACCGAATGCTATGCGTGGATGCGGAATGTGTAAAACCTCCTTCAAACAACCTTCTGTTTACAAAACGGTCCGACCAGACAACCACGTTTAATCCGATTAAACACTTCAACTGCTTCATTCCACGTTTTCCAACTTACCTTGCGTGTGACTCGCCCAAAGACTCGGACCACGTTTAAACGGCTCGTGCGGAAGTTTGATGTTGGATTGCCATCGTCAAATCTCCACTTGGCAGTGCTGCTCCAAATCTCCCCCGCGCGGAGTTTCTTCTTTGGTTTGCCATCCACAAAAAACCCGCTTGGCAGTGCTGCTCCTTATTTCCCACGTCCAACGGCTTGGACAAACTAATCCACGGGCCCCGGCCTCAGCTTTGCCGCGCAACCTTGGCAAGTTTCGCTCCTTATCTCCGCAATTTCCACCAGCGAGCGGGATTTTCAGCTTGGCCCGCCATTCATAAAAATCCACTTGGAAATCAAGTGAAATATTTCCCATGCGCGGAAATATCGTTCTCTTGCCAAGATCGTGCCTTCACTTATTGTGAGGTCCCATGCAGCCGCGTAGATAATTTTTTAAAGCAGCTACAGGTAGAAATTTTCGAGAATAGTTGGCAAATGGCAGAAATAGTTTATGTAGTCGTTGCTTATCTTCAATTAACCACTCTACATGCTGCTTTAATATTGATTCCTGAACAGTTGCCGCTTGAATTTTTCAGGAAAGATTCAAATTTAAGCGATTGCGGGATCTGTAAAAATTTCATAAGACCATCTGTTCCATGAAAATCGATGCATTAGTCCACCACATGGGACCATACTTTTAGCAATTTGAATTGGCTATACGCAGCAGCTACATGGTAGAGAAGTAAACTTTATCTCAGAGAAACAATCGCCTCCAGAGAGAGTTAATTGCGACAGCTGCCACAGGGTGATCCCAAGGAATCGTTGGTGTTGATCCTGATGTTCTGGTTGCATGGGACGACAGCCGTGATCAGTCGTTGTAAAATCTTGCTGCTGTAGTAGAAGGACGAGATAAAGTTTTAGTTGAGTTGTCTCGCCTTTTCACTTTGGAAAGTCGCTTCCATGGAAGAAGCTCGATCAAATCTTGAGACAAGTTTTGCGAATGAGGCTGAGATTGTGAATTCATATTCCAACAAGGAAGCATCAATCTCTCCATGTTGAATTAAACCGAGTCGAGCTCGTCATTTCTCTGCCTCAATGAGCCAACCATCGAAACATCCTCCACTCCTATCGAGACTCTTCTATGACAAGCCAAAGTTGGACAACCGAACTTACATTTCCTACTCATGAACTCGTCTAAGGCTTGTGATCTGAGTTATGACCGAGTTAGGAGAAGGCACGAACTCCTCTGATGACTCGTCTCTTTATTCCCGATTTGACACTGTTTTAGCTCGACCGAGCGAGATAAACTTGTCAAACTCCTCGATAGCTCGCATTCTTGGAAAAAATGAGCGATCTCACCTGATCACCAAAAGTGGGTCCCTGGGACCAATGTCGTGATTTGATTGTAACAAGGCCCTGTTTTCCAATTTTTCCATGTGCGTAAAATTGGATAACATTTTTGGCGACCTCTCGGGGATGATTGCCTGCTAAGCATGATTCCAGTAGCCTTAAGTCATCCATTGGGCATGGAGTCTATGTTGGAATCCTGAAAGTAGTATGATTTTCTTTGACACATCCCGGAATCTCCTTGAACATTGCTGATATCCTGGGCCTCCCTGGAATGCTAAGCATGAAGTATACTGAATCTATTGAATGCTTGACATCCATGGAACACTGCAAAATTTTGAACGAAGCAGATTTTGAACTGTTATAGAGACCTTAAACCTTTTTTACCTTGACACCTTCCAATGATGAAACAATGTGCAGAACAACACAAAACACAACAACAAGGAAAGCAAAACAACAACACACAACAATGTGCATAAGCACTTGGAGGAAAACACCTAATTTAACTGTACAGGGGGTGGAACGCTTCTCAAAAACAAGCTTTGAGATGTATCCCATTCACATGAATGGGCAGTTCTTCTCCATTGAGCCTAGATAGATGAAATGAATTTGCCTCTTTGCAACTTGTGATGATGTATGGTCCACTCCAGAGAGCGTCAAACTTGGCATGCTTGCCTGGTTTGGCCCTGTCTTCATCCCATTTGAGAACTAAATCTCCCTCTTGAAAATGTCTGTCGGATGCCTTCTTGTCAAAAGATTTCTTAACTTGAGCCTGATGCTGCTCCAAAGTTTTCATAGCCTTGTCTCGTACTTCCTCTAACTCCATGAGTTCAGCAAACCTTACTGTCAGAGGATCACTCTCTATAACTTCAAGTTGATGAGCTAACTCCAAAGAAGGTAACTCCAATGAGAGTGGGAGTTTTGCCTCTCTTCCATATACAAGAACAAAAGGAGAATTTCCGATGGCCCTTTTAGGTGTGATTCGATCTGCCCATAAGGCGGTCTTAAGCTGTGTATGCCAAGTCCTCTTGTTAGTCTCCATTGTGCGCTTAATAATCCTTATGAGGTTTTTGTTGCTAGACTCAGCCAATCCGTTTCCTTGCGGATAGTAATTGGATGAAGTTTTGAGGTATACCCCATTTTTAACAGCCCATTCACTCAGTTTCATACCAAGAAAAGCTAGCGCGTTGTCTGAAATGATTGTAAATGGAACACCAAACCTCGTCATTATACCCTCCAAAAAATCTAGAACTGCCTTTTCATTGCTCTCTTTTAATGCTACCGCCTCTGTCCATCGAGTAAAATAGTCTGTTGCGGTAAGGACCCACTTATGTCCGTCACTGGATGGAGGATTAATCATTCCAATGAAGTCCAACCCCCATTGAACAAAGGGTTGATCCACTTGAACTGGATGTAGTGGAAGAGCTGCCAGCTTCTGCTTACCTGTGAAAAAGGCACATTCCTTACATTTCCTTACCCAGAGATGGGCATCCTTGAATAAATCTGGCCAATAGTAGCCAGCTCGCATGATCTTGGTAGCTGTTGTTCGTGCAGAATAATGTCCTCCAGATAGGCCATTATGAAATTCTTCTAGTATCTTACTTACCTGTTCCGGTCCTATGCACCGAAGGAGAACACCGTTCAAATCTTTTCGAAAGAGAATGCTATCTACCAAAACATATGGGATAGATTGAAGACGGAAAGTTCGTCTTTGGTTTTTATCCATGTTTGCCGGGTATGCTCCTGAGAAGATGAAATTCTTCATTTTGGATAACCAGTCAGCTTGATCAACATCCTCATCAGTATTTAGGAGTGTCACGTCCTCATTACCTTTTGATTCATGTCTGCAGCAAGTTGCTCACATAAACCCTTACCTCTGACAAGTTTAGTGACTTTGATATGCACGTCATACTCCATTACCTTCGTGATCCATCCAGCACGCTTTTCGTTCATTTCTTTGTTCAGCAAAAACTCCTTGACACCTGGATGAGACACCATCAGATGAATCTTGTTGTTGGACAACATGTGCTTGAATTTCTTCAAAGCTCGAATAACTGCAAAGACTTGCTTTTCAATGAATGAGTATTTGAACTCGTAGTCTTTGAGGGATTGACTGAAGAAAGCGATTGGTTGCTCCATCAGGTTGTCGTTTTGTTGGGTGAGGATCCCTGAAATGCTCTCTTGACCTGCAAAAGCATAAAGGATAAAATCTTTGTCAAACCTGGGGTTCACAAGCGTGGGAGCTTGGGAAATGGCTGTTTTGATGGCTTCGAAGCTTTCTCGCCCTTCCTTTGTCCATGAGAATGGCATGTTTTTCTTTAGCATGGCTGTCAGTGGTTTAGCCAATGTCGCAAATTGAGGGATGAATCTCCGCACAAAATTTATGGTTCCCAAAAAGCTCTGGAGGCCCTTCTTGTGACTTGGGAGAGATAAGGACATAATCGAATGAATCCTGGCTAGATCGATTGATAATCCTTCTGCTGAAACAACATGCCCCAACAATTTTCCCTCGTGCACTGCGAAAATACATTTCTTGGGGTTAAGTGAAACCCCAAATTCCCTACACCTTTGGAAAACTTTCTTTAGATGTGTGATGTGATCTTCTGCATGCTTAGAGTATACAGTTATATCATCAAGGTAAACCAAAATAATATCGTTGATCAGTCCCTTAAATGCCATGTCCATGGCTCTTTGGAAAGTAGCCCCGGCGTTGGACAATCCGAATGGCATTTTATTGTAGGCATATGTGCCCCACTTGGTAGTGAAAGCCGTTTTGAATTGGTCGGATTCTTGGACTAAGATTTGATTGTAACCTGAATATCCATCGAGCAAAGAAAATCTTTGAGCTCCTGCCACCGTTTGAAGGATCTGCTCCATCGAGGGAAGAGGATAATGATCTTTTAATGACGCACGATTCAAATCCCTGAAATCTACGCATAACCGGATCTCTCCGTTCTTCTTCCTCACGGGCACCAAATTGGCTACCCATGAGGAATGCTTGATGGGAAAAATTATACAGGCCTCGATGAGCTTGGTTAGCTCCTTTCTCATTAGTGGCTCAATTTTGGGATTAATTGGTCTCTGTTTCTGACGAACTGGCTTAGCATTAGGATCCAGTTCGATGGTATGTTGCGCAAGACCTGGATCAAAACCACGTAGATCTTTATAGCTCCATGCAAAGATGTCATGATACTCTTGACAAAGTTTGATGAAAGCTTCTTTCTCCTCAGAAGTACACACTTTTCCGATCTTGAGAAATTTTTCATTTGATACTTCGACTTCCTCAAAATATTCTTCTTTGACCACCATGTTAGGGCTTTGTCTTTTGGCTTGGTCATCTGAATTGAAAATGGATTCCAAAGTGACTAAACCTTTTGGTAACTTGTTGCTTTTCAATTGAATAATTTGTTCACCATATGACTCTTGCAACTTATCTTGATTTTTTGCAGCAAACTCCGCCTCTTCTTGCAGGAAGAGGACAATTTGGTTGTCACTATCGAACACTTGCCAACTACTCACATTATCAGGGACTGCTGGTCGAACCACCATTTTAACAAATTGCTGCCCTTCTTTCATGATATCAACTGGTATGTTGTATTGTGAACCAATTGTAGCAAGCCTATCCGCATCTTGATTTTGACCTCTAGGAACTGCATGAATTCCAAAAGCTTCGAAATCTTCAATTAGGTCCCAGACTCGGTTCTTGTATGATCTTAAAAGATCATTTTTGGATGCACTACGTGCTGAAACTTGATGAACAACTAACTCACTATCTCCAAAAACAGTTCAGGGCCTTGATTCCCTTCCTTTGGGCTAGCTGAATTCCTTGCACAAGAGCCTCGTATTCTGCAACATTGTTAGTGCAACTGAACTGCAACCGGAAAGATGAGAAGTACTTATCTCCCTCTGGAGAAATTAACATAACACCAGCACCGGATCCATTCTTACTTCTTGAGCCATCGAAGAACAATTTCCATAGTCCTTTAGAATCACTTGGTGTTTTGACAAGTTGTGGTATGATTGTATCTTCTTCATGGATACAGTAGGTACCTAATCCTGTTTCTTCCAAGACCAGCAAACCAGCTTCTTCTTCTGCCAATACATCGGCGTAGGGATCGTACTGATGATCTCTACTTGCTTCATCTAGCAAAGTATCAGGGACTTCTTCAACAAGGGTGGTTGGTTCATGATCGGCACCTTCCTCTTCTGGATCACCAATGGTGTAATTTCCATTTATGGGATTAGAAGTGTAGGGTTCTACATGATTATGGCAGATTGGTTCTGCCCTTATAGTTACTTTGGTTCCATATCGAGTCCTGAGAATCATATGCGACCAATCGGCTGATAGGTAACCACCCATCTTGGCGGTGAAATCCCGTGATAGGCAGATGGCAAAGAGGGGAGGGAGATCAATGACTGATATATCTTGGGTGAATGACAAGCTTGGGCATGCGTGGATGGTAAGTTGAAGTCCTTTGATAACCCCAACAGTCTTAACAGCTGTGCCATCTAGCTGAACAACCCCTCTTGCAACTGGCGCATATTGTATGCCTAGTACATCTGCAATTTGTTTAGGCATGACAGAGCTACTGGCACCAGAATCGATCATACAATTATGTACCAGGTGGTCGCCAATGATCAGGGAAATGTAGAATGGTGGTGGTTTGTTTGCCGTAGGAATGATTTTCCCTTCCGGTTGACACAAATTTGTAGCATTTGTCACTCCATGGCTTGGTGATCCGTTGGTTTTACTAAAACTGTTCAGAGCTTCTCGCAACAGGTTTCTTTGAGAAGGAATCGAGAGTGCATCCCACATGGTAACGCTTAGATTGGTTTTCTTCATTTGTTCTACTATGCTGAAGGGAATCGCTCCAACTTTATTGAAACCTTTTTGGGCATTGGGGTCCTCCTTTGGAAAATGTTTGTTGGGTACCGTGATGCCTGGAGAACCATCTTTCCCTGCGGTGTGGCTAGTCGATGTTTCTGGTGATTTCTTTCCCTCATTTCTATCAACCGCCATTTGTAATCCATGTTGAGAAGTGGATGCTAGATCAGATTCGGGAGCTTGAGGCTCCATTGCTCTCTTCTTGGAACGAGTGTTTGCTGCCACTGATGAAGAATCGGTATTCAACCCACAAAAATCTTCTTCTTGCCAGTTTAGTAAAGTGGATTCTTCAGGTGCCTGTGGTTGATCTGCCGCTTCTTGTGTAGATGAATTATTTGTTAAATCTGAAGGGGAAGATACACTTTGAACCATAAGGGCCTGGCTAAGAACCCCATTGGGACAAAGATTTTGATTGTGAGGTTGAGAGCAAGGATAGCACCATTCGTAGTCTTGAACTAGATTATTCTGAACAGGTACTATAGCTCTAGATGAGCTAGCTGCAAGAGGGTTCCGGAAGTTCAAGGGCCTGACATTTGCAACTTGACTTGTAGTTTGATTTTGAGGCTGATTGTTTCCTTGAAAAGGAGGATGGTTAGCCTGATACTGCTGATTTTGTGGCTGATATGGACGATTGTATTGAAATTGTTGCCTTTTGAGTGCAACGAGCTCATTTCCAAAATTTTGCAGTAGTGATTTGACTTCAAATAGGTCATTTGAAGAGGCAGGGGAAGATTGAGATGGTTGCTTGGAGTCCACTAGAAGAGGAGCAATGATAGGCTGATGATTCGTAAGATCTGGAGAAAAGGGCATTGGTGGTCGTGGAGCTATCTTTCCAGCCTGAATCAAAGAATTCTCTGCACTTATGGCAACTTCGTAAGCATCAGGAAGTGTAGTCCCTCCCATAGACTGGATCATAACTGCTACATCGCTATTCAAGGCTCGCAAATAGTACAAGAATGCATTATGTGCAGAAGGCTTTATGAGCGCCGGAATCCTATTCCAAGTCCTGTGGAATCGGAAGTTGAAATCACTCATGTATTCTTGGGGAGCTCTCTTTATGGTAGTAAGTTGTTCCAAAAGTGATAGGTGATCACTTTTGTCTTCAAATTGTTTACATAGCTTTTCTCCCAACTCGTCCCAAGTGGTTATAGTGCCAACACCTAACCCGCGAAACCATTGAAGCGCTTTTCCCTTGAAAGAGGTAGCAAGAAGTCTAACTGCAACGTTGTCTTCGGTGATATTATGTACTGCGCAGATGCTGGCTACATCAAAGATATGCTCCACTGGAGTAACGTGAGTTTCCCCCGTGTAGAAGGGTAAACTTTTGAGTGCCGCAACAGGTATCGGGTCACGTTGAGCCAACACGAGAGGACTGCTTGCATTGAAAGGGGGAAAAACTTGGTTCCTCGCCATAGCGACGAAAGGTTGATTGTTCCTGGGTGGAGGAAATCTTCCGTAAGGAGGAGTTGAATGACCCCTACTAGGTAAATCTGTAACTGGGGATGTGGAAATGCCTCTTCTTCTTCTCTTTGGAGGAGACAAGGAAAGTTCGATATGCTGATAATTTCCTTTCTTTGAAGAAGCTCTTGTTTGAATTCTTCGCATAAGTTACTGCACTGAGATTCGGAATCCAGAGATATGGAGTCGCCAGGTACTTTGACTTGTGTAAGTGAGAAGAGAAGTACCAACTCTGTCCCACCGGGCGTGCCAAAAACTGTTGTGTGTGGTCGCACGGTGGCTTAAGATTTACTGTTTGATAATGAGACACCTCTGAAAGATGAAACTCTAACTGTGATGTCCCACCGGGCGTGCCAAAAACTGTTGTCGCCAAATCACTGCACCCCCCGAATATCCAGGATGTGAATAGGACGTTCGGTGTGATTGGGACACATGGGATCACCTCTCAAGCTGTGGGACTTGGGCTCGAGGTGAACCTCCGGAGAAGGCCGGCTTCCTCTTCCTAAACTAAGTGCTGTACTACTCCTAGTGTAACAAAAATGATTATCTAGTCCTAGGCTAACATTTTCATGGGGTTTTAGGGAAAGAGATTTACAGAAATGAAACTATACTAGGGATGGTGATGCACCGAATGAAGGGTGTCTTCAGATTCAGGAAGGGTTAATTTGAAGAGGGTGTGTGCACCACAGGTCAACTTCACCTACTGCAACTTAGAGAGGGTACAAGATACCACAGGCTAAGAGACACGCGTTCCTTTTGTTAAACTTTATCAGACCGAGAAATATACCAGTTTCCCAGTGAAGAAGGATGAACTCAAGAAGGGTGAACAGACACCACAACTCAACTGCATGCAATACTTCACCACTCGATAAACACAGAACTCCAAGAACCTGCAATAGAAACTTAAACTTGCACAGTGTACCTGCAAGTATGAGAAAGGCACAAAGAAGCATAGAAGGATGAAAGGACCGAGATTAGTCACAAAACACACACTTTTATTGCTTCAATAACATGCACAATGCATCATACATTCAGAAGAGGCAATATTTGCCATTACAGTCTTGAAGAGGAGGCTTGAAAGTTCTCTCAACACACAAGAACAACTTGTAGAAGAGAGAGGATTCTTGAAAAGTATACACTCGCCTGAGATATCTAACTGTCCAACTTGTCTGAACTGTTGGAACCCTTTGAAATGAGCTTCCAACTTACATTTATAGAATAATATGTGAGAAAGAAGAGGAAATGGTCATAATTACATTCCTAAATTGAAGGCCCATGATGTATTTATTGCAGTTAGTTGAACTACCTGAGAAGGTTCCATCATGGGTCATTAATTGCCTGATGACCAAGTCTTCTCAATTAATTAAAAGAATATTTAAATAAAATATTTAAATAATAATAATAAATATTATTATTAAAATATTTAAATAAAAATATTAATTTAATTAACATAATGTTGGGACCCCCCGTTGACCCGTTTGACTTGAAGAGGAGGGGGGTCCATGTGGATAGAATCTGCACATAGCCAAATTTGATGAGCTTCGAATCCTCTAACTCGGTATTGCACTCGATTTTTGACCCCGCACCAACTCTTTCCTCGTCTTGGCAATCGGGCCCTTTTGCATTGAGTCCTCCGAATGGTGGACTATCAAACTTGATTCTTATCATTTCGCTCTGTTAACTCGAAACCATTTATGCATTCCTCGTTCAAACTTCATGAAACATCACCACGAGCTCCCAACTGATTCGACCTGGCTTTGTTTTGCATATCAACCCGAGCACCCGGTCTCAACTCGGACTCTCACATGTCTATGTACCGAGCTCATATTTACCATCCTGCACATCTGATTTCCTTACTCCCTGAACAACAATGGGTCTATGCTCATTGGTTATAAACTCAAGCACTAGCTCATGCATTGAGCTCTTCTTTGATTCGGTCGATCTCTTGAGCTATTCTGTGCTTTGTATCTGCGGGAAATATCAAGATTTGTTCGATCATGTTCACATTTTCACGCCTCTAAGAATGGTTTTACCACAATGCTCACGGTTCTTCCTTATCATATAACACTTGTAGTAAGAATGTTTAGCTTTGCCATAATAAGCACAATTTGTACCTTCCAAACGATGAGAAAATGCCATTATTAATAAAGACCTAATGCTGCCATGATGATGACACAGTCTCATGCCCATAACATGTCTGATAGACACCCTAAGACTGATTTTTTGGCCAAAGAGCCCCTTGGTATTTTGGCAGTGCACCCGGAAATCTCAGCTCCAATCGACAATTATGCTACTATTGGAACCTATGGCATAGGTAGCCGTGAGCTATACAATATACTCATTTTTTCAGAAACTAAAAAGATCCTTCATGTTACAATTTGCAACACATAAAAGGAGTCCTTCAAAAAATACATTGAACAGCTGGGGCAGCCAAGAGGACCTTGGAAAAAATGTACAGTAACAACTATATGAATTCTTCCTTAGTCGTGGATCAAAGCTAATAAGCCGATAAAACCGGCTCGAAACTACAGTATAATCGTCCATTGTTAAAAACGAGCTTCTCTGAACCTGGTAAAAGAATATTTTATTGTCTGATTGAACGCACATAATGGAAAGGTATAAATATTGCCTCTGCTCTCGGATTTTCTCGAAGAGACCATTTACGAGTAACAAGGATGTAGCAGGCAAAACGGCTGACCGGGTATCTTCAGAGTTGACCTTCGCATTCAATTCGTTTCTAGGGGAAAACAATGCCGAGCAATATGAATCGTTTCGCTCTGCACGTAATAAACCTTCATCTCCTGGTTCATGGAAATTCTATGAAGCCTCGAACAGCGTGACTCCAATCCATCGTGCATGGCAGTGAATATTTGTTTTCTGCAACTGTGCGTGGGAGCTTCTCGCGACCACCGAATGCTATGCGTGGATGCGGAATGTGTAAAACCTCCTTCAAACAACCTTCTGTTTACAAAACGGCCGACCAGACAACCACGTTTAATCCGATTAAACACTTCAACTGCTTCATTCCACGTTTTCCAGCTTACCTTGCGTGTGACTCGCCCAAAGACTCGGACCACGTTTAAACGGCTCGTGCGGAAGTTTGATGTTGGATTGCCATCGTCAAATCTCCACTTGGCAGTGCTGCTCCAAATCTCCCCCGCGCGGAGTTTCTTCTTTGGTTTGCCATCCACAAAAAACCCGCTTGGCAGTGCTGCTCCTTATTTCCCACGTCCAACGGCTTGGACAAACTAATCCACGGGCCCCGGCCTCAGCTTTGCCGCGCAACCTTGGCAAGTTCGCTCCTTATCTCCGCAATTTCCACCAGCGAGCGGGATTTTCAGCTTGGCCCGCCATTCATAAAAATCCACTTGGAAATCAAGTGAAATATTTCCCATGCGCGGAAATATCGTTCTCTTGCCAAGATCGTGCCTTCACTTATTGTGAGGTCCCATGCAGCCGCGTAGATAATTTTTTAAAGCAGCTACAGGTAGAAATTTTCGAGAATAGTTGGCAAATGGCAGAAATAGTTTATGTAGTCGTTGCTTATCTTCAATTAACCACTCTACATGCTGCTTTAATATTGATTCCTGAACAGTTGCCGCTTGAATTTTTCAGGAAAGATTCAAATTTAAGCGATTGCGGGATCTGTAAAAATTTCATAAGACCATCTGTTCCATGAAAATCGATGCATTAGTCCACCACATGGGACCATACTTTTAGCAATTTGAATTGGCTATACGCAGCAGCTACATGGTAGAGAAGTAAACTTTATCTCAGAGAAACAATCGCCTCCAGAGAGAGTTAATTGCGACAGCTGCCACAGGGCGATCCCAAGGAATCGTTGGTGTTGATCCTGATGTTCTGGTTGCATGGGACGACAGCCGTGATCAGTCGTTGTAAAATCTTGCTGCTGTAGTAGAAGGACGAGATAAAGTTTTAGTTGAGTTGTCTCGCCTTTTCACTTTGGAAAGTCGCTTCCATGGAAGAAGCTCGATCAAATCTTGAGACAAGTTTTGCGAATGAGGCTGAGATTGTGAATTCATATTCCAACAAGGAAGCATCAATCTCTCCATGTTGAATTAAACCGAGTCGAGCTCGTCATTTCTCTGCCTCAATGAGCCAACCATCGAAACATCCTCCACTCCTATCGAGACTCTTCTATGACAAGCCAAAGTTGGACAACCGAACTTACATTTCCTACTCATGAACTCGTCTAAGGCTTGTGATCTGAGTTATGACCGAGTTAGGAGAAGGCACGAACTCCTCTGATGACTCGTCTCTTTATTCCCGATTTGACACTGTTTTAGCTCGACCGAGCGAGATAAACTTGTCAAACTCCTCGATAGCTCGCATTCTTGGAAAAAATGAGCGATCTCACCTGATCACCAAAAGTGGGTCCCTGGGACCAATGTCGTGATTTGATTGTAACAAGGCCCTGTTTTCCAATTTTTCCATGTGCGTAAAATTGGATATGCCAAGGATGTTGTGTTCACAAGGAGGGAGAACTGGTTCAGATGGGTCAAGGATGGAATTATTTTTAACATTTGGGTACACTAGAGCAAATTAAAGAAAGCTATGGTAAGTGCCAACCAAGCACCAAGACTTATTTAGGAAAATCATCAGTTTTGTTGCTTTCATTGGAATAAAAAAAAAACGGATGTGAGAGAGGATATTTTTGACCAAAGGATGGAGAATTTAGATAGCACTTGTAAATTTTTGCAGAAGAAGCCACCACACGAACTGCTCATTCAAGGAAAAATAAAAAATTCCGCTATGCAGTCACCGTATCTACCTATGGATTCACTGGACCTGACTGTGGAGCAGCAAGAAGAAGATATACAAGGAACGGTGGTGACTATAATAGCAGCATACTTGGATAGGATTCAATCGATCCATCTCAAGAGACAAAGACAAGAAAAGACTAAACCATTACTATATGGGACCTTTTCCATACTTGAGCAAGTTAGAGAAGAAACCTTTAGGCCATACTTCGTGTAAATACACGTGATAGTAAGTTGCAAGAGCTTACATCCACTAACACCATCTATGCATGACAAAGAAGGAAAGATACAGAAGTTACCATCCAAAGAGGATTGTACTTGAGGTAACTCGGAGGAGTATATAGCACTGGTTCACAACAAACCAGAGATCCACATGAGTCTTGGTAGGTTGGACGAGAGAAGACACCAAGGAAAACCCAGTGGTACTCGAATGAGCATGAGAGGGATTTAATTCCTCTACCACTCCCCCACTAGGAGTTTGTGGGACCAAAATCCTCCTAAGTACAGGAGGTATGATCCATAGGGATCTAGTAAAACACACCACTTCATCAATTCCATCAACACCAAGAAGGAGAAATAAGAAAAGTGAGAAAAACTGAGGTAAACAAAGGTTCTGGGTAGAACCACCACTCTCTGTAGAGCGTTAGTTTCAAAACCGCTGCCCTATAGGGCGGAGGTCTTGAAACCATCACCCAGCTACGGAAGTAGTCCTGAGACCACTAGTTTGCACAGGGCGGTGGTCCTGACACTTTCAAACAGAAAAAAAGAATGGAATGCGAGTGGATGCATTCTTGAAGCACCCAACTGTGTCTCTTCCCTTCTATGCCCTTTTACATCCTCCAGTGCACAGGAGGACATAGGAAGGCCTATAAATACATGAAAGGAGAAAAATAATAGATATTTGAAGGTCTAGAGAGATCGAGAAGCAAAATTAATGAGAGCAGTTGGAATGGAATTGTAGGAGCAAGGTGTAGAAACAAAAAAAGAAAGTAATTGGAGAGAAGTTTTACATTGTTACTTCTTTTCATACTTATTGTACTTTGTAATTTGTCTATATTAGACCAATAAAAGTGGGAAGAAAGAGCAGTTTCCCTTCTCGAGTAGTTTTCCTCCTTGGAGGTTCCTAGGATAAAATTGTTGGTGTTGAATTTTGAATTATTTCCTTCTCTACAATTTCCTCTCTATAGTACTAGATAATCAGTCACGAAGCTCTAAATTTCAAGAAAATATGTCATTTTCCAAAAATTTGAAAGTAGAATAGCATAGTTGTGTGATTTATATAGTTTCAAAGTAGAATTTTATGGATCACCTCCAATAAGGTAGTCAAACCAAAAAAACCTTCCATCACCAGCTCTTCTACCATGCCTTTACCCAAATAGATGCCATCAAAACCTAAGACAACACGTCCTACCAAACCAATGGGCCAACTTGTTCCTCCTCCTATAAATTCTCTTCCCTCATGATCATCCACACCTCTACCCAAACCCATACTCACTTCTCATTGTGATCCATTAGTATGGTCCTATTCCAACATTTTAACCAATCTCTTAGAGACTTCCGCCATCACATTATCATTGCATCGACTTTACAATCCTATCAAAACAAAACCAAAAGGGTTTGCTGAAACTAATATTTATGCCTATCATCGTGTGCCAAGACATGATGTAGAAAATTGTAAGGCTCTAAATACTATTCATCTCCAACTTTGTCCTATTGAAAAAAACTTTGACAATGATGACCTTCTTAATGAGGACCATGTTCCACCTTCACCTATCACCACAAATCATTGTCCTTTACCCATTCAATGATCAATATCTCCAGCCCCACAACCATTTTTCCCATCTCAAAAATTTGAGATCAACATGGTCCATATAAGAGAGTTGGCCAAATCACCACCAAAATGTTAGTGCACCCTACTCATTTCACAAGCCTCTTATCCACTGCTAGGATTTTTCCCCTCATGTCATTATACCTTTCATGAAAAACCCTCTCCATCCACCTCCCCTCAAATCAACATGGTTCACATTGTTACCCATGCTCAGAAAGACAAAGGCAATGAAAAACTAACTAGCCCATCAACCAACTCGGTGCCCAATATACCATCTACACCAATACCAAAAATCACTATCCACAGACCTACATACCCTATCTCTGACAGGGTCACCCATCACGCAATGATAAAATAATTACATTAGTCTCCTCTAAAGATGTCTTTGTATGATCTCATCAAAACTTCTAAATCCCATAGAAAAACCCTTAATGAGGTTTTACAATCAATTGGATTTTTACCCAATGACCCCACACTAGTGGCCTCCATTATCACCCCTCACCACATGGCCTCGGTAGCTAAATAATCTCCTTCTTCTACCCCCATGCCCACTCCTTAAGTTTCCACCCTCATATTCTTTGATGAGGAGATTTTACCTCTCCAGTCATATGACCCTGATCCCACCCTATTCATTTCCATCTATAATGATAACATACATGTATGATACATCATGATTGATGGTGTTGCTAGCATTAAAATCATCTCCTCCCACACAAACAATCAAATGTATCCCTTCTAATTTTATGCATAATAACCCTATTATGATGCAATCCTTTAATGACGTCATTACCTCCACCCTTGGCACCATTATCCTTCATGTTTTCATATGCTCTTGCACTATCCCAGAACTATTCTACATCTTAAAGGGGGAGTTACAATATAACCTATTGCTCAACAAAATTTGGATTCATGTTATGGGTTTTGTCCATTCAACTTGACACCATTGTGTAAAATGTGAGCATGAAGGACATAACTACACCATCCCCACTGACCCATTTCCATTCAAAACTTGTAACATGTTGTACCAATCGAATGATGTACTTGTACTAGTCAAGGAAAATGCCACTACCCCTACTTCTCCTTCACCCATAACCCCATCCACCAATGTTTCCTCCTCCTCTCCCACATCTAACTCCTCTGTTCCTACTACCACCTCAGCCTCTACAGCTATGCCCTCTGATTCCCAACCAAATGTTACCCCTCTTTCCATATCATCTAGTGAGTTGTCTATCCTCGCCACCCACATATCGACTACTAATCCCTTAGAGGGTGTTTTTCAATGCCTCACTCTAGGGGAGTACTTCCTATACAATATCGACACATTCTTCACTTCGTAAAAGTATGGAAACCTATGTCAGCACCCTCATTAATACTACCACATAGGCGAGGTTTTCCCTTATGGTCCTCCCCACCTTCACACTAACCTAACGTATGGGGGACTTGATACTACCATTTATTCACCCAAACCTACATCCCAAATACAATTGTTTTCATCTGACCTCCAATACCTTACTAACTGCCACTTTACCACACATTCCTTCACCATTTCACATGGAAAGGCTTTGGCTTAATTATTTACGAACAAGGATGCCATACTGTCATTTCTTATACTACCTGTAAACATAATGATCGTAGTGACATTGGCTTTATTGTATCACCTTCCAAGAAGTCCTATGTCGACCTCATTGAGGAAGACAAACCATCTCCACCCCATTCACCAACATCACCATATTCACCTATGGATTCCATAGATCCCAAATCTATTACTCCTAACTTTTTTTTCATAAACATGATTTCCTTGAGACATCTAACCTATCAACGCAATGGCAAGGCTCCCTCTTCCCTTCCCTTCCTATATCTTGACATGATTGATGATGATACACCTTCTATTAACATCATTCAATGTCAAGATGATGAGTTTATCCTCGCCTATATGAGTTTAGAAGATGCTTATATTCACCGCTCATTACCCTCTGAGGTGCAAACCATGTTAAATGAATTGACTATCAAAATTAACATTCATACTCAGGATGACCCACACAATCTAAAGATAGGTCAATTTTTATATGTTGTTGAACAAGAAGCTTTTACCTCTTTCCTTTAGGACCATAACAATGATTTTACTTGGTCCTATGCTGATATGCCTGGTATTGACCCAAAAATTATGGTCCACAATATCGTAACCATTCCTGATGCCAAATCCATAAAACAAAATATGCGGAAAATGCATCCTTGCATTGCTCTTCTTGTCAAATAATAACTTCATCACCTTCTCTCAGTTTCCTTCATCCTACCCATTGAATATCTCCGATGGATTTCTAACATCTCTCCTATCAAAAAAGCAATAGGGGGACTCCGCATTTACAAAAAATTCCATGACCTCAACCTAGCTTGTCTCAAAGATGATTTCCCCCTACCAGGCATTGACTAATTAGTTAATCTTACCACCGGCCATGAATTGCTATGACTCGTGGACGGTTTCTTGGGTTATAATCAAATATTACTTACTCTAGAAGATCAACAAAAAACTTCCTTCATCACTCCTTGGGGGACCTTCTGCTATCAAGTCATGCCTTTTGGCCTTAAAAACACTGGTGCTACATATCAGTGATCCATGACTTATATCTTCCATGACATCATGCATCACATATTGGAAGATTACATATATGACCTTCTTGCCAAATCCAAACATCAGGCCGAACACTTGACAGTCCTTAACGTCATCTTTGACCACCTTATCTAGTATTGTGTTCATCTTCAACCTAAGAAGTGTGTATTTGGGGTAATTTCAATAAAACTCCTTGGTTTCATCATTTCTTTGCGTGGCATAGAAGTCGATCTTGCTAAACTGAAGGCTATTCTTGAAATGCCTCCACCTACTAATCTCTGTCAACTTCAAAGATTGCAAGTTAAGTTGTAATCTAATCATTGTTTTATCTCATAGCTTTTCGACCACTATCAACCATTTCATCATCTCCTCAAGAAGGATGTCTCATTCAAATGGGATGATGAATGCCATAAATCCTTTGACGCCTTAAAATGATACCTTCTTTAACCACTAGTGCTCATTCGTACTAAGGATGACCAACCCTTTTACATATAGAAGCCATTGACCATTCCTTAGGTGCCATGCTTGCCTCACCCGCGATGAGAAACACAGAGAGTAAATGGTTTATTACATAATTCGTACCCCTTTGGACTATGAAACTACACACACCCATGCCGAAAAACTCTTCTTAGCCTTAGTTTTCCTCACCACCAAAATTAACCATTACCTAATCAACCACAAAACCTTTGTTGTCACTAATACTAACCCCTTACATTACATGTATGCCAAACCCTATCAACATTAATGCATTGCGTGTTGACTCATGCTTCTTGCAAACCTTGACATTGAATTCATTAATCACAAATCCATAAAAGGCCAAACCATCGCTAACCAACTAGCAGACGCACCTCTTTCTAGGAATCAACCCTCTAACTTTGATTTCCCAGATGAATCCATAGCTACCCTCTCCTTGGACGATACTACTTACCAAATGAAACTCTTCTTCGATGGCTCTAAGTGTTAGCGTAGGGGTGGGGCTAGTGTTATCCTCATTCTTATTGATGGTGAACCTATGCCTTTATCTTTCAAACTAGATTTTCATTGTACAAAAAATATCACCAAATATGAAGCACTTGTATTGGGTATCTAGGTTTCTTATGCCTTAGATGTTAAGTCAATCAATATCTTTGGTGATTCCCAGCTGATCGTAAACCAATTCAATGGTAATACTAGTGTCGTAATGAAATACTTCAAAATTATAAACATCAAATAGACATACTTTTGACTACCTTTGACCACTACGAACTTTAAACCACCCCCCATTCTACTAATAAGGATGCGGATACCATGCCCTTCTTGGCTTCTCAGATACCCGCTTCTCCCGCCGACTCTAAAATATTTGTCACAATACAAAGGTTACAATCACCATCTTATTTACCTCATGAGGTATACTCTATTAGAACCATTGAACTTGACCCACGTGACATTTGGTATAAGTAGTTTACAGACTATATTTCCCTTTCCATTCTACCTTCTTATCTCACTCATAATGGACAACGTGCCTTTCTTAAAAGTGTCTCTCACTATGTCATCATGGGTGGTCTCCTTTAGGCTTTATAAGTGCGGATTTGACAGTATTCTCTTACGATGCCTTACAATTTCTAAAATTTTCTACACCATCAAGGAAGTTCGCGATGGAATTTGTGGAGGCCATTTTAGTGGTTTAGCTGTTGCTAAATGAATTCTTCACCTTGGCTATTATTGGCCAACCCTAAACTATGATTGTTGTGACTATGTCAAACATTGTGTGAAATTCTAGCAACATCCTAATCTTCATCACACACCTAGTCATGCCTTATAGGTCGCACGATATCTTTGGCCTTTCTCTCAATGGGGCTTGGATCTTGTCAAAGAGATCAATCCCCATTCTTCACAATGCCATAAATAGATTATAACCACTACTAAATATTACACTAAATGGGTAGAAAGCCATCCCCCTCTTTTCTACAAAAGCCAAGAAAATATGTGAATTCATCAACCATCACATCATTTTTCACTTTTGCGTCCCTCACCATCTCATCATTGATAATGGAAAGAAATTAAAAAAAAACCTACGTAATTTGTGTAACACTTTTGGCATTCAACTAAGTTTCTTATCACCCTATTACCCACAAACCAATGGCCAAACATAATCAACCAATAAAACCGTGAACAAGATTCTTATGAAAGTAGTTGACGATACTGGGAAGGATTGACATATGCACATCCCCTTCACCTTGTAGGCCTACCGCACTAGTATTCACACTTCAACTTCCGCCACACATTTTTCTATGGTCTACAGTACCAAGGCTATCTTGTATCTCGAAGTCTAGATTCCATCTCTTCGCATCTCACTACAAGACATGGTCAACGATGATAAAAAATTTTAGGATCATTTGGTGCAAATTGAGTTATTAGATGAATGTCATCTCAATTCTCTTCACCATCTCCAAATCTACTAAAAACGTATCAAATGTTCCTACGAAAAATGTGTCCATGAACGAACCTTTTAGGTCAATGACCTTGTCCTGAAGGAAAATCGACACATAACTAAAGAAGAGAAAAGTAAACGGGGAAAATTTGCTCCTAATTGGCTTGGACCCTATATCATTACCTATGCCTATGAATCAAGTGCTTATCATTTGTCTTCACTCAAAGGTAAACCTGAACCTAAGCCCCTCAATGCCTTGCATATTTAACCATTTTATTATTAACATCAAGTCTTATATCACTTTCTATCAATTGACCGCTCATCCCTTGAGCTTTGTTTACCTTCCATATTACCCATTTTTTAGGACCAACGACTAAATAAGAATCATTTGATTACCCGTCACCTTTCAGCCTTATCTTTAATATGAGTACCATGGCTCTACTCACAACATGATTCTCATGGATACTTCTTGTCTTTTTAAAGATGGAATCCCATAGTTTTTCATCACTTGAAACCACCTCTTTCATAGTTAATCTTTGTGTGCTATAATTTTGTCTTTTAAACAAGAACCTAATCTTCATCTATAGTCTTTTCCATGACTTAAAAGGTCCAAAAACAAAATGGGATTCAACTCCTTGAGTCAAAATTCTAGCAAACAATATGACTCCCTCAAATGGGATATCTACTTCTCTCTATCTTCACCATTGTAAATAGACTACTCGCTCGAAGGACAGCTATATGAAGCTCATCATACTACATATAGTATATCACAAAAGAAGTCTATTCCTGAAAAAATACAATAAAATGGTCATAAGCTTCCCACATCAATTAGCTTCGTGAAGACCTCAAGACAAAAATATACTCATCCCAAATAGAATTCCCGTAATGATCAGTCTATCACAAATAAAAGTAAAAATAAAAAGAATTTTTTTTTTGTCATGGACTCGCCTATCTTGATTTTGGGTTTCTTTCCAATAGGCATCATATCTCACATCGGGCTATGCTAAACCAACCTTCCTGCACTTCAGCATCATTTTCAGCCTAACTTCCTACTACCTCAAGGGACTTGCCGTAACCATGACATTTTAGGATCATGTGACTTTCTTCACCCCTAGAATAGTCCATTATGCAATGCCTTTAGGGTCTTAAGTTCATAAGCCCATCTTGGGTATAGAATCATTAGGGCTCTGATCAATTAAGTGGCCCTTTTTACCACCTTTTTACTATTCACCTTCCTCATTACTTATTGATTATCATATACAAAGGCCGGACCATTGACACCTACATTTTCACCTCTCAACCATGCCTATCACCTAAGACCCAACCATACCTATGACCTACACATAATCATACCTAAAACCTACCAACCCATTCCTCTAATCCATTATATTATTCCCTAGCTTATGGGAGAACTGCATCGGCTTGAGGCCCCTTTTCATCGGGTCTATGTAGGCAACACTCCTAGGGTATGGGGCCCTTATAGGTTAGCTCAGCCACTCTTTACTCTAACATATTTTATCCCATTTTCTTATTTTTATTCTGTCTTAGTTTCCATTTTCTACAACACTTGGAAATTAATACAAACATACATATCTACCATGATTCACATTAATCAGTCAATTATTTTACATTTCCATAATATCAAAGATTTTTGAAATCTACACCATAACATACATATAACTCATCATTTATTTCCCGTATTATAATATTTGACATTCCAACTAACTCATCATTTATTTCCCGTATTACCAATAACTTGGACATTAAATAAAAAATTAAAAACAAGACTCCATCATGCTTAAATGACCTGACTCCACCATGCCTATGACCTTACTCCATGCCTAAAACACCTAGTTCCCATCCATATATAACTAATAATCACTTTTTTCCAACACAAGTACATCATCCACAATCATCGATCTCATATATGTATCCATCTAATATACACTTATACAAAATAATATCAATCTCTCAAAACTCTCATATACAACCTCATCATAGCTTCAGCACGCAGGACCGGTATATGATCAAAAAATATCAAAACTCTCTTATATAACCTCACTATCTTCGGCACGTAAGCCAATATCTATCAAAAATCATAATAAAAATGCCGACATGAATCATCGGCCCCTCTGATCTCCAAGTCCATCTCACCTGTCTCAGTTGCTCCTCTTATCTAGTGAAACCTACCAACATATCTCCCCCTGCCATAGGTATAGGTCTCGCCTCCACTGGACTTGTAGCTGGGTAAGGAAATCTATAAACTAGTGGCCTCACACAAACCATGTCTATGGGCTCACCACCCCCTGTACTCTTATGCATTATGCATGTCAGGATCTTGTCTTCTTGCACTCGAAGCATGTTCTACCCTCTAGTCCTTTGAATAGGAGGGGACATCTATCCTAGGAGATCCGTCAAATGATCCTTATAATAGTGTGCCTCATTCAGAGAATCCCTGAACCACGCCATCAATATTGTCTATGTGTAGGCACCATGGGCCTTGCTACCACCTGCGTACTAGGACCTACTACTACTATCCTCGGCCCCTTTGTGCCTATAAATCCTATCCCTATCCCTGTGTGGATACATGTACCACCACCTGTCCCTGGGAAACAACTAACTACCCCTATAATTTACTCACCTAGCCCTGTAAGGTGGCTACTTGTGCCTGTGATGCCGCTAGTCTAGGTCTGCAAACCTGTGACATTGTTCTTGTAGAGTGGTAATCTGCACCCCATCCTATCTTGGCCCCTACACCTATACCTATACCAAACTTCCCTATAAAATAGTCACCTGCCATGTCAAGGTAACTACTTATGCCTGTGCAGTGGGTAGCTACACTCCCAATGTTGTCACTTGTCCCTGTAGTGCATCTCTCTGGACTATCATTGTCGCCAAATCCAGATGCCCCAGTCATGGAGCTACCACCATGTAAATTTTCTACCCACCACCATCTCGTACCCATGAGTCACCCCTGTGTCATCAATCTGGCCATCCACCGACATCTCCGCCTGACCTGTTGAATCTGTGAGAGTGTGGTAGAAGCAAAAGGCCTCTCTACATCCTCTCGATGATACCGTATAACAGGATGGGGAACATCCTTGACTGGTCCAAACTGTCACCAGAACTCTATCCATTGGTATCCTCTCATGCTCTGCTAGCACGTCTACCTTGTATCCACCATAATAGACAACAACCCCCGTAGCTCCCGCCTCATACCTCTAAATGTCTAGGATAGCCCACATATGGCCGCCATATGATATCCATTGCATAAATCCCCTCCAACCTCTGTCTATAGTACATGACATCATAGGTCACCTCCTCACCTCATCGGCGATCCCCAACTTGCCACCCACCTCCTGTAGCTTGCTCTCTATCCACCTCTATGCCAATCTGCTACTAAAAATCCTCACGGTTGCACGATCAAAATGTGACTCATATGCCTAATAAGTAAAACATGAAGGTACAACATAGGCCGTAGCGGTGCATCCTATGATAACCCCAGAGCTCTCTATATAATTACACCAAATAGGTAGGTGCCCAAGCAAAGTGGACCTAATCCTTTGCCATCTCCCACAAAACACCCATCAAACCTTGGGGAAACCATCCACCCTCTAAATCAGGTAGAGCATAACACCCCACTGCAACCATCATTAGTACCCCCAACCATGTCTCCTCTAGGTGTGTTGTGTACATCATCCCATATACAAGGCTAGCACTGTGCTCAGTAAACTCATTCGTCATCTCCCCAAACACTGTGATCATCTCCATGAATGCCAAATCTACCAACACTTTACACACCAGATCACCAATAATCAGAAACCACAACATCCGGTAGACATCCTCTAGCATGATCGTCATCTCACTGGTGGGTAGATGGAAAGTGTTATTCGCAACATCCAATCTATCGATAATCATGACCATGAGGATATGATCCTATCAGATCTACCTATACTACCTGATGCCAACTAGGCTAACCACTTGAATTTTCCCCCACTCCTTTGCGGTGATGTGAGGTCATATCTCCCCCAACAGTGGTGGGAATATATCCCGCATCATTAGCTTATATCATGCCTACACCCATACAACTCAACCATGTCGAAAATGAAACACACCTAGCTATTCCATACCTACTTCCCTGACCTATCATCTACCCTATGCCCATTTACCCCAACCCCATACTACCTTACTTGGGACATCACTTACCTAACCCCCTTACCTGGGACATCACTTACCTAACCCCCTTCCTCCTACCTTGATTTCCATCCATCTTCTACCCAATTTAGCCATCTCTATTTCCACCCAATCTAGCCTCACCCCATTTATTTTGACCGATATCGGTCACACATGACCGACATCAATCACCTAGCCATAATTGATGCCAGCTTAGTCTGACTAATGTCGGTCACCCTTGACCCATGTCATTCTCTGTCTCAACTCCATAGCCAAAACCCCACGCCCCAAATTTTTGCAAAAGTAAAAAATAGGCCCTAAAACCTACCCATACACCCAACCAATCCACAAAAAATAATTTTTACTACCTACCTACACTCTATGGCCTCTCCCCATACCCAAATCCATTTATTTTATCCAAATTTTCAAAATTTTAAACCCCCCCATTCTTTTCCTTTTTTCGTAAAAATTTTAATCCAAAACTACAAATGGATCGAATCCTACCTCTACACACAGGTGCCTCCTCATTGGGATGTTCGGTCTCCCCACTAATGGATCTCCCACACCTCCACCTACTACTAACATGTCTCCAATCATCCTCGCAAGCCTCTGACGAATCACCTTGTTCCACCTGCTCTCGTGGACCCATCTGCCTCGCACCACCAACCACTCAACAACCACCACCTCTGCCTCATCCACTCACCTCATCCTCTTCTCCATGTCAAACACTTACCATACTCACAAGTCATTTTACACCATGTGAAATGCACAAATGAATATATGTTACCTAGATTTTTACTTTTTACCCTGTCCCCGACTTAACCGATGTCGATTTTTCCTAAACCGATATCAGTTCCTTAAAACCGCTATTGGTCAAGGTTTCTCTACACATTTCCTCCTCCCTCACCCCCACCAATTACCCAAAAAGCATTATATTCTTTCCTTTGACCCTTAGGGCATACTTTTTCCCCTCCTATAGTCATAAAAAATTTCATACAATCCTATCCTACCTACCAGCACCCTCTTACGCCTTTCGATGTTGTGTATACACCACACCTTACGCTGTTGTTACCCATTTTAGTGAACCCAAAAACATTGGCTTGCCTACCTATCAAGTGGTTTACCCAAACAATGCCTTTAACTTTTAGATGTACCAAAACCACACCTACAAGGTCCTTGAATCTTACCTAATTATGTGTATAGACCGTATCCTCTACCCTAGATACCAAACCTTAATAACCCTTGTTTGGATAGCTATACTAATTTGTGGATGATGTGGAGTTTGTGAGCTCTCCTACCTGGCTACCTTACAATAATATGTGCGTTTGCATGTGCCTTATCACCTTGACCTTTTCTCATACCCATTTTTCCCACAACATACCATACCCAACCATACCCAACCAACCATTGATTATGTGGACACTCCAATTCGCTCACTCATTGCATCTTGCGATGATGGTACCTATTTTTTTAAGCCTAGTGACCTTACCTTACCTCAATGCTATGACGCTTATCTAAACAAACCTTGACCCTTTGACCTTTTCGATGTACCAAAACTACACCTACACATTCTTATATCAAACCTTGTTGTGTGTTTGGACCATATCCTCTACCCTGGATACCAAACCTCAACAACCCTTGTTTGTATGAACCTAATGACCTTGGATGATGTAGATTTTGCAAGCTCTTCAACCTGGTACCGTGTTTCACTCTATGCATTTGCGTGCATTTGAGTTCCATTACCCATGACCTGATTTTGACCCCATCTTATTACCTATTACCCAAGTTAATCATCACCCTTTCCCATAGTACTCATACCCTTCCCCACCTATCTTCACCACCTACACATTTATCAAACCACTCACCGATTCCGTATTACACCTCATCTATTCCTAGTTTGAGGGGGATCACCTTAACCCACACATGGGGCAATCACTTCCTATTTTTGTCATCATAAATTACCAATACAAGTCATGCAATAAAAAGGGGTAAAATGTAGACACCAAAATTGGGTCGCACTCCCCTTGGTCCCTTTTACCCCACATTAATATCAGTTTAATCATTTATAATTAAATTAACACTCATCCTCACTTCATTCATTATTTAATTACCTTTATTCAAACTAAGTTCCACCTCACCTAGACACCTCATCATGAACCTATTCTTGGCATGTTTCCTAAATAACTAGGACTCAACATTTTCTTACTTTAATTAACCAAGACTTAGTCTAACCCTAAAATCACATGCCTATTATTCCTCTAACCACATTATAGACACCAAAATTCGGTCACACTCCCTTTGGTCCCATGTCAAATAATCACCTTGAATACACTCACCTAACCATGGCCCCTTTCACCCCACTCTAATATTAATTCATGATCTCATAATATTTATTATTTAAATATCCTAATTGAGATAATTCTCACACCCCCACCTCACCTAGCCACCTCACCCCAAACCTATTCTTATTATGTTTCCATTACTAACTAAGACCTACATAAACCCTAAAAATCAAAGCCTACATTCCCTCTAACCACATTACCGCCTGTTAGAAAGGAAGCTTCCATTCTAATCTATAGAAAGAAATGAATAAGATCTAAAAAATCAAGCGGATCTGCCCATTTTGGAAGACCTATAAAATCCCACCCTAACCGATGCTGGTCAACCCGGAACCATCGTCGGTTATTCCCCAAAAAAAACTTATATCGAGGATTGCACCTTCAGAGAAAAGAGAGATAAAACTAGAGCTACATGCAAGCAAAACCAACATTCGTACACACATCTAAACATCCACAGCCAGCATCAGAAGTGATCACAGAGCCATTTGCATTCATGGAAGCATCTGGGGAAGCACCATCACTACATCAAATTCCATCCATCCATCAAACTCACACAACAATAACTATTTGTTAACCAAAATTCATCCATTTTCATTGTAGTAGGTTATGTTACCTCTATTATCAGTTTCTACTTGCACCCCCATTCTCCCCACCATTTACCTTCATGCAAGTTTGATCATTCCTTCATCGACAGCACTAAATTTCCCATACCTGACTATTAAACACCTCTGAGTATATCTAAGATCTCCATATATCTTTCCATTATCCTCTCCATTTTCATTTAGCCTCAGACCTATCCCAACAGCAAGATTTTAATAAGTTTCTATCACCCGACTATACCAACACTGGTTACACATGACTGTCACTGGTCCATCTTGAATCATCATCGGTTATACTAGACCGACGTCAGTCTCTGTGTTTTACTGTCAGACCAAGAACAGAGCCTAAAATCCCCACTAGATAACCCAAACTAGACCCTGACCAGTACCAACACTCTGGAAGAGACCTTATCCTTCAAATTCAATCATAGCTTAGCCTGTTGTGAATGAATTTTCTTATTATAGTTGAATGAGATACCTAAATCATTTTAACTACAATAGGATTTTATTTATTGTTAACATTGAATTGTTTTAAACAGTGGATTAACATCCTTCTAGGGAGTATCACACTTCCTGGAACTAGCATACACTAGGTAGTCCACTGCATATATAGTTTAACCTCCATTTGGTGGTCTTGTTTTCTATTTCAGGTAGTTCCTCCTAGCCAAAAGGAAGCTCTCACGATTAGTTGTGGATCAAGAAGTCATACGCGTAAAACAACCTTCAACCATCTTTAATAGGTATTCCTACTAGCCCATTTCCCCTTATCTGTTTTGTCAATATTTTAGGAAACAATCTAAGAATCAGATGAAACGTTTTGGCATGCCCAGTGGGACCCATTCAGTGTTCCTTACATTTCTTCATTTCTAGGTGAAAATTTATATTTTTTTTCCTTTCTAAAAGGTTCTCACACAAAAATTTCTCCCCTGGAATATTCTTTTCTTTCTATTTGTCTCAAAGCAATCATGTTTTGGTACTATAAAAAGAACTCTTCTTCCCTTTCATTTGTACCACATTAGTGAAAGATCATACTCTCTCTTATGCATCTTTTTGTGTCATCGAATTTAATATTTTGATTTGGGCTTAAAAATTGCATCTCATTCTACTTTACTGCATTATCTCGCATTAAATGAGGGCAACCTATACACTAGAATTCATGCCCAACTGAGGGTTGACAAATGAATCGTAGTAAAAAAATTGAAGAAATATACACATTCTTAAATAATATCTTACCTGGAAGAAGTTGTAAATGATCACATTGTAGACACTAAAATTAGGTCACACTCCCCTTTGGTCTCTCAACAAATAAACACCATTGAATACATTCATCTATCTATGACCCCCTTCACCCCTCTAATATTAATTTAATTAATTTAATTAAATTAATTCATCATCCTCACCATATTTATTATTTAAATATCTTAATTTAGATAATGCCCACACTTACACCTCACCTAGACACCTCATCAAGCCAACTCACTCTAAGACCTATTCTTAGTAAGTTTCCATAAGTAACTAAGACTTACTCAAACCCTAAACATCAATGCCTACATTCTCTCTGACCACATATCCACATGTTGACAAGAAGCTTCCAGTCTGATCCATGAGTGAAAGACACAAGATCCCAGAAAATCAAGGGGATATGCCTAGTTTAGTAAACCTAGGAAATCCCACCTTGATCGACGCCGGTTACCCCTAACCATCACCGGTTAAGCCTAAACCTTCATCGGTCACCTTTTGATCCCCAAAACAACCTTATTTTTGAGGTTGGCAAACATTGGGAATTTTCCTGAGAGATAACACATCTTTTTAGAGCAATTTTCCATGAGAACATGCATGCAAGGAAGGAGATCAAACATTTTCTCTTACACATGCATCCAACAATCACCCAGTAATCATCCAACACCCACCCCAACACATATTGATCCAACCAAGAAGAAGGGAATGCACATGTAGCCCATGCAGGAAATTTTCAATGTTTGGTGATCCTCAACAACATTCAACCTCTTACCGGCACCTTCATCCATCACTCACAAACACCCAGAGCCAGATTTCAAGTAAGTAGAATAGTTTACTCCTCTAGTTCATTCATTTCATCATTGTATTGTCATCATTTTGTTCTCTTAGCCACCCATTGACCTCCTTTAATACTCACCACTCCATATACCCATTAAAACCCCACCAAACCCCATCCAAACAACCTAATACCTCATTCCAGCCAACCAAGTCCTTTGTGTAATCACAAGGGAAACCCAAAGGTCATTATGTGGAATTCTCAATTTTCCACAGTAACCGGCACCGGTTCTCCCCAACTGGCGTCGGGTCTCTGTATTAAACAATAGAGTCCAGAACAGTGACCTATCCACCTATTCCCACATTACCTTTGTTCATCTGTGATCTACCTGAGACCTCTGTCAAACCTGTAGAGACCCATAACCAGTTATTTGGCCTTCATATCTTATTTTAACCTATTCTGTTAGATTAAATCTTTCTTATTGTGTTTTTGAATGAGATACCTAAATCATTTCAATTACAATAGGATTTACTTCATTACCAGCATTAAATTGTTTTAAATAGTGGACTAACAGCCATCTAGGAAGTATCACACTTCATGGATCTAACACACATTAGGTAATTCTCTATACATACTGTTTAACTTTTATTTGGTGGTCTTGTGTTCCATTTTAGGTAGTTCCTTCTAGCCAAAAGGAAGCTCTCATTATCAGTTTTGGATTTACAAGTCATACGCGCGCAGCAACCAAACAACCAATATTCCAACAAGTATTCCTCCTATTCCCATTACCCTCCTCCTATGCCCATTACCCTATCGGTTTCGTCAATATTTCAAAGAAACATTTAAGTATCAAGTGAAACATTTTGGCATGCTCGATGGGACCCATCTAGGGTTCCTTGCATTTTATTCATTCCTAGGAAAAGTTGTGTGTTTATTTCCCTTTTGAAAAGCATATACATTAATTTTCTTCCTTGGTAACCCTCTTTTTATTTCTATTTTCTCTAAAAGAAACCTTTCTTTTGGTGTACTTAAAAAGAATCATTTCTTCTTGTTTTCTACATTTTAGTGAAAGAGCGTCCCTCTTCCTATTCATCCATTTATGTCATCAAACTTCATATTTCGATTTGGGCTTAAAAATAAATGCATTGCATTCTAATTTATGTCATCGCACTTCATATTAATGTCATTGAAAGAGCGTCCCTCTTCCTATTCATCCATTTTTTCTTGGCTTGTGTTTTGAGGTGAGAGGTCATGTTCTTCATTCTTCTTGAATCCATCCTCACCAAAAAATTTATCCTTGCATGCTCCTCATCATAGTTGGTGTATTTTGGCTTCATCTAAGGGTGCCTAGACCATATTCTCATCATTCCCAGAATTATGGGTCTGATTCCACATTAGATTTTAATTCACAACCATTTTCCTTTCATTAATGTTTCAATTTCACAGTGATTGGTGTCAATCCAACGACCATCGTCGGTTACCCCCTGACCATCGTCGGTTATACCCAACCATCGTCGGTTCACTGTCATTTTGGTTAACCTTCCTGAAAGGACATTTATTCACCTTCTTCAAATTTTTAGAGTCCCTATCACTATTACCATTCCCATTGACCTTGTAAAACTCATCAGATTTGGCATACCTATCAGATTTGACCTTACACCTTGTTTTTGACTCACTGTCCATTTCCCATAGTGACCAGTCATGGTTACCTGTGACCGGTGTCAGTTTACCCTAACCGGCATCAGTTAACCTGTGTCATTTTCCAGTCAACATTTGGTACCTAGTCCAATTTTTACCACCTATTTCACCTATTCCTGTTGTTTTTCTGTGTCATTTATAGAGAAGTGGCCTAACCTAATCAGTACTGGTTCACATGGTTCTGACCCAAAGACAAGTAAGTACACTCATATTCCATGTAAGTTGTCAACCACTCCCACCTAGTCCTTCACTACCTTCCATTTTATCACCCACCATGGATCCTATCCAACCTATCACTATCGCTATCAGAGGTGAGGAGTTCGCATGACTCCTTGACCAAAACCCTGTCACCTTGTAGTTTTATCTTTCTCACTCGTCTACCTAAGATGCCTCAGGTAAGTTGATATACAGCATGCCCGTATCTATCCCCCCGACTCTCACTCCCACTCCTACGTCAGCCCCAGCTGGCTCTACGTTTCCTACATCTATCTTACCCCCCAGTTGTTTCATAGCTAGGGCCTATACCCACTATAACTGTCATGTCTACTTTCTCCATTGCACCTGCCACATCCACCATACCTTTGACAACCACCCAAAACACAACCTCATCTGCCCCTAATGTCTCGCATATACCCGTAGCTACATTACCACCTCTAGTGTCGGTTATCCCTAACCCTTTTCAGAATGTGGTCCTTTCCATTCTATAATCGTTAGCCCCCATTGCCACTAGGGTTACCACAACCCTTCCACCCCTGTATATGTACTATCAGTAGCCTCCCGTTTCATCTATTATTTACTCTGGGTATGTACTGCATGTTTCATTACCTTCTTCTCAATCAACCTACATGATAGTGCCATATACTGGAGTGCCACCCCCATTATATGCCCAAAACCAACCCTCTCATGCTACAGGAGGCACCCAATCATCGCAACCTACCAATGACCTAATCAAATTTATGTTGGACAAGATGTAAACATTAGAGGCATCAGTTTCTGCCTCCCGTAATACTCTCACCTATGATGAAATTTGCAACGAGCCCATCCACCCATCCATTCCTATTCATCCATACCCCATGCATTGGGAGATGCCTAAATTCAACCACTTCAATAGTAAGGAATACCCACAACAACATTTGCGGTCATTCAACATGCGTGCTACTTAATCACTCACAATGACACTTTACTCTTAAGGACCTTTCCCATGTCTCTGACTGGATCTGCATTAGATTGGTATAATGGGTTACCTAAACACTCTATATTTTCATTTAATCAAGTAGCCCAAGCCTTTTTGGATCACTTCTCCATCAATATCATCAAGAAGGTTACCATGACTGACTTATACTCCATGCATCAGTATGAGGATGAATCTATTGCAGATTTTGTCGCTCGCTAGCGTAGCCTGATCAATCAACTCACCCTCTAACTGCCACAAACAGAAATCATTGAGCTCTTCACACGAGCTTGCATTAGAAATATCTCACTAACCCTACAGGTTCAAACTTTCCAAAAATTTGATGAAGCATTCACCATGGCACGAAAGTTAGAGATTCAGGCCATTTAAGAGAAGAAAATTCAATTACGCAATAAAAATTTGGCATTCAAGTCGAATGATACTTATTCTTCTTCCAAACTACAGAACAATTATTCAAAGGCCAAGGGAACCACTAGTGTAATGGTACTCAAAGCCAGTCTAGCTCATCCATCAAATCAGGATACCCCCTCATCTAATCTCTCACCTGTCTAGAATTTTCAATTCAGACGAGAACAACATAAATACACCCCAAGTGGGGAGCCCTACTCTTCTATCTTAGAACATCTCATTAAAGTTGGGACCATCACCCTTCCACCTATAAAACCACACACTAGTTTTGACCCTGCTCACCCCATGCCTACATGGTATAAATAACATGACTTCTGTAACTATCATCGAGTAAAGGGTCATAGTGACGGAAATTGCATCACTTTCAAAAACATTGTCCAAGAAATGCTTGAGAAAGGTGAGTTAACTTTGGAAAATCCTGACGCATCTTCCAACTAAAACCTACACATCTTCAAGAAACCATTTCCCAGTCATGTCCCTTCATCTGATCAAACCGGTGAGACCTCAACTCATGATACCCATACCTGCGAGGTCCATGCTATTTTCAGTTACAAACCTGTTGATTTGCAATTAACCCATATTCCTTCCATAGAAGAGATTCTAGCCTGAAATTATCCTTCCACATCAGAACCAACCTCCCCTATTCCTTCATCCACAGAGGAACACCTTTCACCTCCTTCCTCACCTATGGAGGAGCCTTCTGCTAACATCGAGACCATTTCACCTTTGGCTTCTCCACCTAGGGAACCGACACCCACAATACTTCTTCAGTTCATGGAGGATACTTGTTTTCCACCTCCACCCATAGAGGAGCTCCCACCATCTCCTCCACCTATAGAGGAGCACCCATCATCTCCTCCCCTTATCACAGACCCAATAGAGATACCTTTGCCTCTAGGTGAGCATTCTCCTTCAGCTACTCATGATCCTGTAGACTTAATTTTGGTTATCTTACCAACAAAAGCTAAAGCTAGCCAATTCCACATCTCTAAGACACATTTTACGTGAATTTCCATTAGGTCCTCATCAACTCCACCTACGTACGTGTTGTTCTTACACTTGGCCAATCACTTAGATTATGTGGATAGTGCCTTACTTTGGGGGTGCCTTTTGCTTCCTGTCTCAACACAGATGTAGATGTCACTTGCTAATACCTCCACTATCTACCCAAAAATATTTTGATCAATCCAACCGAACACAACCACCTCTATCATAACTCAACATGTACCCTTACCCATAACCCAACCTACATCTAAATCCAAACATGCATATACATCATCTTCCTCGATTAAACCTATCACTACCTTAGGGGTCACCCTAACCACCAGCCTTACTCATCCACTTATCAAACTAGATTTAGCTACATCATCCAAAGTCAACACCAAATCTACTCCGACACCCAAACAAAAGAACCAAATCCATAGAACTCATACTCTAGCTAGGCCAATCACACCTACACTAGTCCCGTCCATCTTAGGACCTTAGCTTCCTATCATGGTTAAGAAACTCCACCCATCAATAAACCAAAAAACAATAGCCCAGTCCTTCCTCGCAAACCTCTAACCTACCCAAGCACCCGACATGAATTACACCTACACCTGCACCATCTTTACCACCCATACCCCCAATACTCTCTGTAACTTCTTCAATACCCACTATACTTAAGTTTTTGTCTCTCACACCCCCTGCGTGACCCACATCGTCCACCTTCATAACACCCTCATTATCCCCCTGGGTAACTCATCCTCTTCCCCCATCTACTTTTCCTTCTAGATCCCATGCACACATATCACCTTTACCTAAGAAGGTGTAACGCAAAGACAAAACTCCGCTACCTCTTAATAAGGTAGTCAAAGCAATCACACACCCTCCTGCCTGTTCATCTACCACAACCCTACCTAGATTAACACGACCAACACCCAAGAGAATTCTAGCACCCAACCATAGCTTGACCTATTCCCCCTCCTACGAGGACTATTCCTCAACAATCAGTCATACCTACACCTAAATCCACTTTCACCTCTCATTGCGACCCACTAGCGGGGTCCTATGCCAAAATTTTAACTAACCTCCTTAAGACTTCTGTTATCACATTACCACCACTCAAACCTTATGAACCCCTCAAACCCAAGCCAAAAGGGTTTGATGACACTAAAATTTGTGCCTACCATTGTGTGTCAGGGCACGATGTGGAGAACTACAAGGCCTTGAAAACCATCCTTATCCAGTTGTGTCCTCCAGAATCCAAGTTTGATGAGGACAACCTTCTCGATGAGGAAACTACTTCACCGACACCCATTCCCATAGTCCTTCCTTCATTTCCCACTTGACAACCACGACCTCCACCACCACAGCTCCTAGAACCACCTCTAAGATTTTAAATTAACATGGTTCACATTAGAGAACTTACCACACCATCACCCAAATGTCGTTGCACCCAGCTCACCTCATAGGGTTTTTCTCCTCCAGTAGGTTTTTTCCTATCATGTCATTATACCACTCACCCTACACCTTCTCTATTTTCCAACTCCCCTTAGATCAACATGATCCATGTTACTACCAGTTCTTAGAAGGATAAAGGTAAGGAAAAGGAAATTGACCCACCAACCAATCCTATACCCAACATACCATCTACGCCCACACCTAAGATTACTATCTGTGGACTCACATACCCCATTTCTAATGGGGTCACACATCGCACCATGCTCAAAACATTACACCAACCTCCCCTTAAAATGTCCTTATATGACCTCATCCAAACCTCAGAATCCCATCGTCAAGGTCTTATGGAGGTTCTTCAATCTATTGAGGTTTTACCCAATGACCTTACACCCGTAGCCTCCATTATCACACCCCATCATGTAGCCTCTCTCACCAAATTGCCACCTTTATCCACACCACATCCTACTCACCAAGTAGCCTCCCTTAGCTTCTTAGAAGAAGAGATTTCACCACACCAAACGGATGACCCAGAACCAACCCTCTTCTTCTTTGTCCACATTGATGATATATGTGTATGACGTGTAATGATTGATGGGGGTGCTAGTATTAATATCATTTCATCCCACACATTCACTCAAATGCACATACCTAACAATTGCATGCATTAACATCTTATCATGTTGCATTCATTTAATTACGCTATCACCTCCACATTAGGCATTGTCATCCTCCACATTCACGTGGGCCCCCACACTATCCCAGAATTATTTTACGTCTTAGAGGGGGAATTCCAATATAACTTATGCTTGGCAGACCCTGGATTCATGGCATGGGTTGCGTTCCTTCCACTTTGCATCGTTGCGTAAAGTTTGAACATGAAGGACACACCTATACCATTCCATCTAATCCATCACCTTTTAAAACATACAACATACTTTACCAACCTAATGAAGTGCTTATACCTATTAAGGTGTCTACCTCTACAACCGCTACAACTTCACCTACACTTCCACTTACTAGTACAATCACCACCTCCACCACACATACCTCTTCCACTCCTACTACTACCACAACCTCCACGACCAACCCATCAGTCTCCAAATCCCTTAACTCCACCTCCGCATCAACCTCTGACACATCATCTATTCCCATTACCCACATACCAACCACCGATCCCTTGGAAGTTGTTTTTCAATGCATCACTCTAGGGGAATATTGCATATATAGTGTCAACACATTCCTTACTCCACAAGAGTATGGAAGTCTTCACTAACACCATCACTACGATCACCACATAGGAGAACGCATCCTTTATGGTCCTCCTCATCTTTGTACTAGTCTCACCTATGGGGGACTTGATACTACCATGTAAACACTTGAACCACTGTCACAAACCCGCCCATTTTCCGTTGACTTCCAATCTCTTACCAATCACTGTTTTTCCCACACCTTCCTACACCAATGTGTGTGGAAGGGTTTTTTGTTTTGGATTTTCTGAGCAAGTCCACCATACTATTATTCCATGTACTACCCACAAACATTACAACTGTAGTTTTGTTTGTTTTCCTTAACCACATACCAAACAGGCCTACATTTAACTCATCAAGGAAATTAGCCCTTCTTCACCCTCTTCACCCTCTCCACCTTCATCACCACCTTCACTGACAAAGTCGATGGATCCTAAATCTATCCCTCCTAACTTTTTTTTTCATAAACACCATTTCATTGGGGCCTTTTACTTATCAATGCTAGGGACAGGCTCCTTCCTCTCTTCCCTTTCTGTATCCTGAAATGGTTGATGATGATACACCTTTAATTAACATCATCCAATGTCAGGATGATGAATCTATACTCACCTACCTTGGTGCAGAAGACTCATATATTCATCAGTCATTACCTTCTGAGACACAAACCATGTTGAATGAATTGACTATCGAAATCAACATTCATACTCAGGACGACCCGCACATCCTAAAGATCGGCCAATCTTTGGACGGTGTTGAATAGGAAGCCATCACTTCTTTTATCAAAGATCATAACCATGCTTTTTCTTGGTCATATGTAGACATGCGTAGTATTGACCCCACCATAGTGGTCCACAATATCGTAACCATTCCCGATGCCAAACCCATCAAACAAAAGCTAAGGAAAATACACCCTCGCATTTCCCGTCTCATCAAAGAACTTCAGTGCCTTCTTTCCATTTCCTTCATATTACCCATTGATTATCCTTTTTAGATTTCTAACATTATCCCTATCACTAAGGTGACAGGGGGACTCCGCATTTGCATAGATTTTCATGACCTCAACCTAGCCTACCCAAAAGATGACTTCCCCTTACCTGGTATTAACCAACTGGTCAACCTTACTACTGGTCACGAGATTCTATCACTCATGGATGGCTTCTCGGGTTATAACCAAATCCTGCTTGCTCTAGAGGATCAACATAAAATTGCATTCATCGCCCCTTGGGGGACCTTTTTCTATCTTGTCATGCATTTTGGCCTTAAAAATGTGGGTACCACATATCAACGGGCTATGACTTACATCTTACATGATATCATGCATCATATATCAGACGATTACATGGATGATCTCCTGGTGAAATATAAACACCACTCCAAGCACCTTGCCATCCTAAAAACCATTTTGACCATCTCATTAAATATTGTGTTCACCTTCAACCTAAAAAATGTATCTTCGCGGTCCTCTCAGGAAAACTCCTAGGCTTTATTGTTTCCCTACGTGGTATAAAATTTGACCCTACTAAAGTCAAGGCCATTCTAAAAATGCCTCCACCCAATAACCTTACAAAACTTTGTAGCCTCTAAGGTAAGTTGTAGTCTATTCTCTATTTCATTTCACAATTATATGATCGGTGCTAACCATTTCATCATCTACTCAAGAAGGATGTCTCATTTAAATGGGATGATGACTGCCACAAATATTTTGAGGCCCTAAAACAATACCTCCTCTATCCACCTATACTCATTCCACCTAAATATGATAAACCTTTCTACCTTTAAATCTCATCTACTGATCACTCCTTAGGAGCCATGATTTCTCATCACGATGAACAACATAGGGAGCATGTGGTTTATTACATAAACCGTACTCTTTTGGATTATGAAACCTGATACACCCATCCCGAAAAACATTTCTTATCCTTAGTTTTTGTTACCTCCAAACTCTATCATTACCTACTTAACCACAAAACCTATGTTGTGACCAACACTGACCCCTTACACTTCATGTATGCCAAACCTTTCCAAAATCACTATGCCTCATGTTGGCTTATGATTTTAGCTCACCTTGACATCGAATTCATTCATAAAAATTCCATCAAGGGCTAACCTATCTCTGACTAATTTGTCAATGCACCTATTTCCAGAGATTAACCTGTTAGTGAAAATCAGTAGCACCCCCTAAATGACCTTTAGATCTGTACCTAAGAATTGGGTCATTTAGTGTGATTGCACAACATGGAATCTTTCCCCCAAGTGTGGAACTTGCAAAAATGGGAAAAAAATCCCCAGATTAAAGGCTAGTTCCTCTACTCCTCTAATCAGATGTATGCATGAAATTTGTAGAGGTTTAACTCAAAATTCTACTCTAATTCTACCAAAGAGACAAGGATAGAAAGAAAAGAAGATAAAACTAAAACTGACAAGGTGATACACCAAAGGAGTGGTGAACATCTATTTCTACAGATTGACACAGATTATAAAAAATATAACACAAATCATGCACAGATTGCTACAATTGTAATGAAGGATCAGGATAGAGCAAACAACACAAGAAAGGATTGAAAAATCATTCACAGAGCTTGCATTATCATTTCCATTTTTTAATACAGTACATTACAACAGAAAGCAGGTAAAAAATGTGTTGCAGTCCCTAAAAATGTCTGATATTCCACAAATTCACATGCTAGGGTGAAGGAGGGATCCTGGAGAACATAAAAAACGTCCATCCCTTTACAAATGAGCCAAATTTGGCTTTTAACAATGAAAACCTAAGCTTAGGAAGGAGAAATGTGGGAAAAATGAAAGGAATCATTCAACCACCAACCAGATCCATTAAAATAGCATGGGTACCCTTAAAATTTCATTTCCCAAGATTTTCGACCATGTTAGAGAAGAATGGAAGCCATACTGCATTAAAAATGGTGGTTAAATGTCGGTTATGCTCTTTTCCCCATGCCAAAGGTGTTTTTTGATTTTTCTCTCACCAAACTCCATCAAAAAACAAAATTGAATATTCCATTGTGTAGAGGACTTTAATATCTTTCCAATGACACTAAAATCGAGAAAAACTAAGGTCTAGATCGAAAGATATGCCCCTCTAAATATTTAGGGCAAACTTAGGGCAAAAATCAGGTTAGCGAACCAAAACCTTGAAATTTTCCCCCTTTTTTGAATTTGGTAAAATTTCCCCAAAAATATTTGCCCCACGCTACTCTAATGCCATGTGGCACTTTCCCATTGGTCTACAGGTTCAAACGACCATTTTACGCCTTTTTTGAATTTTAGAAAAAAATCCAAAATTCCTCCATTGACCTGCCATTCCACCGCCATGTGTCATCCTCCTATTCACCCGCAAGGTGCGCTCCAAATTTTCCCTTTTCATTTTCGACCACTTTGGAAAAATTTCCAAATTTTCCTTACGCCCCCGACCTCTAACAAGAATAGGACACACGTCATCTTCTAGCTGGTTTACAGGCATTTGTAATTTTTCTTCTCCTCCTCGTTGGCAGGCCTGCAAGTTAGATTTTTCCCTTTCGCCCTTAGTTATTTTGGCAAAAATCCAAAATTGTCTCCATCCCCTGACTCTCGCCGGTCTTATGGACACATGGCAGCCTCCTATTGGTTCATGGGCCTTAGGGCCAAAAATTTTCTTTGCGCCCCCACTGAGCCCTTTGGAAACTTTTTCAACTTTCCCTCACCGATCCGACCTCCACCGACACGTGGCACATTTCTATTGGTTGTGGGATTGCCCATGGAAAATTTCCCTCAAAAAATCTACCGATCCATAACTTGCAAAATATAAGGAGTTAGAAGGAAAATTTTACCTTTCTGGAAAGGTGAGAAAATTCTCTATCTGATGAAGCCATTTCCAGATAATTTTGAGTGCTTAAAAAGTGAAAAAAATTGACTGAGGCACAAGGAAGGAAGGAATGAAAGAAAGGTGGCCAAATAAGTAGAGGGCTTATTTGGATAACAATTTTGGTGACTTAGAGGGGTCATCTACCTGCTGGATGAAGTGACCAGCTGCCTGAAGCAATCCATTGGGTAATGGAGTAATCAACTTAACTGCCTGGTACTCTCAACTCATCAAGAAATTTCTAGAAAGAAGATTGTGAGAGTAGAACATCAACTGATATGGAACATGGCCTGTAAATATGCATCCTTGGGAAAACAAAGCTTTTGCCAAAGCACTTAGGGAAATGTAAAAGTAAGCTACAACAAAACAATGTGCACAAGCACTTGGAGGAATGAAAATCTAAGCTAATATGTACAAGGTGAGGGGTTTCCCTTCTAGTATCAATGTTTTAGATGGATTCCATTAATTGGAATCTACAGTTATTCACCATCTAATGTAGACAATTGGAAGGCATTGTTGTTCTTAAATTTTGTGACCATGTAGGGGCCACTCCAAATGGCATCAAACTTTGAATGCCTTCCTAGCTTTGCTCGGTCTGCATCTCATTTCAACACTAAATCTCTAACTTGGAAGGTTCTAGCCTTAGCTTTCCCATCAAAGGATCTCTTGATCAAGGCTTGGTCTTTCTCCATTGTTTGGGCTGTATGCTCTCTAATTTCTTGGAGTTCCATCAATTCTCCATATCTAACCTCCATGGGTTCAAACTCCAACAATTCCAATTGCTTCATGAGTTCCAACATTGGCAACTCAAGTGACATAGGAAAGATTTCCTCTATTCCATAAATAAGTCTGAATGGAGAGTTACCGGTGGATCTCTTGGGAGTTATCCTATCAGCCCATAAGGCTGATTTAAGTTTAGTGTGCCAAGTCCTCTGATTTTCATCAAGATTCCTCTTGATGATCTTTAATAGGTTCTTGTTGGTAGACTCAGCTTGGCCATTACCTTCAGGGTAATATTTTGAAGTGCTCAAATAGATCACATTCTTAACAACCCATTTAGTTACCTTTGATCCTATGATTTCTAATGCATTATCTAAGATTATAGTGGTAGGTATGCCAAATATAGTTACTATCCCTTCATAGAAGTCTAGGATGCTAAATTCATTTGCCTCTTTGAGTGCCACCGCCTCAGTCCATTTGGTGAAATATTATCTTGCTGTTAGAATCAACTTGTGTCCCTGGCTTGAGTTTAGGTTAATAAATCCAATGAAGTCCAAACCCCATTACATGAATGGCCGGTCAACTGAAATTGGGTACAATAGAAGGGCTGATAATATTTCCTTTCCTATAAAGAATGCACAATTTTTACACCTCTTGATCCATGCATAACAATCACTAAACACCTTGGGCCAATAATAGTTGGCCTTAATAATCTTGAGGGATGTCACTCTTGGGGTAAAATGACCCCCAGCTGATCCACCATGGAAATCTTCTAACGTTCTGTTAATTTGATTTATCCCAATGCATCTCAACAAGACACCACGAACAAGTGCATATGGAACAACCTGTAATCTAAAGTGTCTTCTCTTGGTTTTGTTCATCTCTAGAGGGAATAGACCTATTTGTAATAAGTGCATTATGTCTTGGGTCCAACAAGGAGTGAGCATACTACCATTCTCTTCTTGAACGCCTCTTCATTCTTGGTTGTCTTGTAACACCTAAACAACATCCTTCCCATTGTTTGCTTCCATTGATTTGCTCAAGACCAACTGCTCACATAATCCCTTTCCTTGGACCAGCTTGGTGACTTTGATATCAATGTAATACTCCATGACACAAGTAATCCACCCTACACATTTTTTATTTAGGTATTTGTTGAGGAGGAAGTCCTTAACTCCCACATGAGAAACCAACAGTTGAACCTTGTTGTTTGAAACTAGATGCTTAAATTTCTTCAAGTTTCTAATCACTTCAAGAACATTCTTCTCAATGAAGGAATACCTCACCTCATAGTCCTCCAATATTTGGCTAAAGAAGTCAATTGGCTTCTCTACATTTTCTTTGTTCTACTGTACTAAAATTGCAGAAATTGTGTCATCACCACCAAATGCATAAAGGATAAAATCCTTAGAGAAATCTGGGTTAATAAGAGTTGGAGCTTGTGAGATAGCCTTTTTGATTACCTTAAAACTTGCCTTACCTTCAGCTGTCCATTCAAAATCCATACTTTTCTTCAACATCATAGTTATTGGCTTGACAAGGGCTGCAAATTTTGGAAAAAACCTTCGAACAAAATTGATTCTTCCCAAGAAAATTTCAAGGACCTTTTTGTGACTTGTTAATGGTAGTGATTTTATTGCTTCAACCCTCTCTGTATCAATTGCTAATCCCTCTTTGGAAATAATGTGGCCTAGGAGCTTTCATTTATGAGCTAGGAAAATACATTTTTTGGGATCCAAGGATACCCTAAATCTTCTACATATTTGGAACACTTGTCTCAAATGGAAGAGATGATCTACTATACTTTTATAAAATACAAAAATATCATCTAGGTATATCAGCACTATTTTGTTGATCAATCCCTTAAATGCCATATCCATTTCCCTTTGGAAGGTAGCTTGGCATTAGACAACCCAAATGGCATTTTCCTATATGCATAGTTCCCCCATTTGGTGGTGAAGGCTATTTTGAACTAATCATCCTCCTTTACCATGATCTGATTATACCCTAAATAACCATCTAGTAATGAAAACCTCTCAGAGCTAGTAACAACTTGCAAAATCATCTCCATAGAAGGAAGTGGGTAATGATCCTTGAGGGATGCTCTATTAAAATCTCTAAAGTCTACACACAATCTGATTTCTCCACTCTTCTTTCTAACTAGAACCAAGTTTGAAACTCATCTTGAATGCTTGATGGGAAATATGATACTTACCTGTATCAACTTATTCAATTCCTTCATGAGAGGCTCCATGTGTGGATTGACCGGTCTTTGTTTTTTCCTGATAGGTTTAGCACTTGGATTTAATTCAATTGTGTGTTGATATAGCTTGGGATTGAAACCTCTCAAGTCTTCATAGCTCCAAGAAAATATATCCGGGAACTCTTGGCAAAGTTGTGTGAACTCATACATTTCTTGCTTGGTTGCCACTTTACCAATTTGAAGTGATTTTCCTTCTCCCACTGAGATGGGAATCGAATCTTCTCCCTTGACTTGGATATTTTCTTTCTCCTTCCCAAATTGATCATTACGATTAAAGATGGATTCTAAAGTGACAAGTTCTTTTGGCAGTTTGTTGGTTCTCAGCTGTACCACTTGATCACCATATTGTTGTTCTAAATTTTCCTAATTTTTGGCTGAGAACTCAGCTTCTTCTTGCAAGAAATTGATGACTTGTTGGTCACTTTCAAACACTTGTCAACTTACATTATTTTTCTGGCACCGATGGCCTTACAATCACATGAATGTTTGGCTGCACTTTATCTTCCTTGATACTCTCCACAACATCAAAGGTTGCTCCAACTACTGCAAGTCTATTAGCAGCTTGGTTTTCTTTCCTAGGGATGGAGTTGATGCCAAATCTTTCAAAATCCTCAATGAGGTCCCACACCCTATTCTTATAACTCTTGAGCGGGTCATTTTTGGCAGCATGTTGTCCTTTAACTTGATTAATAATTAGCTCACTATCACCAAAGACTTGTAAGTTTCTGATACCTATCTTTCTTGACCAATGCAATACTTGTATCAAAGCTTCATATTCAACAGTGTTGTTAGAACATGCAAAATGAAATCTAAAAGATGAATAATACTTAATTCCTTGAGCTGAAACAAGCATAGCTCCCCCCTGCACCTTGTCTACTTCTTGATCCATCAAAGAATAGTTGCCATACCTCATTGTCATCTTTAAGGTATGTCTTCGTGATGTTAGGAATAGGTTAATTTTCTTCATCCATGCAATAAACTCCTAGTTCAGATTCCTCTATTTTCTTGTAGGGATTAGAATCATGTACCTTGCTTTCCCATTCATCAAGAGTCAAATCTGGGATGCTTCCAACTTTGGTGTCAGCTTCATCAGTGCCTAGATATTCCTCTTGATCAAATGCTGAACAATAGGCCTTGATTGGGCTTAGAGTATGAGGCTCAATGTGAAAATTTGCAATAGGTTCAAACCTGAGTGTGGCCTTAGTTCCATATCTAGTCTGAAACAACATGTGTGACCAATCAGCAGATAAATAGCCTCCAATTCTAGTTGTGAAATCCTTTGATAAACATAGGGCAAAAATTGGTGGTAAATCTATCACTGACACATCTTACAAAACAATGACATTGGGGCATGCATGTAAAGTGAGGCTCAAATATGTAATTACCCCAACTATTGTTACTGTTGTCCCATCCAGTTACACCACTCCTTTGGATATGACTGTTTATTAGAGGCCTAGCTAATCAGCTATTTACTTGGGCATCAAAGAACTACTTACCTCAGAATAAATCATGTAATTGTGTACTAGTTTATCCCCATGAACAATGAAACATAGAATGGATGGGGCTTCAAAACTTTACCTTGCTTTCCTCTATGATTCCCCTCAGGCTAAGTAGAATTTGTGAGTACCTTCTCTTGCATATGAGCTTGCTAATTTGAAGTTGACCAATTCTTCATGGCAGCTTGTAGTAGATCCCTTTGGCCTGGGATGGATAGTGATTCCCACGTGGATATATTCAAATTTTTCTTCTTTATTTGTTCAATGATGCTAAATGGGAATGAAACATATCTTTTCTACCACTTAGCCTACACATTCTTTTCTTGTACATGGGCTGCAACAGCTGGCATTTGAGCTAGTCTAGAAGGTGGCTTTGGTTGTTCTTGCACATTTGGAATTGTATTTTTCTTACCAACACTTTGTGGAGTGATGGAAGGTTGTGGATAACCTGGAGCTAATGACTGCCTTTCACCAATATTCCTCTTCTTTGACCATGTGTTAGCTGCTACATTCTAAAAAATTGTTTGATTAATACCACAAAAATCTTCATCCTGCCAGTTCACAACAATAGTCTCATTTGGAGTTGTATTTTGCTGAGATGTTCCTTATTGTTGGTTTGTTTCTTGACTCACCTCACTCTCTACGCCAGTTGTTGTCACCATCAAAGCTTGGTTCAAAGCACCATTGAAGCACATAGACTGGTTGTGAATTTCATTTCATGGGAAACACCAATCATACTCTTGAGCTATATTATTTTACACTGGAACTAAGGCCTTAGAGGTAGATGAAGTGTTAGGGTTATAGGGTTGAAATGGTCTATTGGAAGGAGGCCTTACTTGATTTTTATTTGAAGCTATATTGGGTGGCCTATTAGGATGATATGGTTGCCTATTAGGCTGATTTTGAGACTGATAAGAAGGTCTAAAACTTTGGGCTTGTTGCCTCTTCAGTCTAACCAACTCATTTCCTAAATTTTGTAATTGTTTTATGACTTCTTGAAGTTCATTTGAGGCACTAGAGGATGAAGTAAAAGTTTCATTTGAACTCGGATTTCTAGGTGTAGGAATAGGAGCTAAAGTAGGTGCTTGACTAGTGCTTGGGTTTTCCAAGTTTGGATATAAGGGCATGGGAGGCCTAAGCGTCAGTTTACTAGCTTGGATCAAACAATTCTCAGCCCTAATGGCAATTTTATAAGCTGCAGGTATATTTACACCTCCCATAGATTGGATTAACATGGAAATATAAGAATTTAAAGCTTTGAGATAGTGTAAGAAAGCACCTTTAGCTGTTGCCCTTACTGTCACTAGGATTCTATCCCATGTCCTTCGAAATCTAAAATTGAATTTTGTTAGTTGCTCATCGGGAGCTCTCTTGATAGTTGCCAATTTTTCCAATAGAGAAAAATTATCTCCCTTTTCTCCAAACTGCTCATGGAGAGCTATGCATAACTGGTTCTAATTTTGGATAGATCCTATCCCAAGGCTCCTAAACCATTGCAAGGCTTTCCCTTTAGATGAAGATGCCAACAATTTGACAGTAATTTGCATCTCAACAATCTCATGGATTACACAAACATTAGCAATGTCTTTGACATGATCACCAGGAGTGGTCTGATTTTCCCCGGTAACGTATGGGATGTTATTCAATGCTGCAACTGGAACTGGGTTTTGTGCATTGAGAGCAAGTGGGATATTACCAGTAAAGTTGACATAAGGGTTGTGTTGTGCCATGTTGATTGGCCTGAGAACCCTTGTTGATTGGATGAAAGGTCTACCAGGTGGAGGAGTTGATAGAGTTCTATTTGGTGGAGATGGAGACCTTTGAATTATTCCTCCCCTCTCTCTTCTTCATGGGGATGATTGTAGATAATCAGACCTTGTTTAGATAATTGTAGCCTTGGGGATAATTGGGGATAATTGTAGCCTTTGACCTTGTTTAGATCCTTCTCATGAATCTTCAGACTTGGACTGCTGAAACCAGTTGATTTAATCTCTTTGGAGTTGCTATATGTGCAAATCAGGGCTCTTTTTAAGCAAGAAACTTACAACAAATGCACATCAACTTTATTGTAATGAATATGAAGACCTATAAGGTCCCACCGGGTGTGCAAAAAATTTTAGTGCAAATCAGCAGCACCCCCTAAATGACCTTCAAATCTACACCTGAGAATTGGGTCATTTAGTGTGATTGCACAACATGGAATATTTTCCCCAAGTGTGGGACTTGAAAAAATGGGAAAAGACTCTCCAGATTAAATGTTGGTTCCTCTACTCCTCTGATCAGATGTATGCATGAAATTTGTAGAGGTTTAACTCAGAATTCTACCCTAATTCTGCCAAGGAGAGAAGGATAGAAAGAAAAGAAGATAAAAATAAACTGATAAGGTGATACACCAGAGTGGTGAACATCTATTTCTACATATTGACACAGATTATAAAAAATGTAACACAAATCATGCACAAATTTCTAAAATTGTAATGAAGGATCGGGATAGATTAAAAAACGTAAGAAATAATTGAAAAATCATTCACAGAGCTTGCATTGTCATTTCCATTTTTTAATACAGTACATTATAATAGTAAGGACGTAAATAATGTGTTGTAGTCCCTAAAAGGTCTAATAATCCACAAATTCACTTGTTAGGGTGAAGGAGGGAGCCTACAGAACATAAAAAAATGTCCAACCCTTTACAAATGAGCCAAATCTGGCTTTTAACAATGAAAACTCGAGCTTAGGAAGGAGAAACGCTGGAATAATGAAAAGAATCATTCAACCACTGACCAGATCCATCAAAATAGCATGGGTACCCGTAAAATTTCATTCCCCAAGATTTTCAACCATGATGGAGAAGAATGGAAGCCATACTGCATTAAAAATGGTGGTTGAATGTCGGTTCTACTCTTTTCCCCATGCCAAAGGTGTTTTTTGATTTTTCTCTCACCAAACTCCATTAAAAAACAAAATTGAAGATTTCATCATGTAGAGGACTTCAATAGCTTTCCAATGACACAAAAATTGAGAAAAACCAAGATCTGTATCGAAAGATATGCCCCTTTGAAGATTTAGGGAAAAACTGGGGCAAAAATCAGGTCAGTGGGCCGAAACCTTAACATATTCCACCTTTTTTGAATTTGGGAAAAATTCCCTAAAAAGTTCTGCTCCCCAGTATTCTGATGCCATGTGGCACTTTCCCATTGGTCCGTGGGTTCAAACGGCCATTTTATGCCGTTTTTGAATTTTGGAAAAAATTCCAAAAATTCCTCTGGTGACCTACCATTCTGCCATCATGTGTCATCCTCCTATTCATCCACGGGGTGCGCTCTAAATTTTCCCTTTACGTTTCCAACCACTTTGGCAAAATTTCCAAATTCCCCCTACGCCCCTAACCTATGACGAGAATAGGACATGCGTCATCTTCTGGTTGGTCTGCAGGCCTTTGTAATTTTTCATTTCCTCCTCCTTGGTGGGCGTGTAGGCCAGTTTTTTCCCATTCACCCTTAGTTATTTTGGCAAAAATCCAAAATTGTCTCCACCGCTTGACTCCCGCCAATCTTATGGATAAGTGGCAGCCTCCTATTAGTTCGCGGGCCTTCAGGCCAAATTTTTTCTTTACACCCCCACCAAGATCTTTGGAAAAAAAAATTCAACTTGCCCCCGCCAGTCTGACCTCCACCACCACGTGGCACATTTCTATTGGCTGCGGGCCTGCCCAGGGAAAATTTCCCTCAAAAACTCTGCCAAGCCATAACTTACAAAATATAAGGAGTTAGAAGGAAAATTTTACCTTTCTGGAAAGGTGAAAAAATTCTCTATCTGATGAAGCTATTTCCAAATAAATTTGAGTGCCTAAAAAGTGAAAAAATTTGACTGAGGCACAAGGATGGAAGGAATGAAAAAAAGTTGGCCAAATAAGTAGGAGGCTTATTTGGATAACACAACCCTCTAATTTTGACTTTCAGGATGAGTCAATTACTACCATTTCCCTAGACAAAACCCCCTTACCAAATGACACTCTTCTTCGATGGTTCCAAGTGTCAGCGTGGGGGGTCGGGTTGGCATTATCCTCATTCTACTTGATGGTGAGCCCATGCCTTTTTCTTTCAAAATTTATTTTGAATGCACAAACAATATCACCGAATACGAAGCACTTGTATTAGGTCTCCAAGCCACCTATGCCCTAGATGTCAAATCAATCAACATCTTTGGTGATTCTCAATTGGTCATAAACCAAGTCAATGGTATATACCAATGTCGTACCGAGATACTTCAAAAGTATAAACATCATGTAGACATACTTTTGACCACCTTTGACTGTTACACCCTACAAACCATCCCTTGTTCAACCAACATATTTGAATACACCATGACATACTTGGCTTCTCAAATACCCGCTTTGTCTGCCGATTCTAAAATATTTGTCACCATACATTGACTCCAATCAGCCTCTTACTTACCTCATAACATTTACTCTATTATAAACCACTACCCCTCACCTGAGTGACCTGTGGTATAAAAAATACTTTGATTACCTTTCTCTCTCTATTTTACCCCCTGATCTCACCCATAATGGACAACGTACCTTCCTTAAAAATGTCTCTAGTTATGTCATCTCGGGGGGTCTCCTCTATAAGCATGGATTTGATGGTATTCTCTTACGATGCCTCACATGTTTTGAAATTATTTATACCATTAAGGAAGTTCATGATGGCATATGTGGAGGCCACTTCAGTGGCCTTGTTGTTACTAAGCGTATCCTTCACCTAGGCTATTACTGGCCAACCCTTAACCTTGATTGTTACAACTACATCAAACATTGTGTAAAATGCCAACAACACGCTAACCTTCATCATACACCTAGTCATGCCTTATAGGTTACCCGTGACCTTTGGCCCTTCTCCCAATGGTTTATATCTTGTCAAAGAGATTAACCCCCATTCATCCCAACGACATCAATGGATCATCACCGCTACCAAATACTATAAAAAATGGGTGGAGGCCATACCACTCATCTCCATGAAATCTGAGAAAATATTTGAGTTCATAATTCATCACATCATTTGTCACTTTGGTGTTCCTCATCACCTCATCACTGACAAAGGAAAAAAATTTAAAAACAAAACATTGTGAAAAAATTACAATACCTTTGACATTTAGCTAGGTTTCTCCTCACCTTATTACCCACAAACCAACAGCCAAGATAAATCCACTAATAAAACCTTTAAAAAAATTCTCATGGAAGTGGTTAACGATACTAGTAAGGATTGGCATACACACATTCCTTTTACCTTATGGGCATATCACACTAGTATTCACACTTCCATTGCCGCCACACCATTTTATTTGGTCTATGGTACCAAGGCTGTTCTACCTCTCGAAGGTCCAGATTCCCTCACTCTGCATTTCTCTCCATGACATGCTTAATGATAATGAATTTCATCAAGAACCATTTATCATAGCTTGATTTATTAGACAAACATCGTCTTAACGCTCTTGATAACCTTTAAGTTTACCAAAAATTTATCAAACGTTCCTAAGACAAATGTGTCCATGAACGAACCTTCCAAGTTGGTGAGCTTGTCTTGAAAGAAAATCAACACGTAACTGAAGTAGAAACAAGTAAACGGGGAAAATTTTCTCCTAATTGGCTTGGACCATACATCATGACTCATACTTATGGATCAGGTGCTTATCATTTATCTTCACTCGATGGTAAACCCGAACCTAAGCCCCTTAATGCCTTACATCTTCGATCATTCTACTATTGACCTATAGTCCTACCTCACCTTTTTCCTCTTTCCATGCTCATCCCTTGAGTGCTACTCACTTCCTACATCCTCACCAATGATTAAAAAATAATCATGTGAGTACCCATCACTTGTAATATTCTCTTGAAGATGTGTACCACAACACTACACATAGCATGATTCTCATGATAATTTTCATCCACCTTTAGATGAGATCCCATGGTCATTTCACCCTACTTTTTGAATAAGAGTCTTATTCTTCGCCTTGGTATTTTCCATGACTTCAAATCCCTCACATGGGACCCAACTCATTGAGTCAAACTTCTCACAAAAAGATGATTCCCTCAAAAGGACATCTTCCTCTCAGCAATCGATGTTGTAAATAGACTACTCCTTCGAAGGATAGCTATGTAAAGCTAAAAAAAAGAGAAGAGAAAATTGGAAGCTTCCTGCATCGATCAGATTCATGAAGACCTCAAGGAGTTCAATTCCTCATCCCATATAGACTTCCCGCGTCGACCAATCTACCTCAAATAAAAGTCAAAACAAAAGACTTTTCATCATGGAATTGCTCATTGTGACCTCGGATCTCTTGCCCAAAGAGCATGCTACCACATATCATATAAAATTTAACCACCTTTCACTTTTCTTACCATTCCCACTCCCCTTTCCTACCGCCTTAAGGGACCTCTTGGAAACCAAGATATTTTGTGATCATGTGACTACTTTTCACCTTAGAACAATCAATCATGCAATGTCTTTAAGGTCTTATGTTCATCACCTCCTCCAAGGTATGATCTACTCGGTATGATCCTAACCAATAAGGTGGCTTTATTGCCTCATCTTATCTTTTAAATGACGTTAATTATGTTTTTATTACCTTATACAGGATTTGGTCCTCAACACTCACCTTTGGGGTAATCTTCTTCTTTTTCCACAATCAACATCACCTAATAGACCTAAACCTACAACATGCCTAAAACCTACCAACTCATTTTCATACCCCCTCATATTCTTCCCTAGCTTATGGGAGAACTACATCGCCTGAGGTCCCTTTTCACCGGGATTATGTAGGCAGTACTCTAAGGGCATGGGGCCCTTGGAGGTTATCTCGTCCACTCTATACCCTAACCAATCCATCTTTTCATCTTCCTAATATCACATTTTACCCCTACGTAGTTTCCTTTTTATATCACATAACTGGAAATTAAACTGCATAAACAACAAGTTACAATACATTTTTATCATCAACACAACATACATTTATTACAACTACCATTTCTCTACCATCATCATGTGTATATTATAACACATCTCACACATGAAACATTTTATCATTCATTGCACAAAATAATGAATCACAACTTCAACTACTTTAAACACAACCATGCCTAGACCACCAACCTGACTCGATCCATGCCTATTACCTAACACAACCATGCCTAAACAAACCTAACTTGATCCATGCCTAAACTAACCTGACTTGATCCATGCCTAAACTAACTTGACTCGATCCATGCCTATTACCTAACACAACCATGCCTAAAAAGACCTAACTTAGTCCATGCCTAAACCATCATGACTCCATCATGCCTCACTCACCTAAGTTTCCGTCCATATCACGATAAAAAAATTAAAATTAAAATTCTCATACAACACCAACAAATCATCAGGAACCTCATGTCTCTCATCATATAAATAAATGTTTATCTCAATACAATATACATGGATATCCCATCATGTCTAGCTCAAAATAAATCATCGGCACGCAGGCTGATACACAATATAATATGTCATCGGCACGTAGGCCAGTCTCATATACAATAAAATAATAACTCAATACAAAATATCTTTGGCACGCAGGATGGTATATGCTCAAAATATACAAAAAATCTCATACATCCTCACTATCTTCGGCACGTAGGCCGGTATATATCAAAAAATTACTACCATACATCAAAAATTAGGAGCCATATATCAGGCATCTCGGTAGATATCCTCCGTATCTATCACCCTAACTGACCTAACCAACATTGGTTCATCTTCACTGGCATCGGTCGCGTGCCCTACCTTACCGTCATCGGTTGCCCTATACCGTCATTGGTTACCCTTGACCGGCATCGGTCACCCTCTCTTACACAAACCCAACATTTTACAGTATTACCCCTACTATCCCTCTTTTTTTCCACACCTACCCTGTACCCTGATCATTTATCCCACTTCACATTTACCCAACCAATTTACCTCACCTTCCTGACCTCCTCATTTACTACATCCCTTTTTCCTCCTGTGGGGACTCCTTATTTTACCCCTCCCTCAGCCTTACCCATGCCATGAACTATATTTTTAGCCCTGGACCATCACCAGTGACCTTTAACCCCATGTGTTCGATATACCTTGTGACACTGTTACCTGTGTTGATTGACCTAATGACCCTACCTTGTCTCTTTACGTGACTGTTTATCCTGACCCTACCTTGGGTGTACCATAACATACCTAAATATTCCTACACCTCACCTACGTTGTGCTTCTTGACCATATCCTATATCTTGGATACCAGAATCATTTCGACCTTGTTTGGATACACCTCTCAACCTTAGACAATGTAGAGTTTGCCTACTCTTCAACCTAGTAATGTGCTGCAGTTTATACGTGTGCATGCATTTGAATGTTCCTACCTTTGACCCTGACCCATTACCTAGATTAACCGAGTCAACCTTTTTCCTTTTTCCACACACTCCTCACATTTTTCCCTTTCTCATATTTACCTTTTATCAAACCACTTACCGATTATGCTTTATGCCTCATTAGTTCTTGAGTTGAGGGGGATCACCTTCACCCACACATGGGGCACCCACATCTTATTTTTGTTAGCGTCGCTTACCAATACAAGCTACACAAAAAAAAGGGGCAAAATATAGACACTAAAATTAGGTCACACTCCCCTTTGGTCTCTCAACAAATAACCGCCATTGAACACATTCATCTAGCTATGGCCCCCTTCACCCCACTAATATTAATTTAATTAATCTAATTAAATTAATTCATTATCCTAACCATAGTTATTATTTAAATATATTAATTTTGATAATTCCCACACTTACACCTCACCTAGACACCTCATCAAGCCAACTCACCCTAAGACCTAGTTTTAGTAAGTTTCCATAACTAACTAAGAATTACCAAAACTCTAAAAATCAATGCCTACATTCCCTCTAACCACATTCCTACATGCTGACAAGAATATTCCAGTCTAATCCACGGGTGAATGTGGGGACTTGTTAAACTGAGAGAGGAATCTCCAGATTAGAGGCTGGTTCCTCAAACTCCTCTGATTTAGATCTATATTTGCAAAACTACAGAGGTTTGAAACCTAATCCTACTCTAAAATCCAAGGAGACAGAGATAGAAAGTGCAGAAATGAAACTAAACTAACAGGTGATACACCAAAGGAGGAGTGGTGAACACTTCTTGTTCTGCAGATAAACACAGATCATAAAAAATGCAACATAAGACATCATGCACAAGCTGATAAGATGTAATCAGAGGTCTGAAATGAAACAAGCAACACAAACAAAGGACTGAAAACTGATCACAGAGCCTGTATTGTCATTTACACTGTCAAAATCCTTGTATTACAACATCAAAAGGGCAGAAAACCTGTTACAATTTTAGAAGAGGTTTGATACTTGCAAAAATCACTTGTTACAGGTGAAAGAAGAAGCTTGCTATCCAAAGAAATGTTCCCCCCTTTTAGAAATGAGCCAAATCTGGCTTTTACATGCATGGGTCGAGCCCAGGGGACAGAAAATGTACAAAAGCATGGGAGCCCATCTCTCCTTGACTACAGATGCATTAAAATGGCATGGGGGAACCTTACAAACCCATACCCTGTCATTTTGACCAGATTACAGGAGAATGCGACCCATTCTGCATTAAATCTGGTCGCTGAAATGTCACTTCTGGCCATGAACACGCGTCAGAGCTGTTTCTCAATTTTCTCTCTCCAGACTACACCAAAACTCAAGATTAACCCAGAATCATGTAGATAATTTCACAAGCTTTCTGTTGATATAAAGAACGTGCCAATCCGAGCTCTGGATCAAAAGATATGGAGATCTGAAGATCTAGGGCACAAAACAGGCGAAAACGGATTTTTAAATTTCTTCCCGCGCCCTGCCACCTGGATGACACGTGGCATGCATTGATTGGTCGCGTGATTCTCTCTCCTTCGCTTACCCACGGGTTTTTCTTGAATTTTGACCTTTTTGATGATTTTGGGACTTTTTCCACTTTTTTCCGCGCTCCCGCCACTTGGACGACACGTGGCATGATCTTGTTGGAGGACAGGGCGCGGGGTCTTACTTCACTTTTACCCCTTTTTGGTGAACTCGGCCAAATTCTCTAACTTCTCCCGAGCTCCGCACTTCCCTGCTCCATTGGACACGTGTCCAATTCCTATTGGCTCTGGGCTGCCCCTTCAAAACTCGCCTTTTGACTTTTGGACTTTTCCCTTGTGACACGTGTCATCTCCTGGTTGGTCCGCGGGTCTACCGGCTCTTTCACGTCCACCGCGTCTTTTTGTCCCGGATGTCCCAGTGCTTCGCGGGACAAAATCCTCCGATCCACCCGAAATGGGCTTCCTTGTTCCTTTTCGGCCGATGACGTGTCGTGATCTGATTGGCTTTCGGCTCCTTCGGCTATCCACGTCCCGTGCGTCCCTTTGTCCCACTTTTCCTTGTGCTGAAGTTTCTTGTTTCGGCCGAACCGGCCGGTTCGCGTCCATTTGTCCCAAATGTCCCAGTGCTTCGCTGGGACAAATTCTTCCGGTTCGCCCGATCCGGCCGATTCGCGTCTTTACGGCCCAAATGTCCCGAACGTTTGGTGCAAAAGTTCTCCTTTTCGGCCGATCCGGTGCAGTTCGCGTACTCATGGTCTGAATGTCCCAAGTTGTTAGTCGATTTTCTTCTCTTTCGAGCTGAACCGGCTTTCCCGTCCCACGCGTCCTTCTGGTCCGACTGTCCCGGTGCTACAATTCCCCGTTCCGGCCGAACCGGCCGGTTTGCGTCCTTCGCGTACCTTCGTCCCATATGTCCCTTTGCTGTTTGGGCCGCCTGTAGGCTTTTTGGCTGATCCGCGCCTTGGCGTCCCAAATGTCCCACTTGTCCTAGGACAAGGACTTAGCCGATTTTCACAATTTTTTCTGGCCCAAGCTTATTTTCTGCAACTTTTTCACATTTTCTCAGAGCTTGCTCTTTTCAACCTGGACAGGAGAGTTAGAAAACTTTCTGAAGGGACCCTAGAAACATGATTTTTTCTCAGGATTAATCAATTTGCCTGGGACTTGAGAATTCTGATGTATGTTACCAATTCAACCCTGGGGGGTGAAATTGGATAACAATTTGGCGACTCAGCGGGGTCATCTGCCTGCTAGATGAAAAGACCAGTTGCCTGAAGTAGTCCATTGGGCATGGAGTCATCGAATATTCTGTTTAGGACCCTAACTGACTCAGAATGTGCAAGGAGGAAGATGGAATGTTACCTGATGAAAGCAAGGACTGCAAAACATCTCCATGGACAACAAGCTGTGCCAAAGCACTTAGGGAAAACAAAACTAACCTACAGCAAAACAATGTGCACAAGCACTTGGAGGAAAGAAAATCTAATCTAATATTTACAGAGGTAGTGAACTTCCCTCTAGAAGCAACGCTTGAGATAGATTCCATTGACTGGAATCTGCAGTTCTTCACCATCCAATGAGGCCAATTGGAAAGCATTGTTGTTCTTGCACTTTGTGACCATGTATGGGCCACTCCAAATGGCATCAAATTTTGAATGCCTTCCCGGTTTTGCTCTGTCCACATCCCATTTCAACACTAGATCTCCAACTTGAAAAGATCTATCTTTGGCCTTCCTATCAAAGGTCTTCTTGATCAAAGCTTGATCCTTTTCCATTGCTTGGGATGCCTGATTTCTGATCTCTTGCAGCTCCATCAACTCTGCATACCTCACTTCCATGGGCTCAAATTCAAGTAACTCCAGCTGCTTCATGAGTTCCAATGTTGGCAACTCAAGTGACATGGGCAAGATTGCCTCTCTTCCATAGACAAGCCTGAAGGGAGAGTTACCTGTGGATCTTTTGGGAGTGATCCTATCAGCCCATAAGGCTGATTTCAGCTTGGTATGCCAAGACCTCTGATTCTCATCAAGAGTCCTCCTAATGATCCTCAACAAATTCTTGTTTGTAGACTCGGCCTGGCCATTACCCTGAGGGTAATAGTTCGATGAAGTGCTTAGGTAAATACCGTTCTTGACAGCCCACTCAGTCACCCTAGATCCAATGAATGCCAATGCATTATCAGAGATTATTGTAGCAGGTACACCGAATCTGGTTGTTATCCCCTCATAAAAGTCTAAGATGCTAGACTCATTTGCCTCTTTGAGTGCTACTGCTTCTGTCCATTTGGTGAAGTAGTCTGTGGCTGTCAAAATCCATTTGTGCCCTTGGCTTGAATTGGGATTAATGACTCCGATGAAGTCCAAACCCCATTGCATGAATGGCTGGTCAACTGAGACTGGATGCAATGGAAGGGCAGCAAGTCTCTCTTTTCCTGTGAAGAATGCACAATTCTTACACCTCTTGATCCATGCATAGCAATCACTGAAGATTTTAGGCCAATAATAACCAGCCTTCATGATTTTTAGAGCTGTCACTCTTGGTGCGAAATGGCCACCAGCTGGTCCACCATGAAACTCTTCCAACACCTTTTGAATCTGACCTGTGCTAATGCATCTCAGCAGCACTCCATTTACATCCCTTTTGAACAAAACTCCATCAACAATGGCATATGGGACAGCCTGCAATCTGAAGTGTCTCCTTTGGGTCTTGTTCATCTCCGGAGGGCATAGGCCTGTGCTTAGGAAGTGCATAATATCTTGGGTCCAGCAAGGAGTGGGGGAAGCATTGTCTTCTTCTTGATTGCCACTTGGCTCATGGCTGTCCTGGACTGTCAAAACAGCCTCTTCTTCGTTGCATACTTCCTTTTGCTTCCCCAAAACCAGCTGCTCACACAGTCCTTTCCCTTTTACCAGCTTGGTGATCTTGATATCAATGTCATACTCCATGACACGGGTGATCCAACCTGCCCTTTTCTCATTCAAATCCTTGTTGAGGAGGAAGTCCTTAACCCCAGCATGTGAGACAAGCAGTTGAATCTTATTGTTTGAGACCAAATGTCTGAACTTCTTCAAGCTCCTGATGACAGCAAGGACATGCTTTTCGATGAAAGAATACTTTATTTCGTAATCTTCCAAGGTTTGGCTGAAGAATGCTATGGGCTGTTCTGAACCTTCTCTATTCAGCTGTGTTAAGATAGCTGAGATTGTGTCTGATCCTCCAAACGCATACAACATGAAGTCCTTTGAAAAGTCTGGGTTGATAAGAGTTGGAGCCTGTGATATTGCATGCTTGATGCTTTCAAAACTCTCTTTGCCTTCTGCTGTCCATTTGAATGCCAGACTCTTCTTCAACATCATTGTTAGAGGCTTCACAAGAGTGGAAAAATTAGGCACAAATCTGCGGACAAAGTTTATCCTTCCTAAGAAGCTTTGAAGAGATTTCTTGTGGTGTGGCAATGGGAGCGTTCGGATGGCTTCAACCCTTTCAGGATCAATTGTTAGCCCTTCCCTAGAGACAATGTGGCCCAACAATTTGCCCTCGTGTGCCAAGAATATACACTTCTTTGGATTCAACGACACTCTGAACCTTCTACACCTCTGAAACACTTGCCTGAGGTGAAAGAGATGGTCTGCTGCATTCTTTGAGAAGACAGTGATATCATCTAGGTATACCAGCACTATATTGTTGATTAAGCCTTTGAATGCCATATCCATAGCTCGCTGAAATGTTGCTCCGACATTTGATAGGCCAAATGGCATCTTCTTGTAGGCATATGTGCCCCATTTAGTTGTGAAAGCTGTCTTGAATTGGTCTTCTCCCTTCACCATAATCTGATTATAGCCTGAGTAGCCATCAAGTAGTGAAAACCTTTCTGAACCAGCCACCACCTGCAATATTTGCTCCATGGAAGGGAGTGGATAATGATCCTTGAGAGAGGCTCTATTCAAATCTCTGAAGTCGACACACAGCCTGATCTCTCCATTTTTCTTTCTGACTGGGACTAAGTTGGCGACCCAACTTGAGTGTTTGATGGGGAAGATGATACTGGCCTCAATAAGCTTGCTTAACTCTTTTCTCATTAGAGGTTCAATATGGGGATTCACTGGCCTTTGCTTTTGCCTGACAGGCTTGGATTCCGGATCCAGCTCAATAGTATGTTGTGCCAACTCTGGGTTGAAACCTCTCAGATCTTTGTAAGTCCAAGCAAAAACATCTGGGAATTCTTGACAAAGCTGAACAAAATCAGATTTCTCTTGTGAGGTACTTACTTTGCCAATCTGCAATGTTTTGCTTTCTCCCACTAAAATAGGCTCTGAATCTTCTCCCTTTACTTGAATGTTCACTTTCTCCTTCCGGAACTGATCATTCGGGTTGAAGATTGACTCCAAGGTTATGAGGCCTTTTGGTAATTTGTTAGTTCTCAGCTGTACTACCTGATCACCATATTGCTGCTCCAGCTTGTTTTGATTTCTGGCGGAGAACTCAGCTTCTTCTTGTAGGAAATTAACAATTTGCTGATCATTCTCGAAGACTTGCCAACTCGTGCCGTTATCTGGAACAGCTGGTCTCACAACCAATTTGATATGAGGCTGAGATTTCTCACTTTTGATACTCTCTACAACATCAAACGCAGCCCCAATTGCTGCAAGTCTGTCAGCGGCTTCATTCTTTTTTCTTGGGATGGAATTGATGCTAAAAGCTTCAAAATCTTCAATAAGATCCCATACCCGATTTTTGTAGCACTTAAGCAGATCATTTTTGGCAGCATTTTTTCCTTTGACTTGGTTTACGACCAGCTCACTATCACCAAATACTTGTAAATTCCTGATGCCTTTCTTCATTGCCCAGTGCAGTCCATGAATTAAGGCTTCATACTCAGCCGTGTTGTTTGAACAGGAAAACTGGAAACGGAAGGCTGAGTAATACCTTATACCTTGCGGTGAAATGAGCATAGCTCCTCCTCCTGCACCTTGTCTACTCCTTGATCCATCAAAGAACAATTGCCATACTTCATTCTTGTCCTTATGATCTGGCTTGGTGATGCTGGGGAGAGGTTGATCCTCTTCATGTAAACAATAAACTCCTAGCTCAGATTCTTCTATTTCTTGATAGGGATCAAAAGCATGCACCTTGCTTGCCCATTCATCAAGAGTCAAATCTGGGATGCTTCCAACCTTGGTGTCAGTTTCATCAGTGCTAGGGTGATCTTCTTGATCAAATGCTGAGCAATTGGCATTAATTTGGCTGGTAGTGTAAGGCTCAATGTGAAAGTTCGCAATAGGTTCAGACCTGATTGTGGCCTTGGTTCCATACCTTGTTCTGAATAGCATGTGTGACCAATCAGCAGACAAATACCCTCCAATCTTGGCCGTGAAGTCCCTTGACAAACACAATGCAAAGAGTGGTGGCAGGTCTATGACTGACACATCTTGTAACACTATTACGTTGGGACATGCGTGCAGTGTGAGGCTCAAACCTCTGATTACTCCAACCGTTGTCACTGTTGTCCCGTCTAATTGCACTACACCCTTGGAGATGACTTCATATTGAAGCCCTAGCTGATCAGCTATTTGCTTGGGCATTACTGAACTACTTGCCCCAGAGTCAATCATGCAATTATGTACCAACTTATCTCCTATGATCAATGAAACATAAAATGGAGGGGGCTTCAACATTTTACCTTGCTGACCTCCATGATTTCCTTCAGGCTGGGTAGCATTTGTGAGTACCTTTTCTTGCATTTGGACCTGTTGATTTGAAGTTGACCAGTCCTTCATGGCAGCTTGTAGCAAATCTCTTTGGCCTGGGATGGATAGTGATTCCCACATTGATATGTTTACATTTGTCTTCTTCATCTGGTCAATGATGTTGAATGGGGATGAAGCATCCCTCTGCTGTCCCCTAGCTTGCACATTCATTCCTTGCACGTGGGCAGCAACAACTGGCATCTGAGTTGGTTTAGGAGCTGGTTTGGGTGCTCCTTGCATGTTTGGAACTGCATTTTGTTTGCCAACACCTTGTGGAGTGACAGAAGGTCGTGAACTACTTGGGGCCAATGGCTGTTCTTCACCCAAATTTCTTCTCTTTGACCTTGTGTTGGCTGCAACACTCTGAGAGGGTATTTGATTCATACCACAGAAATCTTCAGCCTGCCAATTGACAAGAGTAGTTTCATTCGGAGATGTCCCTTGCTGAGATGCTTCCTGCTGCTGATCTCCTTCGTGGCTGGACTCTTGCGACCCACTGACGGTTTGCACCATCAGGGCTTGATTTAATGCACCGTTAAAGCACATTGATTGGTTGTGTGGCTGACTACACGGGAAACACCAATCATATTCTTGGGCCATGTTATTTTGGACTGGCACTAATGCTTTTGAAGCAGATACAACATTGGGGTTATAGGGCTGAAATGGCCTATTAGCGGGAGGCCTTACTTGGCTTTGATTTTGATTTGCAGCCTGAGTTGGTGACCTATTTTGTTGGTATGGCTGCCTATTAGGCTGAGCTTGGGGTTGATAAGAAGGTCTGAAACCTTGGGCTTGCTGTCTCTTGAGAGTAACCAGCTCGTTGCCTAGGTTTTGCAACTGTTTCATGACCTCTTGGAGTTCATTTGAAGCACTAGAGGATGAAGTAGAAGTTTCATTTGAACTTTGATTTCTAGGCATAGGAACAGGAGCCAAAGTGGGTGTTTGACTAGTGCTTGGATTTTCTAAGTTTGGATACAAGGGCATGGGAGGCCTAGGAGCCAGTTTACCAGCTTGAATAAGATAGTTTTCGGCTCTAATGGCGATGCTATAAGCAGCAGGTAAGGTTGTGCCTCCCATAGATTGAATTAACATAGAAATATCAGAATTCAAAGCTTTAAGGTAATATAGAAAAGCACCTTCTGCTGTTGGCCTGACTGCCACTGGAATTCTATCCCAAGATCTTTGAAATCTGAAGTTGAAGTCAGTCAGCTGCTCGTTGGGGGCTCTCTTGATAGTTGTTAGCTGCTCCAAAAGAGACAAGTTGTCTCCCTTCTCTCCAAATTGCTCATGAAGTGCAATACACAACTGATTCCAGTTTGTGATAGAACCAGCTCCAAGGCTCCTAAACCATTGTAATGCTTTACCCTTGAAGGAAGATGCCAGTAACTTGACAGCCACTTGCATTTCATTGATTTCATGGATTGCACAAAGGTTAGCAATATCTTTAACATGATCACCTGGAGTAGTATGATTTTCTCCAGTGAAGTAGGGAATGTTCTTCAGGGCTGCAACAGGAACTAGATGTTGTGCATTGAGAGCAAGTGGGCTGCTGCCTGTGAAGTTGACGTAGGGGTTGTTTTGAGCCATTCTGATCGGTCTTAAAACCCTTGTATATTGAAAGAAAGGCCTGTCAGGTGGAGGAGTTGAGAGAGTTCTTTTTGGTGGAGATGGAGACCTTTGAATCCTTCTTCCTCTTTGCCTTCTTCTTGGAGATAACTGCAGGTATTCAAACAGCACTTCTTCTTCTCCAACTCTTGACCTTGTGGTGATTCTTCTCATGAGTTTTCAGGCTTGCACTGCTGAAACCAGTTGATTCTTCCCCTTGGAGTCGCCAGATATGCAAATAATAGCTCTTATAAGCAATAAAACTACAGCAGATGCATATCAACTTTGCTGCAATAAAAATGAGACCTCTAGGTCCCACCGGGCGTGCCAAAACTGTTGTTGCAGACTCACAACACCCCTGGATGCAGATCAGGCTTCTAGGTTGATCACTCTAGCATCCAGTGTGATTGCACAACATGGAAACCTCTCTCCAAGTGTGGGGACTTGTTAAACTGAGAGAGGAATCTCCAGATTAGAGGCTGGTTCCTCAAACTCCTCTGATTTAGATCTATATTTGTAAAACTACAGAGGTTTGAAACCTAATCCTACTCTAAAATCCAAGGAGACAGAGATAGAAAGTGCAGAAATGAAACTAAACTAACAGGTGATACACCAAAGGAGGAGTGGTGAACACTTCTTGTTCTGCAGATAAACACAGATCATAAAAAATGCAACATAAGACATCATGCACAAACTGATAAGATGTAATCAGAGGTCTGAAATGAAACAAGCAACACAAACAAAGGACTGAAAACTGATCACAGAGCCTGTATTGTCATTTACACTGTCAAAATCCTTGTATTACAACATCAAAAGGGTAGAAAACCTGTTACAATTTTAGAAGAGGTTTGATACTTGCAAAAATCACTTGTTATAGGTGAAAGAAGAAGCCTGCTATCCAAAGAAATGTTCCCCCCTTTTAGAAATGAGCCAAATCTGGCTTTTACATGCATGGGTCGAGCCCAGGGGACAGAAAACATACAAAAGCATGGGAGCCCATCTCTCCTTGACTGCAGGTGCATTAAAATGGCATGGGGGAACCTTACAAACCCATACCCTATCATTTTGACCGGATTACAGGAGAATGCGACCCATTCTGCATTAAATCTGGTCGCTGAAATGTCACTTCTGGCCATGAACACGTGTCAGAGCCGTTTCTCAATTTTCTCTCTCCAGACTACACCAAAACTCAAGATTAACCCTAGAATCATGTAGAGAATTTCACAAGCTTTCCGTTGATATAAAGAACGTGCCAATCCGAGCTCTGGATCAAAAGATATGGAGATCTGAAGATCTAGGGCACAAAACAGGTGAAAACGGATTTTTTTAAATTTCTTCCCGCGCCCTGCCACCTGGATGACACGTGGCATGCATTGATTGGTCGCGTGATTCTCTCTCCTTCACTTACCCGTGGGTTTTTCTTGAATTTTGACCTTTTTGATGATTTTGGGACTTTTTCACTTTTTTCCATGCTCCCGCCACTTGGACGACACGTGGCATGATCTTGTTGGAGGACAGGGCGCGGGGTCTTACTTCACTTTTACCCCTTTTTGGTGAACTCGGCCAAATTCTCTAACTTCTCCCCAAGCTCCACACTTCCCTACTCCATTGGACACGTGTCCAATTCCTATTGGCTCGGGCTGCCCCTTCAAAACTCACCTTTTGACTTTTGGACTTTTCCCTTGTGACACGTGTCATCTCCTGGTTGGTCCGCGGGTCTGTCGGCTCTTTCGCGTCCACCGCGTCTTTTTGTCCCGGATGTCCCACTTTTCCATGTCCACCTGAAATGGGCTTCCTTGTTCCTTTTCAGCCGATAACGTGTCTTGTTTCGGCTGAACCAGCTGGCTATCCACGTCCCGTGCGTCCCTTTGTCCCACTTTTCCTTGTGCTAAAGTTTCTTGTTTCGGCCGAAAATTTGTCCCAAATGTCCCAGTGCTTCGCGGGACAAATTCTTCCGGTTCGCCCGATCCGGCCGATTCGCGTCTTTACGGCCCAAATGTCCCGAATCGTTTGGTGCAAAAGTTCTCCTTTTCGGCCGATCCGGGTGGTTCGCGTACTCACGGTCCGAATGTCCCAAGTTGTTAGTCAATTTTCTTCTCTTTCGGCTGAACCGGCTTTCCGCATCCCACGCGTCCTTCTGGTCCGAATGTCCCGGTGCTACAATTCCCCGTTCTGGCCGAACCGGCCGGTTCACGTCCTTCGCGTACCTTCGTCCCATATGTCCCTTTGCTATTTGGGCCGCCTGTAGGCTTTTCGGCCGATCCGCGCCTTGGCGTCCCAAATGTCCCACTTGTCCTAGGACAAGGACTTAGCCGATTTTCACAATTTTTTCTGGCCCAAGCTTATTTTCTGTAACTTTTTCACATTTTCTCAGAGCTTTCTCTTTTCAACCTGGACAGGAGAGTTAGAAAACTTTCTGAAGGGACCCTAGAAACATGATTTTTTCTCAGGATTAATCAATTTGCCTGGGACTTGAGAATTCTGATGTATGTTACCAATTCAACCCTGGGGAGTGAAATTGGATAACACATGGTCTTATGCATATGATAGATGAACAAGAAAATGTATTGCAGATGTGTTTTGAATTTGTGTGTGAATTCTGTAGAGTTTGTTGAGCATAGCTCTAAACAAATCTGGGTATTGTATTGAGAGAGTGGAGGCTTGTAATAAAATCTAAGCAATTGATTCTTGGTGGACGTAGCCCAAATTGGGTGAACCACATTAAATCTTGTCTCTCTGTGTTGTGTTATTTATTCTGCACTTTTATTTGAGATCTGTAATATTTTCTGCATATTAGTTTCTACTGTTGTGATTCTATAAGGGATTATTTCACATATTTTATCTCTTATTTCCTAACAATTGGTATCAGATCCTAGTTTGGTTTGCTGAAGTGTTGTATCGCAAGGAAATTTTTTATCTTGAGTGGGAGCTATGGCAGATGAAGGAAGATCTAGGGTTGATAAATTCAATGGGCATAATTTCAGTCTTTGGAACATGCAGATGGAAGATTACCTTTATCAAAAGGATCATTATACTCCGTTGTCTGAGAAGGTGAACAAACCTTCGAGTATGACAGATGTAGAATGGGATTTGCTGGATAGAAAGGCACTTGGGACAATCCGGTTGTGTCTTGCATCTTTGGTATTATTTAATGTTTCAAAGGAAAAGACTACAAAAGATCTAATGGATGCATTAGGGAAGTTGTATGAAAAACCCTCTGCCTCTAACAAGATATTTTTAATGAAAAATTTGTTTAATATGAAGATGTCTGAGAATAGTTCAGTAGCAGATCATTTAAATGATTTCAATACGGTTGTGAATATGCTAGCTTCGGTTACAATAGAATTTGATGAAGAAGTTAGGGCTTTATTAATTCTGTGCTCTTTACCTAAGAGTTGGAATAGCCTGGTAATGGCGGTAAGTAACTCGGTTCCAGCTAACTCGAAGTTGAAGTTTGAGGATGTTGTAGGGGTGATTCTAAGCAAGGAAATGCAAAGAAAAAGCTCTGGGGAATCTTCTACTTCAAGGAATGCTTTGACATTGGAAACTAGAGGGAGACAATAGAATAGAGGAGACCGTGGAAAATCAAAAGATCGGGCAAGGTCAAAATCCAAGAACAAGATTGTATGCCAGAATTGTGGAAAACCTGGGCATGCAAAGAAGGACTGTTGGGAGCTTCAGGATAAGAAGAACAACAGGAAGAAAACAAGGAGGCAAATGTGGCATCAGGTAATGTATGTCAGGATTCTTTGATTCTTTCTTTGCATAATATTACTGAATCTTAGGTTTTAGATTCAGGGGCTTCTTGTCATGCTACTCCACATAGGCATTATTTTGTTGATTATGTTCAAGGGGATTTTGGGCATGTTTTTCTTGGTGATGATGAGCCTTGCAGTATAGTTGGAAAAGGTTCTGTTTAGGTTAAGATGCAGAATGGGAATACATGGCTATTGAAGGATGTTATACATGTGCCTACATTAAGAAGAAACTTGATATCAGTGAGGCAATTGGGAAGTGATGGTTGTACTGTGATATTTACAGCTGACTCTTGGAAGGTTACCAAGGGTGCTCTTGTGGTGGCAAGAGGTAAGAAGGTTGGAACCTTGTATTTAACCACTGATAGTACTAATGATTGTAATCTTGTGGCTTCAGATGTAGATACAACATTATGGCACTATAGGCTCGGTCATATGAGCCATAAGGGCATGAACATCATAAAGAAGAATTTTCCTGGATATACAGAAACATGTTTAGATTTCTGTGAGAACTGCATATATGGGAAATAAAAGTGAGTAATGTTTCTCAATGTTGGACCTATGAAGAAAGAGAGTAAGTTAGAGCTGGTACATTCTGATGTGTGGGGGCCAGCTTAGGTATCATCTCTTGGGGGTTCAAGTTATTATGTTACTTTTATTAATGATGTAACAAGGAAAGTTTGGGTTTATCGTATTAGAAACAAATCTGATGTATTTGACACTTTTGTTAAATGGAAAGCCTTGGTAGAGAATGAAACAGGTCTTAAGCTAAAATGTCTCAGGTCAGATAATGCAGGGGAGTATTGCAGCAATGAATTTAATGATTACTGTTCTAAGAATGGAATCCGTAGGTAAAAGGCAGTTCCAAGAAATCCGCAATAGAATGGGGTATCAGAAAGGATGAACAGAACAATAATGGAACGTGTTAGGAGCATGAGATTACATGCAGGATTGCCTCTTTCTTTTTGGGCAGAAGTGGTGAGCATAACAGTGTACTTGATAAATAGAGGACCCTCAAGTGCCTTGGATGGAGGGATACCTGAGGAGGCTTGGTATGGTAAGAAAGTTAATTATTCATTTCTTAGAGTCTTTGGATGTGAGGTGTTTGTTCATATAGACAAGGATGATAGGACCAAGCTAGAGGATAAATCAAAAAAATGTAAATTCATTGGTTATGGTGGTGATGACTTTGGATATAAATGTTGAAGTATTAAGGACAAGAAAATCATTCGATCTAGGGATGTGGTCTTTAATGAGAAAGTCATGTATAAGCAGTAGTTGCAGGAAAATACGGAAGAATCCAAGAAAGAATATGCAGTAGTAGAGGATATTTCGGATGGGAAAGTGACACATGAATCAATTCAGGAACCCCCTCAACAGGAACCCCAAACTCCTATATTGAGGAGGTATGCTAGGGTAAGAAGAGAACCTAAACATTTTTCTCCTTCTCTTTATTATTTATTACTCACTGATAGTGGAGAGCCAGAGAGCTTTGATGAAGCAATGTAGGTAGATGCCAGGAAGAAGTGGGAGCAAGCCATGGATGAGGAGCATCAGGCTCTCATGGAGAACCAGACATGGGATTTGGTGAAGCTACCCGAAGGAAAAAGAGCATTACAGAATAAGTGGGTGTTCAGAGTCAAAGACGAAGAAGGAGGAAAGAAAATATATAAGGCCCGATTGGTGGTCAAGGCGTTTGCACAGAAACAAGGTATAGATTTTGATGATATTTTTTCTCCTGTAGTAAAAATGACTTCTATTAGAACTGTTCTAGGAATAGTTGCAGTAGAAGACTTGCACTTAGAACAGCTTGATGTAAAGACTTCATTTCTCCATGGTGATTTGGAGGAGGAACTATATATGTAGCAACCAGAGGGCTATGAGGTCAAAGGTAAAGAGGAGATGGTTTGTAAACTAAAGAAAATCTTGTATGGCCTGAAACAAGCTCCACGTCAATGGTATAAGAAGTTTGATAGCTTCATGATGGAGCAAGGTTATGTCATATTCCATTTTGACCATTGTGTGTATACAAATAAATTTGAGGCTGGAAGTTATATTATCCTGTGTTTGTATGTTGATGACATGGTGGTTGCAGGTAAAAACATGTAGGAAATAAAAGTACTCAAGAAGTAGCTAAGTGAATCCTTTGCTATGAAGGATTTGGGTACAGCCAAAAAAATCCTTGGTATGAGGATATCTTGGGATAGGAAGGAACGGAAGCTGAATTTATCTCAGGAAGAGTACATTAAGAAGGTCTTGGAGAGGTTTAATATGCAGGATGCTAAACCAGTTGGGACTCATTTGGCAGGCCACTTCAAGTTATCAAAGGAGCAGTGTCCCAAGATAGAGCAGGAAAGAAACCAGATGTCAAAGGTACCTTACTCATTAGCAGTTGGCAGTTTGATGTATTTTATGGTGTGCACTAGGCCTGATATTGCCCATGCAGTGGGAGCTGTGAGTAGATTTATGAGTGATCCAGGTAAAGAGCATTGGCAAGCAGTAAAGTGGATCCTTCGGTATTTGAGAGGGACCATGAGGATAGTTTTGTGCTACAGTGGATCAGACACAACTTTACGTGGTTATGTAGATTTAGACATGGATGGAGATGTAGACAGTAGGAGGAGCACAACAGGTTATATTTACACTATAGGTGGGATAACATTGAGCTGGATTTCATGACTACAGAAGCTGGTGGCTTTGTCAACCACGGAGGCTGAGTATGTTGCTACCACAGAGGCAAGAAAAGAGATAATTTGGCTACAACAATTTCTTGAGGAGTTGGGGCATAAGCAGGAGGAATGTAAGCTATATAGTGATAGTCAAAGTGTTATACGCCTAGCTAGGAAATCTGCTTTCCACTCTAGGACGAAGCATATACAGTTGAGATATCACTTCATCAGGACAGCTTTGGAGGAAGATAAGTTAAAGTTGGAGAAGATTCATACCAGTCAGAATCCTGTAGACATGATGACCAAGGTGGTCACAAGGGATAAACTAAAGCTATGTTCAGCTTTGGTTGGCCTTCACAGATGACAGTGAAGGGTTGAGAATCTTACTCAGTGGAAATTAGTCTCCAAGTGGGAGATTGTTATGTTTGTGGAGCCTATTTTCATGTTAGAGTGTGGTACACCTTCTATTTGTTACACTTAGGTATTTTTATGGCGGTCCCCAAAGAAAATTTTCATGGGTGGTTTATTAACCCATGGGTAATGGGTAACCGTTATGGGCTGTTTTTAGGCCCATGTTTTTTCGGTACCCATTGTTTTGTAAAACTGCCTCTTCGGTTACCCATAGGTTTATGGGACAGTTTCATTTTTCCCCATTGGTTTTGATACCCACGGTTTTGTATCAAACTACTTAAGCAGTTGTCTATTTATATGGTCTTATGCATATGATAGATGAACAAGCAAATGTATTGCATATGTGCTTTGAATTTGGGTGTGAATTCTGTAGATTTTTTTTAGCCTAGCTCCAAACGGATCTAGGTATTGTATTGAGAGAGTGGAGGCTTGTAATAAAATATGAGCACGTGATTCTTGGTGGATGTAGCCCAAATTGGGTGAACCACGTTAAATCTTGTCTCTCTATGTTGTGTTATTTATTCTGCACTTTTATTTGAGATCTATAATATTTTCTACATATTACTTTCTAATTTTGCGATTCTATAAGGGATTATTCCGCATATTTTATCTCTTATTTCCTAACACAATCACCCAACAATCATTGAACACCCACCCTAGCAAAGATTTGATCCAACCAAGCAAAACAGAATGCACATGCAGCCCATGTGGGAACTTTTCAATGTTTTGTGATCCTTAATAGCATTTAACCTCTTACCGACACCTTCATCCATCACTCACAAGGACCCACAACCGGATTTCAAGTAAGTAGAATAGTTTACTCCTTTGGTTCAATCATTTCATCATTATATTGTCATCCTTTTGTTCTCTTAGCCACCCATTGACCTTCTTTAATACTCACCCCTCCATATACCCATTAAAACCCCACCAAACCCCATCCAGCCAACCTAATACCTCGTTCCGGCCAACCAAGTCCTTTGTGCAATCACAAGGGAGACCCAAAGCTCATTCTGTGGCAATCTCAGTTTTTCACAATAACCGACACCATTTCTCCCCAATCGGCATCGGTCACCCTTAACTGGCGTTGATCTTTATATTGACCAATAGAGTCCAAAACAGTTACCTATCCACCTATTCCCACATTACCTTTGTTCATTTTTGATCTACCTGAGACCTCTGTTAGACCTACAAAGACCCAGAACCAGTTATTTGACCTTCAAATCTTAGTTTGACCTAGCATGTTAGATTATATCTTTCTTATTGTGTTTTGAATGGGATACCTAAATCATTTCAATTAAAATAGGATTTACTTCATTACCAACATCGAATTATTTTAAACAGTGGACTGACAGCCGTCTAGGAAGTATCACACTTCCCGGATCTAGCACATAGTAGGCAGTTCACTGCAGATATTGTTTAACTTTTATTTGGTGGTCTTGTGTTCCATTTCAGGTAGTTCCTCCTAGCCAAAAGGAAGCTCTCATGATCATCTGTAGATTTAGAAGTCATACACGCACAAAAACCAAACAACCAGCATTCCAACAGGTATTCCTCCTATGCTCATTACCCTATCTATTTCGTCAATATTTTAAAGAAACGTCTAAGAATCAGGTGAAACACACACGATCATGGTACATTGGGCACCTAGCTTGTTACTTTTTTCGAGTCATTATCTTAGAATATGGCCCACCCCTGCCATAACATTATCTTAGTGTTTCTATTTGGCTTGCATTTTGAGGTGACAGGACACGTTCTTCATCTTTTTATTTCTCCTTACACATTCCTTATCATAGTTGGTGTATTCTAACTTTGTCTGAGTGTTCCTGGACCCCATTTTCATCATTCTTAGAATTCAAGGTTTGAATCTACACTTGATTTTAAATCACAACGCCATGTTCTTCATCTCTGTTTCAATTTCACAGTAACAGGTGTTGGTCCATTAACCGTAGTTGGTTTCCCTCTGACCATCACCATTTTTACCCAACCAGCATTAATTTACTATTATTTTGGTTGGCCTACCCAACAGAATACCTATTTAATATTCTTTGTTACTTAGAGTCTCTGTAACTCTTATCATCTTCTCTTTCCTTATAAAATCCATCTGCATCTTATCTACCTAGAAAGTTATTAGCCTTTTTCCTTGTTTTGACAAACTGTCCATTTTTCTATAGTGACCAACCATGGTTACCTGTGACCGATGTCGGTTTACCATAACCAACATCGGTTAGGCTATTCAAATTTCAAGCTGACATTTTGTACCTAATCCACCTACCACTACCTTCTTTTCCTATTTTTGTTGTATTTATGTGTCATTTACAAAAAGTAGTCCTACCACATCAATACTTGTTCACATGGTGCTGACTCGTAGCCAAGAAAATGCCCTCATATTCCACGCTATTTGTCAACCACTCCGACCCAATCCTTCACCACCTTCTATTCTATCACCCATGGATCCTACCCAACCTATCACTATCGCCACAGGGGACGAGGAGTTCGCACGACTCCTTGACCAGAACCCTTCCGCCTTACAGGTCTATCTTTCCCACTTGTCCACTCGAGATGCCTCAGGTCAGTTGATATATGACATGCATGTATCTATCCCCTTGACACTCATGCCTACTACATTAGCCCCTTCTGAATTCGTGTTACCTACATCTGCCTTGCCCCCATTCATTTTACAGCTAGGACCTGTACCTACTATGACCACCGCATCAGCCACATCTATTACACCTGTAACATCCACTATATCTTCATCCATGACCCAAAACATAACCTCATCTATGCCTATTATCTCACATATACCCATAGAAACACAACCACCCCTGGTGTCGATGACCCCTACCCCATTTCAAAACATTTTCCTTTCTATTCCATACTCCTTAGCCCCTATCACTACTAGGGATACCTTGACCCTTCCACCTCCATATATGTACTATCAGTAGCCTCCTGTTTCATCCATCATTCCTTTGGGGTACGTACCCCTATCTCACTCCCTTATTCCCAACCTACCTATGTGGCAGCTCCATATACTAGAATGCCACCTCCATCATATGTCTAACACCAACCCTCTTACGCTATAGGAGGTGCCCATCCATCACCACCTACCAATGACCTCATCAAATTAATAATGGACAAGATGCAGACACTGGAGGCATCGGTTTCTAGCTCGCACAATTACCACAAACCAAGCTCATAGAGCTCTTCACTCGGTCTTGTTCTAGACATATCTCACTGACCTTGTAGGTCTAGAATTTCTGAACCTTTGATCAAGCATTCACCATGGCATGAAAGCTATAGATTCAGGCCATCGAGGAAAAGAAAATTCAATTATGCAATAAGAACTCGAAACCTCTTCTTCTTCAAAACCACAGAATAATTATTCAAAATCTAAGGGGACCGCTAACATAGTGGTACTCAAGGCCAGCCCATCTCATCCATAAAATCATGTTAAGCACTCATCTAATCTTTTTGATGTCTAGACCTTTCAATTCAGATGAGAACAATAGAAATACACCCTAATCGGGGATCCTTATTCTTCTGTCTTATAAAATATCATTAAAGTTGGGGTCATTACCCTTCCCCCTATCAGACCAGACATTGGTTTTGATCCTACTCACCCCACACCTGCGTGGTATAAAGAGCACAACTTCTATAACTATCATCAGGTAAAAGGTCATGGTGACAGTAATTGCATCACTTTCAAAAACATTGTCTAGGAAATGCTCGAGACTGGTACGTTAGTCTTGGATAACCGAAACACACCTACCAATCAAAACCTACACATCTTTAAGAAACCATTTCCTAATCATGCCCCTTCTTCTGATCAAACTAGAGAGACCTCAACTAATGATATCCATACCCGCGAGGTCCATGTTGTTTTTAGTGACGCACTAGTTGCTTCCCAATTACCTCATATTCCTTCCATAGAGGAAATCTTGGCCCGAGGTCCTTCATCCACACATGAACCTAATTCACCTATTCCTCCACCCATAGAGGAAAATCCTTCGTCTCCTCCCTCACCTGTGAAGGAGTCTTTTGTTAACATCAAAACCATTTCACCTTTGGCTTTCCCACCTAGAGAGTCATCACCAATGGTACCTCTTTGACCAACAAGAGACATTTGTTCATCTCCCCCACCCACAGAAGAACACCTATCATCTCCTCCACCTATCAAATATCCAGTAGAAATGCCATTACCTCTAGGTGACCATTCTCCTTCAGCCACCCAAGATCTTGCTGACTTACTTTTGGATCTCTTACCCACAGAGGCTGAAGCTAGAAAATTCCCCGTTTCTAAAACACATTTTACGGAAATCTCCATTGGATCCACATCAACCCCACCCATTATAGTGTCGCTCTCATGCTTAGCTGAAATCCTATATTATGTGGATAGAGCCTTACTTTGGGGGCGTCTTCTACTTCTTATCTCAACAAAAATGAAAATGTCACTCCTTGACACCTCCACTATTTATCCAAAAGTATTTTGGCTAATCAAACCAAACACAACCAAAACTATCACAAATTATCCCATGATACCATTTATGGATCAACTCACACCTCTACCAATAACCCAACATGCATTTACATCTAAACCCACCTCTACATCATTTTCCTTGCCTAAAACTATTACTACTTTAGGGCTCATCCCAATAGATAGTCGTACTCATCAACCCATCCAATTAGATTTAGCTACATCCTCCAAAAATAACACCAAAGTTAATACGAACCCAAACAAAAGAACCAATTCCCTAGATCTTGTACCCTAACCTCACCAATCACACCTTCATCACCTTCACCCCTTCCATCCATCTTAGGACCTTGCCCCTTGACCCTGGCTAAGAAACCTCAACCTGCTGGTAAACTAAAAACATAACAGCTCATTCCTCCCTCACATATCTCTAATATACCTAAGCGCTCAACACAACTTTTTCCCACACTTGTAACATTTTTACCAGCCATACCTCCAATACCATCAACAAATTCTTCACTACCCATAACACTTCATTCCCTTTCTCTGATACCTCCTGCACAACCTACGCCATCTACCTCCACAGCACCTTGTTTATCCCCATAGGTAACCCGCCCTCTTCCACCATCCACTTTTTCCTCTAAATCTCATGCACCCGTGTCACCATTACACAAGAAGATGAAACCTAAAGTCAACAATCTGCTACCCTCCAATAAGGTAGTCAAACCAACCACACACTCTATTGCCAGTTCATCTACCATGCCCTTACCCAAGCAAACACAACCAACACCTAAGACCACACCAACACTTAAAACCATAGCTTGACCCACTCCCCCTCTTTCAAAGACCCTTCCTTTACAATTAGCTGCACTTTCACCCAAACCCACATTCAACTCCCATTACGATCCACTAGTGGAATCCTATGCCAAAATCCAAACCAACCTCCTTCAAAAAATTTTCATCACATTACCACCTCTTAGACCTTACAACCCACTCAAACCCAAATCAAAAGGGTTTGACGAAACCAAAATTTGTTCCTACCATTGTGTGTTAGGACATGATGTAGAGAACTATAAGGCTTTGAAACAATTTCTTATCCAGTTATGTCCTCCTAAAGAAAATTTTGACAATGATGACCTTCTCGATGAGGAGCCCATTTCACCAACACCAATTTCCACAATTCTTCCCACATTACCTACTCAGTGACCAATATCTCCACCCCCACAACTCTTAGAGCCACTCCCAAGATTCAAAATTAACATGGTTCGTATCAGATAACTCACCAAACCTCCACCCAAATTTTAGTGTGCCCAACTTATTTCATAAGGTTCCTTCCCACCTCTTGGCTTCTAACCTTCCTGTCACTATACCTTTCACAACTCACCTACTTCACCTACCTCCCCACCCCAAATCATCCTGATCCATGTAGCTACTCGCACACAGAAATATAAAGGAAAAGAAAAGGTAACCGACCCACTGACCAACCCTATACCCAACATACCATTTGCACCCTCATCTAAAGTCACTATCCATGGCCCCACATATCCTATTTCCAACGGGGATGCACATCACACGATGCTCAAACAATTACACCAATCCTCCCTCAAAATGCCCCTATATCACCTCATCCAAACCTCTGAATCCCATCACTAAGATCTCATGGAGGTTCTTCAGTCTATTGAGGTCTTACCCAATGACCCTATAACCGTAGCCTCCATTATTACACCTCATCATGTTACCTTCTTCTACACCTCCACCTACCAACCAAGTTACCACCCTTAGCTTCTCAGATGAAGAGATCACACTGCACCAAACTAATGACCCAGATCCAGCCCTTTTCATCTCTGTCCATATTGATAATATATGTGTATGATGTGTTATGATTGATGGGGGTGCTAGCATTAACATCATCTCCTCCCATGCATTCAACCAAATGTGCACACCCCACAATTGTATGTATAAGCATCCCGTAATTTTTCGTTCATTTAATGATGTTATCACCTCTACACTTGGCACCATCATCCTTCATTTTTTTTGTGGGACCTCACACTGTCAAGAGTTATTTTACGTCTTGGAGGGGGAATTTCAATATAACCTGTTCCTTGGTAGACCCTAAATTCATGTCATGGGTTGTGTTCCTTCCACTTTGCACCGTTGTGTAAAGTTTGAGCATGAAGGACACACCTATACAATTCTGACTGACCCATCACCTTTAAAAACCTACAACATGCTTTACCGACCCAATGATGTGCTTATACCCATTAAGGAATCTACCTCCATGACCACATCCTCTTCACCTACACCTCCACTTACCAGTGCCACCACTACATCAACCACACCTACTCCTCCATCCCTACCACTGCCACGACCTCCATTGCCGACCCATCAACGTCCCAATCAGCTAGCTCCACCTCCGATCCAATCTCTAACACATCGTCTATCCCAGCTACCCACATATCAAACACTAATCCCTTGGAAGGAACTTTTCAATGCCTCACTTTGGGGGAATATCACCTATATAATGTCAATACATTCCTTACTCCACAAGAGTAAGGAATCCTTCACCAACACCCTCACTATGATCACCACATAGGAGAGTGTCTCCTTTATGGTCCTCCCACCTTCGCACCAATCTCACCTATGGGGGACTTGATACTACCACTTATAAACCTGAACCACCATCACAAACCCACCCATTTTCTACCGACCTCTAGTCACTCACCAATCACCATTTCACCCACACCTTCCTGCACCAATGTGTGTGGAATGGTTTTGGTTTTCATTTTTATGAGCAAGGCCGTCACACTGTTATTCCATGTACTACCTACAAACATAACAAATGTAGTGGTATCAACTTTGCTAAACTACCTACCAAGAAGGCTCACATCAAACTCATTGAGCATATCGATCCCCTCTCACCTTCTTCACTTGCTCCACCTTCTTCACCACCTTCACCGACAGATTCAATGGATCAAGAATCCATCCCTCCTAACTTTTTTTTTCATAAACACCATTTACTTGGGGCCTCTAACTTATCAACATGAGGGAGAGGCTCCCTCTTCTCTTCCCTTCCTGTATCCTAAAATGATTGATAACGATACACCTTCTATTAATGTGGTTCAATGTCAGGATGATGAATCTATAATCACCTACCTTGGTGCAAAAGACTCATATATTCATCGATCGTTACCATCTGAGATGCAAACCATGTTGAACGAATTGACTATCGAAATCAACATCCACACTCACGATGATCCACACATTCTAAAGATTAGCCAATCTTTACATACTGTTCAACAAGAAGCCATCACTTATGTTTTGAAAATCATAACCATGCTTTTGCTTGGTATTACATAGACATGCCTGGTATTGACCCCACCATAGTGGTCCACAATATCATAACTATTATCCAAAATAAGCCCCGTGCTTAAATTGGCTAACTACTCCTTCTTCTTCTTTACTGGCACTTAATTGAATTTTTGACATGCTTCAAGGGCTCAAAAGTTTCTGGAAATGGCTCCACAAGATAGGATTTTTCCTCACCTTTCTAGAAAGGTAAATTTTTCCTCCAAACTCCTTGTAAATTTCAAGTTATGGCTCGGCGGAGTTTTTTTGGGGAAAATTTCCCTTGACAGGCCCACGACCATTAGAAATGTGACACGTGGTGGCAGAGGTCGGGACAGTGGAGACGAGTTGGAAAATTTTCCAAAGCGCTCGACGGGGGCACAAAGGAGAAATTTTTTCCTAAAGGCCCGAGGACCAATAGGAGGCCACTTCATGTCCAGTCGGTGGCAGAGGTCAGGACAACGGAGGCGAGTTAGAAAATTTTCCAAACGGCTTGTAGGGGTTGTAAAGGATAAAATTTTTCCCAAAGGCCCATGGACCAATAGGAGGCTGCCATGTGTCCAGTCGGTGGCGGAGGTTGGGGGCGCGGGGAGAATTGGGAATTTTTCCCAAAGTGGTTAGCGACATCAAAAGCAAAATTCAAGGTGCATGCCCATGGAAAATCAAAGAACGACACGTGGCAGTGGGGTGGCAGGGCATAGGAATTTTTGGGAAAATTTTCCCAAATTCAAAAAAGGGAAAACTTTAAAGTTTCGGCTCACCAATCCATTTTTTCCTTATTTTTCCCTAAATCTTCATAGGGGCATAAATTTTGATCTAGAGCTCAGATTTTTGCGTTCTTGGTGTCATTGGAAAGCTGGAAAAATTATCTACATGATGGAGGGTTAAATTTTGTATTTTTATGGATATTTGTTGAAGAAAAATAGGAAAACATTTCTGGCATGTAAAAAACATAGAAAACAACTCCAACCACCAAAATTAATGAAGTATGGACCTCTGTTTTGCTCTATAAGGAAATGTACTTCAAAGTATGGGGTTTTTTGGTGGAAACCCATCATTTTGTAGGCCCATTAAATGAATCTTGTTGGTGGTTGAAGTCCCAAATCGATTTTCCCACTTTTTTTACCTTTTCTTCCATTCTGCTCGTGATAAAAAGCCATTTTTGGCTCATTTGTAAAAGGTTGGATGCTCTTGCTCCTGCAAGCTCTTCATTTCTCCTTAACAGGTGGATTTGAAGGATTTTCAGACCTCCCATGCAGATTGTAACATGTTTTTTCCTTATTTGTTATCTGCAATGTATTGTATCAATTCTGGAACTGACAATACGTGCTCTGTGATTGATTTTCCAATCCTCTCTTACATTGTTTTCTTTCCTTCTGATCTTTCTTTATATTTTGGAAAATTTGTGCATGTTTTATTGCTTTATATTCATGATCTGTGTCATTTTTTTTGCAAAGCAAGGAGTTTAACACTCCTTTGGTGTATCACCTCTCTGTTTTACTTAGTTTTGTTTTCATTTCCTTGTTTTCTCTCAACCCTGTCCCCTTGGTAATTTTAGAGTAAGAATTTTGAATCAGAACCTCTGCAAAGATTTCATGTATACACCTAAACAGAGGAGTAAGAACCAACTTCAATCTGGAGAGTTTTCTCATCTTGCAAGGTCCCACACCTTAGAGAAAACTCAATGTTGTGCATTCACACCAGATGAGTTTTCCTTGGAAAAGAAGATCCATAACTCATTTGGGGGTGTTATGAATTGGCACTAACAGTTTTGGCATGTTGTGTCAGACTTAGAGGTCTTCCAATTCATCTTTTGCAAGTTGGTGTGTTCTTGTGAAGATTTCAACCTTTAGAGGCACTTGTAAACACATCTGGTGACTCCATCTAATTAGCAACCCATTTCTTAAGTTGCAGACCCTATTTTCCTCATTTCCATTCATTTTCCATTCATTATTCTTTCCATATCTTTCATTCTTTTCCATTCCATGAAGTTGGGAAATCATGACTTCATTTCCATCATGGAATTCACATTTATAACAGCAGTATATTCCACCTTCATAATGTTTTAAAAATCCTCTAAATCAAAATTTTGATCAAATTCAAGGTCAGCATGCTTACCCATGTGAGCAATACCAAAATCAGTTTGGTTATGAAGCACATCAAAAGTAAGGGTACGCATGCAATGAAGAAAATCAAATGGAAGATTCTAATTTTGTGGAGAAAATCCAAAAGATGGAGGCAAAGATGGTGCAATCAAGAGTAATAGCTCAAATGAAGGCTTTCAAAATTGGTTTCAGGACTCCTTGTCCATGGGGAGGTCCTTTTCCAAGACACTTCATCCCTCAAGAGAAGCTAGACTTCATGATGGAGATACTGCCCCAACTTATACAATGGACAACAGAGATAGAGGCCTATAAACTTGGTGTTCAGCAACCTTGTCGATGGGTAAGCACGCCATCTCATGCCTTTCCTTTTCCTCTTTCCCAATTTGTTTTATCTCAGTGGTGTCAAGTTTTAAACTCTCCATTTTTTGTCCCAAATTTTGAATCCATTTCTCCATTCCCTAGTCTTTCACCCCATCTCAATTCTTCTTTCCTCTTCCCTTCCAAACAGTCACCCCCTCTGCAAGAGCCAATAGAAATACCCTATCCTCCAAAGAAACAAGGAGTTTTACCTCCTCCACCACCACAAACAAATGCAAAATTGGTTGAACTCCAATCTGTCTCTCCTCTTGCATTCCTAGTTCCATATGGGGAAGAAGAAATTCCAAAAATCAGTCATGAAGGATAGCAAGAACAAGAGCCAAGCAAAGAAGGAATGATTAAGAGCTTAGTGTGTTTGTCTCTTAAATATGGAATTGAGAAGATCCCTTTGTTGATGAAGCCTATAGAGGAGGCCAGAGTTGAAGAACAAATGGTGGTGAGGACTGATTTTGTTGTAGCAGAAGAAGACCAAAAGGAAGAAGTAGATCAGCAATCAGTTTGCTCAGAATGTAGTGTCCATGTTAGCACTCTATTTGAAGGAAATGATGACCCAATTCAAGTTACACAATCAGCCATAGAAGAAGAAGATCTTGCAGCCCCAATTGGTCCTCTAGAGTATCAGATTGAAGAGTTTGATTTGATAAACTTTATGCTAGAGGAAGAGTTTAATCAATATCAAGATGGTCTTCAAGTAGAGGAGGAAGAAAAAACATCTCCAAAACCCATTGAAGAGGAGCAAATGGATGAGATCGAGTCAGTTTTTACAACAGAAAAAGAAGGAATAATTATTGATACATTTTTTCTTTCATTTGAAGGGGCTAATTTGATTGATGAAGCCATTATGGAAGTGAACAAAATAGGTCCATATTGTGAGCAAGAGGCACAAGAAATTTCATGTTTCTCTCCCACTTCATCTCTCCAAAAATTTGATTTTTGGGATGAGTTTGAATTGACAAGTTTTGTGTTTGAAAATGAAACTACACATGGTGAAGAAAAGGCAGATTTGGAGGCCACCATACAAGAGGGAGAGAATTTTTTTGTAGCAAGACATTCAAGAGTTTGACTTCCATCATACTTAGAAGAATGTTTGGATGAAGATCCATCTAAAATTACAACATTTCTTTCTTCACAATTCATTCTCCAACAACAAGAACTTGCTGCCATGGACAAGAGAATTCAAAGACAGCAGCCTGTACAGTTTGCAACATGCCTCTTGAATCAAAGTTGGAAGAATTTTATCTTCTAAAAACTACAATGGAGGAACTCCAAAGCCAACAATGTATTGTAGTAGGTTATAAAAATGCAAAATCAACTTAATTAGATGTTGCAATCAATAATGACGAGCTGCATATTGTAGAAGAGTGCCATGCTACCATGAAAGAAGGATAACAATAGATGAACTTCATCATTTCTTCCACATCATTCAATCAAGAAGGTCTACAAGAAGACTCCATTTTTGGAGTTGAATTTTAGAGCTATGGGCATATCAAATGGACCAGACCTTACCCAAGAAGGTATTTGGCTTCATTAGAGCCAAAGGAGAAGTCACAACCAGTCATGCTTACTCCTAAGCATGAGGATGAGCTACAAAGTGTCAAGGTTCAGCTACCTTACCTCTTCAATCCAAATACAAAGCAACTAAAAGAGGTATCTAATTTTCCTTCAGCTGACACCTTGTTGATTTGGGTAGGAGACCAACTTCTTGTTGATTTTCCACTCATCCAAGCATCCATGATCAGCTCCAAATCAATTGCATGGCTGTCCATTTTGAAGAAAGGAAGTTGTTTTGCACAACTAGTTGCAGGGTTTGTTTAGCTTGCCTTTTCTTCCAGTTAGAGTAGAGTAGGTAGGTTTTCTTTCAGCATAAGAAGTGCTTGTGCACACTCTGCATATCCCATTTGGGGTATGTATGATTTCTAATTTTGTACATAGTTTTGGGTGTTGTTTTTTTTTCTCTTGCATAGTCCATTGTAGTGACATTTTGGTGAAAATAACTCCAAGTTTAGTGGACTTCAGGTGGCTTAGAAGGAAGTTTTCAAATTTTAGATTAGTTTACAGGCTATTGCTCATGATTCCATGCCTAATGGATGCTTCAAAGGCTATTGATCATTCATCTAGTAGGTAGATGACCCCTTTGACATGCTTCAAGGGCTCAAAAATTTCTAGAATAAGATAGGAATTTTCCTCACCTTTCTAGAAAGGTAAAATTTTCCTCCTAACTCCTTGTAAATTTCAAGTTATGGCTCGGCGGAGTTTTTTTGGGGAAAATTTCCCTTGACAAGCCCATGACCATTAGAAACGTGACATGTGGTGGAGGAGGTAGGGACAATGGAGGTGAGTTAGAAAATTTTCCAAAGGGCTCGACGGGGGTGCAAAGCAGAAAGCTTTTCTTGAAGGCCCGTGGACCAATAAAAGGCCGCCACGTGTCCAGTCGACAGTGGAGGTCGGGATAGCGGAGGCGAGTTGGAAAATTTTCCAAAGGGCTTAGCGGGGGTGCAAAGGAGAAAATTTTTCCCGAAGGCCTGTAGACCAATAGGAGGCCACCATGTGTCCAGTTGGAGGTGGAGGTTGGGGGCACGGGGAGAATTGGGCATTTTTGCCAAAGTGGTCAATGGTGTCGAAAGCAAAATTCAAGGCGAATGCCCATGGTAAATCAGAGAGCAACACATGGCAGTAGGGTGGCGGGGTGCGGGGATTTTTTGGAAAATTTTCCCAATTTCAAAAAAGGGAAAATTTTAAAGTTTCGGCTTGCCAATTCATTTTTTCCCTATTTTTGCCCTAAATCTTCAGAGGGGCATAACTTTTGATCCAGAGCTCGGATTTTTACATTCTTGGTGTCATTGGAAAGTTGGTGAAATTATCTAAATGATGGAGGGTTAAATTTTGTATTTTGATGGATATTTGTGGGAGAAAAATAGGAAAACGTCTCAAGCATGCAAAAAACAAAGAAAATGACTCCAACCACCAAAATTAATGAAGTATGGACCTCTCTTTTTCTCTATAAGGCAATGTACTTTGAAGTATGGGATTTTTTGGTGGAAACCCATAATTTTTCAAGCCCATTGGATGAATCTTGTCAGTGGTTGAAGTCCCAAATCAATTTTCCCACATTTTTTACATTTTCTTCCATTCTGCTCATGATAAAATTCTATTTTTGGCTCATTTGTAAAAGACTGGATGTTCTTGCTCCTGCAATCTCTTCATTTCTCCTTAACAGGTGGAATTGAAGGAGTTTCAGACCTCCCATGGAGATTGTAACACATTTTTTCCTTCTTTGTTATCTGCAATGTATTGTATCAATTCTAGAACTGACAATACATGCTCTATGATTGATTTTCTAATCCTCTCTTGCATTTTTTTGTTTCCTTATGATATTTCTTTGTATTTTGGAAAATTTGTGCATGTTTTTTTGCTTTATCTTCATGATCTGTGTCCTTTTTTTTTTGCAAAGCAAGGAGTTTAGCACTCCTTTGGTGTATCACCTCTCTATTTTGCTTAGTTTTGTTTTCATTTCCTTGTTTTCTCTCAACCCTGTCCCCATGGTAATTTTAGAGTAAGAATTTTGAATTAAAACCTATACAAAGATTGCATGTATACACCTAAATAGAGGAGTAAGAACCAGATTCAATCTAGATATTTTTCTCACCTTGCAAGGTCCCACGCCTTGGAGAAACCTCAATGTTATGCATTCACACCAGATGATTTTGCCTTAGAAAAGTAGATCCATAACTCATTTGGGGGTGCATGTGAATTGACACTAATAGTAACCATTCCTGATGTTAAACCTGTAAAACAAAAGCTGAGGAAAATAAACCCTTGCATTTCTCTTCTAGTCAAAGAAGAAATTTAGTGCCTTCTTTCCATTTCCTTCATCTTACCCATTTATTATCCTCGATGGAATTCTAAAAATTTCCCTATCACTAAGACGACAGGGGGACTCTGTATTTGGATAGATTTCCATGACCTCAACCTAGCTTTCTTAAAAGATGACTTTCCTCTACCCAGTATTGACCAACTAGTTGACCTTACTGCTGGTCACGAGATGCTATCACTCATGGATGGTTTCTCGGGTTATAACCAAATCTTGCTTGCCCCATAAGATCAACACAAAACTGCATTCATCACCCCTTGGGGGACCTTATCCTATCGAATCATGCCTTTTGGCCTTAAAATGTTGGTGTTACATATCAACGGGCTATGACTTACATCTTCCATGACATCATGCACCGTATATTGGAATATTATGTAGAAAATCTCCTTGCCAAATATAAATGCTGCTCCGAGCACCTCGTTGTCCTAAAAACCATCTTTGACTACCTCATTAAGTATTGTGTTCACCTTTAGCCCAAGAAGTGTGTCTTCGCGGTTCTCTCGGGAAAGCTCCTGGGATTTATTGTTTCCTTACATGGTATAGAGGTTGACCCCAATTGCTAAATTCAAGGCCATTCTTGAAATGCCTCTACCCACTAATCTGTGGCAACTTCGTAGCCTGCAAGATAAGTTGAAGTCTATTCGTCATTTCATTTTACAACTTTCTGATCGATGTCAGCCATTTCATCATCTTCTAAAAAAGGATGTCTCCTTTAAATGGGATGATGACTGCCACAAAGCTTTTGAGGCCTTAAAATAATAACTTCTCCAACCACCCATACTCATTCCACCTAAAGAAGATCAACCCTTCTACCTATACATCTATGCTACCGATCACTCCTTAGGGGCCATGCTCGCTCATCGTGATGAACAACATAGGGAGAAAGAGGTTTATTACATAATTTGTACTCTTCTAGACTACGAAACCTGATACACCCATGCAAAAAAAATTTGTCTTAGCCTTAGTTTTTCATTGCCACCAAACTCTGCCATTACCTACTTAACCACAAAACCTATGTTGTGACCAACACCGACCCCTTACACTTCATGTATGTCAAACCTTACCAAAATCAATGGGCTGCACGTTGGCTTATGCTTTTAGCCAACCTCAACCTTAAATTCATCCATCAAAATTCCATCAAGGGCCAAACTATCACCGACCAATTGGCTAACGCACCTATTTCCTAGGATCAACCCTCTAATTTTGAATTTCCAGATGAGTCTATTACTACCCTTTCCCTTGGATGAACCTACTTACCAAATGACACTCTTCTTTGATGGTTCCAAGTGTCAGCATGGGGGTGGGCCTGGTGTTATCCTCATTCCACTTGATGGTGAACCCATGCCTTTTTCTTTCAAACTCAATTTTGATTATACAAGAAATATTGATGAATGCGAAGCACTCGTATTGGGTCTCCAAGATGCTTATGCCTTAGATGTTAATTCAATCAACATCTTTGGTGATTCTCAATTGGTCATAAACCAAGTTAATGGTATATACCAGTGTCGTAATGACATACTTCAAAAGTATAAACATCATGTGGACATACTTTTGACCACCTTTGACCGTTACGCCCTTCAAACCATCCCCCATTCTACTAACAAATTTGTAGATACCATGGCCTGCTTGGCTTCTCAGATACCCGCTTTGCCCACCGATTCTAAAATCTTTGTCACCATACAAAGAATCCAATCACCCTCTTATTTACCTCATGAATTTTACTCTATCGGAACCACCGATCCCAACCCGAGTGACCTTTGGTATAAACAATACTCAGACTATCTTTCCCTCTCCATCTTACCTCCCGACCTCACTCGTAATGGACAACGTGCCTTTCTAAAAAGGATATCTCATTACGTCATCATGGGTGGTCTCCTCTATAAGCACAGCTTTGATGGTATTCTCTTACAGTGCCTTACGAGTTATGAAATTCCTTATACCATTAAGGAAGTTCATGATAGCATATGTGGAGGTCACTTCAGTGTCCTTGTTGCTAAGCGTATTCTTTGCCTAGGATATTATTGGCCAACCCTTAACCATGATTGTTGTGACTTGCATTAAATGTTGTGTAAAATGCCAACAACACGCCAATCTTCATCATACACCCAGTCATGCCTTACTAGTTGCCCGTGACCTTTGGCCCTTCTCTCAATGGGATTTGGATCTTGTCAGAGAGATCAATCCCCATTCTTCCTAGTGACATCAATGGATAATCATTGCTACCAAATATTACACCAAATGGGTTGAATCCATACCTCTCATCTCCACAAAAGCTTGAGAAAATATGTGAGTTCATCAATCATCACATTATTTATCACTTTGGTGTCCCACATCACCTCATCACTGATAATAGAAAACAATTCAAAAATAAAACCTTGCAGAAACTTTGTGATGCCTTCGGTATTCAACTAAGTTTCTCATCACCATATTACCCACAAACTAATGGCCAGGCCGAATCCACTAATAAAAACCTAAACAAAATTCTCATGAAAGTGGCTAACAATATTGGGAAGGACTGGCATATGAATATTCCTTTCGCCCTATGGGTGTACCGCACTAGTATTCTCACTTCCACTGCTGCCCACACCTTTTTCTTTGGTCTATAGTATAGAGGTTGTTCTGCCTCTCAAAGTCCAGATTCCATCACTTTGCATTTCTCTCCATGACATGCTCAATGATGATGACTTTTGCCAAGACCATTTAGCACAACTTGAGTTATTATATGAACACCATCTTAATGCTCTTGACCATCTTCAAGTTTACCAAAAATGTATCAAACGTGCCTATGACAAACGTGTCCATGAACGAACCTTCTAAGTCAGTGACCTTGTCCTAAAGGAAAATCAACATGTAACCAAAACAGAAAAAAGTAAATGGGGAAAATTTTCTCCTAATTTGCTTAGACCATACATCGTGACTCATGCTTATGGATCAGGTGCTTATCGTTTATCTTCACTAGATGGTAAACCAAAACCTGAGCCCCTTAATGCCTTGCATCTTCGACCATTCTACTGTTGACTTTTAGTCCTACCTCACCTTCTACCTCTTTTCATGCTCATCCCTTGAGCACTTTTCACTTCCCTCCTTTCACTATGCCATCCCCAAAGATTAAACAAGAATCATGTGTGTACCTGTCACTCTTTTACCCTCTCTTAAATATGTGTACCATGGCTCTGACACATGGCATGATTCTCATGGATACTTTTCATCTTCTTTCAGATGAGATCCCATGGTCATTTCACCTTGCTTTCTGAACAAGAATCTGATTCTTCACCTTAGTCTTGTCCATGACTTAAAAATCCCTCACATGGGATCCAACTCCTTGAGTCAAACTTCCAATAAAAAGATGACTCCCTCAAAAAGGACATCTTTCTCTCTACATCACTGCTATAAATAGACTTCTCCCTCAAAGGATAGCTATGTAAAGCCTGCTTCAAAAAAGAGAGAAAAAAAAGAGAATCTGAAGCTTCCCACATCGATCAGCTTCATGAAGACCTCAAGGAGTTAATTTCCTCATCCCATATAGACTTCCCGCATCGATCAGTCTATCTCAAATACAAGTCAAAACAGAAAACCTTTTTGTCATGGACTTGCTCATTGTGATCTTGGATCTCTTACCAAAAAGGCATGCTACCCTCATACCATATAAACTAACCACTTTTCACCTTCTCACCATTTCACAACTTCATTCCTACCACCTCAAGGGACCTACTGGAACCATGACATTTGGTGATCATGTGACTATTCTTCACCTTTAGAACAATCAATCATGTAATGTCTTTAGGGTCTTATGTTCACTCAGCCTATCTAAGGTATGATCCAACTCATTATGATGCTTCCCAATCAGGTGGCTTTCTTGCCTCCTCTTATCTTTTAACCTTCTTCATTATGTATTGATCATCCTTATATAGGACTAGATCCTCGACGCTTATCTCTGGGAAATTTTCCTCTTTCACCACAATCAACTTAAAATCACCCATACCAATTTGCCCATAGTTCAAACCATACCTAAAAGACCTGGACTCAACCATGCCTATAACCTACCAACCAATTCTCATACCTTATTCACATTTTCCCTAGGTTGCTATGGGAGAACTACATCGGAAAACCTTAAGGTATGAACCTTTTCAAACAGAAACTATGTAGGAAGCACTAAATGAGGGCATGGGTACAAACTTTGCCACAAGGTTAGCTCAACCACTCTCTACCCTAACCAATTCCCCTTCTCTCCTTTCCTGAGTCACATTCTACCCTAGTTAATTTCCTTTTTTATATCAATAATTGGAAATTAAACCAAACAAAACTAGTAAATCACTTCACATGGATTATATCATCATTTATGACATTTCCCTCCTATATCATTTATTATGTCTACCATTTCTTTGTCCACTTGTCATGGATTTTCCTAGAAAACATCTCAACATGACTCTTGAATAGCCATCATTGGATGCAACAAATTAGGTGAGTTACAAACTAATGCTTCATTAATGATCACATGCCTACCAAACTCAATCCATACCTATGACACCATCCTTGCCTGAATTTCATAACCTAACTCCATCCAAGCCTAAACCACAACCTGACTCAATCCATGCCTATGACCTGACTCCAAAAATCTGTGAACAAAATACAAAACCTGTCTCAATCCAGTGCCTATGACCTGACTCCATCCATGTCTGGATAAACTAACATTGAAAACCTGACTCAATCCATGCCTACAACCTAGGCTTTATCATGCCTACACTACTTAGTTTCCATCACATATACAAATCAAAATAGTAAGTTAAACACAACCATATACATACAATGACCATAATCACCATCATTTGTTATAAATCAATCATCTAAACATGTGTATCCATATACATGACTCTTAAATATCTTTGGCATTTCTAGGACTGAGTGTCTATAACAAAATCTCAAAAACTCTCAGGTACATCCACACTATCTTCGTGCACGCAAGCCGGTATATTTGTCAAAAGGATGATATCAACAATGGGAAAATAATCATGCATGGAGTTTCTTATCATCTTCCCATCTGGTGGTCAATCCAGTTTCAGGGTTAATTCCTGGACCCATTACCCCTCATTTGAGAACCATATAAATCATAAAGATATCCCTCACCCATACCTGACTTGGACCACTCCACTTAAACATCCTGACCTCATCATTTACCACCTAAGGTTGCATCCATCATTTAGGCACTCAATTACTCCATTTGCATCCATACCTCAGCTCCATACACAAGTCGTGACAAAGCTACTTGGTTCATCTACATCACACTTGCATAGTGACCTGGGACTTTATGTGCTCACTATCCATTGAGACACTATTACCCGTGTTACATTCTACATCTAGTTACTGCTCGCCAATCACCTTTTGTCGTGACACGTTTATCAAGAACACCTAGGGCACAATTCCGCACACAACACACACACCTAAAACATGCATTGGGTCTAAGATGTAGTGCATGTGCTCATTGATAATTACATCCTATACCTTGGATAGCTGAAAACAGTCTCATGCCTGCATATGCATAAGCCTTTCTTTTTTAGGATTTTTTATGAGTTTACATGGGGTCTTTATAGGTGATTCTTCTATTGCAGGTTTACCAGTACTTCGGTGATCACACATCAACATTCACGCAATAGGAAAGAAAACATAGGAGAACATTTAGCAACACCATTACTTGGAGGTTACCCAATTAGTCCTTTCCGCAAACCCCTATCACTTCTCCAGGTGTCCACCTTTTTCTTCCTCACTATTCACCTTAGTCTCCATTGCGACACAGTCACTGTGACATCTCTGAATCTAATAAGGCCTTTCTAACCTCATCAGTTCCTAGTACTTGAGGGGTTTCTATATTTCATTGCTTAGTTTGTTTGGGTATTACTTCGGCACCTTCATTATTGTCAGTGTCACTTACCAATTTTTTTTTTCTCCCATAACATTAGATTATGATCAATATTGTAGACACCAAAATTGGGTCACACTCCCCTTGGTCCCCTCGTCAAATAATCACCCTTGAACACACTCACCTAACCATGGCCCCTTTTACCCCACTCTAATATTAATTTATTTAAATTCATGATCTCATAATATTAATCCATGTCCTCATAATATTTCTTATTGAGATAATTATCACACCACCACCTCGCCTAGCCACCCTCACCCTAGACCTATTCTTAGTATGTTTCCATAACTAACTAAGACCTACCTAAACCCTAAAAAAAAAAAGCCTACATTCCCTCTAACCACGTTCCCACCCATTACAAAAGAAAGCTTCCGTTCTAATCCGTAGAAAGAAATGAAGAAGATCCAAAAAATCAAGTGGATCTACCCATTTTAGAAGACCTAGAAAATCCCTCCCTAACCAATGCTAGTCACCCTAAACCACCGCCGGTCAACCCGGAACTGTCTTCGATTACCATTTATTCCCCAAAAAAACCTTATTTCATGGTTTACACATTCAGAGAAAAGAGAGGAATACAAGACGAGAGCTACATGCAAGCATAACCAACATTCACATCATGCATCCAAATCATCCACAACCAGCATCAAAAGTGATCACAGAGCCACTTGCATTCACGGGAGTATCCTGGGAAGCACCATCACCACATCAAACTCCATCCATCTAATCAACTGCCATTGTCCATCTAGTCATTAAGCTCATAAAAAAGTAAGTATTTTGTTAACTAGCATTCATCTACTTTGGTTTTAGTAAGCTTCCTTTACCTCTATTATCAGTTTCTACTTGCATTCCCATTCTCCCCATCATTTACCTTCATGCAAGTTTGATCATTCCTTCACCCACACCATTAAATTGCCCATACCTGACTGTTAAAGACCTCTCAGTATACCTAAGATTTACATAAACCTCTTCCATTGCCTTCTTCATGGCCATTTATCCTTAGATTTGTCCTTACAACAAGGTTTTAATAAGTTTCTGTCACCCGAACTGTACCAACACTGGTCATACCCATAGACCGTATCGTCAGTCCATCCTGAACCGTCATCGGTCATACTAGACCGACGTTGATCTCTGTGTTTTACCGTCAGACCAAGAACAAAGCATAAAATTCTCCACCAAATACCCAAAACAGCCTAAGACTAGACCCTGACCAATACCAGTACTCAGATAGAGATCCTTGCCCTTTAAATTCAATCATAGCTCAGCCTGTTGTGAACAAATTTGCCTATTGTATTCAAATGAGATACCTAAATCATTTTAACTACAATAGGATTTCAATTATTGTTAACATTGAATTGTTTTTAAACAGTGGATTGACAACCTTCTAGGGAGTATCACACTTCCCAGAACCTAGCATACCGCTAGGCAGTCCATTGTCATATGCTATTTAATCTCTTTTGGTGGTCTTGTTGTTCATTTCAGGTAGTTCCTCCTAGCCAAAAGGAAGCTCTCACGATTAGTTGTGGATAAAGAAGTCATATGCGTGCAACAACCTTCAACCATCTTTAACAGGTATTCTTCCTATCCCATTTTCCCTTATCTGTTTTCGTCAATATTCAAGGAAACACTCTAGGAATCAGGTGAAACACACATTCCTCCTTATCTAAGTGCAACATTACATTTTGATCCAGAAGTGTAGACAGACCTAGCCAAAAATATTGCCAAGATCTATCATTTTTAGTTAACCTAAGATTTCCTACCATAACCAATGTTGGTCAACCCTAAATCGATGCTGGTCACCCTAAACTATCATCGGTTACCATATATTAATTTTAGTAACCTTATTTGAGATGTTGGCCACATTCTTGAGCTTTGGAATGAAGGATATCTGCATGCAAACAAGAACCCGAGCCCTTTCACACATCCAGATAGCCAAAGCCAGCACCAAGACTGATCCAAAGGTATTTGCATTCACACTAGCATTCTGGGAAGCACGACCATAACACTGAGTACCATTCCACAGATCAACCTTCACCAGCATCTCCAACCACCTCTCCACCACTACAGGCATTTAGAACCCTTATGAACTCCAAGTAACTTGGTTTCTCCTCTATCACTTGTAGTTGTATTCTCTATTTTCCTTCATCTATTCACTGTTCTTACTTATATCTATCCCTCAACTTTATCTCTATTAACCACCCCTTCACACCCCACCTACACTTCACAAAAACCTATCCCAAAACCTTATCCCTCATGTAGACCTCACAAACACCCTCCAAAATCTTTGTGTAATCACAGAGAGGACCCAAAACTTATTCTACAACATCTTCTAGTTCCCCACAATCACTGACACTGGTTAACCCTACCCGTGGTCGGTCTATCTTACACTAACATCGGTCTCCTTAATCAATATCAGTCACTATGATTGTTAACCCAACCTAACAACTCAACCCTTATCCTACCCCAAACCTCATTCAAAACCTTACCATACATATCTTGTACCATACACCTCACCCTCCCCCACATAGACCTTTCCAACTCCATGTTCCAAGATAGAAGAGAGCCCTAACACCCTCCCCTTGACTCCCTGCCACTTTCCACAGTGACCAATATTGTTCATACCTAAACTGACATCGGTCACCCTGATTGACGTTGGTCTTTGTGTTTGATAACACTGTTTCAGACCAACAACCTAATTACCTCACCCAAAATAACCCAAAATCTTACCCAACCTTACCAAGACTTTGTCTGTGACCTGCAGACCACCTACGTTACCTACAACCCAACCCAAAACCTTTACCTTCATAGAATTTTAGTATTTAATTAGATCAATGTTAATATTAATTTGAGGAACCCAAATTAGAATGCTAGCACTAGATTATTTTATTTACATGTTTAAGTTATTTTATATTGATTTATAAACAGTGGATTTATGGCCTTCTAGGAAGTATCACACTTCCCAGATCTAGCATAAGCTAGGAAGTGCACTGTCATATACTATTTAACTCTCTTTTCTGGTCTTGTTTTATATTTTAGGTAGTTCCTCCTAGCCAAAAGGAACCTCTCACAGTTAGCATTAGATCAAGAAGTCAGAACACGCACAACAACCTTTAAATTGACCATCACAAAAGGTATTCCAACTTGGCCCATACCCTTATCTGTTTCATCAAATACATAAAGAAAATGGTGAAACAATAAGTATCAAGGAGATGATTATTCTTGATTAACAACTATCCTCATCTATAACTGCTTAATAAAACAATTAAACAAGTATTTACACCTTGAAAAATTTCATATCCTTTTTAAGTGGTGAGGAATACTTCCTTAAACTTTGTGGTCTATGACCATTCATACCATGAGAGATTTAGCATCATGCGGTCAAAATGTGTTTCCATAATGAAATAATACTTTTGCAACCATGTAACTATACCTCATATTAAACAATAATTATTTCTAGTAAGCTAAATGAATCATAAGATCAATATTATATATAACAACTAAGCAGTATACCAATGCATCAAATCATCACTCTCAGCAAAGCAAATAACTCATGACACATAACATAGAAAGATGCACTATAATATTCAATTACAGGTAAAACATTCCTAGCTATATCTACCATTATCCAAATCATCACACTCAGCATGGTAAGTACATTCAAACATAAAATAAAAACAAGAATAAATGATTAATGTTAAGTACTTTATGAACACTTGGTGAAAAGTATTTTTATGTAGTTGGGCATGTAACTACATGTGTCTATATCCTTTTCAATATATAAATATGCATGTGTAGATACATACTCAACTATGCAACAAAGATTATCCTCTCGCTCTTATAAACCAATATTCATTTTACACTTATCCTTTCAATGAAACATGATGAAATTGCAGGATGTGAAAGATGGGTGATGCAGTTTTGTGTCCCGACTGTAGCAAATTTTCTGACTACCCTAAATTTCTAAAATATTTGGGACAGTGGGGATAGTAGGGACAAAAATATTCACCCCAACCCTCATTTGTAGCCCTTGGACCCTAATGTGACCCTATCTCTTCTATAAAATTTCTAAGTGGTCATGCATCCAAATTTGGCTAAGTTTTTCCTCCTTAACCCTTAGGCACATTTTTTATCCCAAATGTCCCAAGTGTCCAGGATATTGGGGACAGTGGGGAAATTTGGGACAAAAAAAAGGTTCCCAACTCATATCCCTTGCATAGGTTCATCATGTGACTGATTAGACTAAAATGAAGAATGGGGATATCATTTAGTTTAATCAAATGTTATAGGAGTAGTAGATAAATGAAACAATGCAATAAAGAAAATAATCAAACAACTAAGCAAGTGAAATATGAAACCCTAATGTGAAAATAGGGTTAATAATTCTTTAATTAATTCGTAGGTATATCGGGACTATGTTGCAGTGGATACCAAATGAACATGATAAGGAAATGAATGCAAAGAATCCTAAGAAAACAAAAATTTGAGCTATCTGACTCGACTAGGAAAGCGTAGGTGTAAGATCAAAAATATGATGGTAAGTAATATAAAAATGGCCAAAGACATGGGTTAATTATTACACTCTTCACTCAAGAACCATATGAATAGTAGTTTGAGACTGGGACTAAATAATGACTCAAAGTACATGATTTTGTGTTTACATTTTCACCCACTTTATCTTAGTGAGAGGAAATCTTTGTAATAAAAAGTAGATAGATATGTGTACCCAATAATCAATGTAGAGATATGTATCAATCATGCTAAAGAACTTGACAAAATGTGGAGTGAGAAAAAGATGGATCATGGAGACTAAATATGTAAAAGTGTAAAATAGTGATGAGATTAAACCTATGGTGGAAGTGTGTGTGTATATGCCAATGTGTGTAGTGTACCTGCATGGTTGGTACTACATGTGTCATGTACCCTCCATGTGTTTGTTGTTGTTATTGATTGCTTGCTTCATATACAGATGGATATACTAAAGAGAAGATGATCAAGTATTCAAATACACATGTATATGTGTAAAAACACATGTATAAAGTAAAAACACTGTAAATGAAAGTATGAAAATGAAAAGGGAACATGTGCACCTAATCGGTGATGAGACAAAAGGGTGTAGAAAGTATATCTTGTAACTATCATTGAAGTGATATTTTTTGGGAAATATCATGCCACTGTCACCAAAGAAGTGTAGGGAGAAAGGTGTGTTATTATCCAACTTGTAACTGCTTCCTTGAGAATATATGAAGAGATATTTTTTCTGCCCATTTTTGGGTGATCCAATGCCAATGGCCGAAGAAGTGTAGGGAGGAAATTATGATGTTCCTCTAGCTTGTAACTACCCTCTAGAATGCTAGGGACAACCTACCCTATAAATTCCATCATGTATGGGGTTCATAGACTGGTCAAAACCCATTAGTTATATAACCTAATATATCAAAGATGAAAACTAAATTGACACGTACCAGTGTATAACGTCATGTAGTGTGTTAACCCTAAATTATGTGACATCATGGATAGGATAATGTGGCCATAAAATATGAATGACTGTGTAAATTATAACTCTTCCTTGCATGGGAATGGAATTCACTTTGTAGAAACCAAGGCACATACAAACAAGTGGATAGGAAAAATAAGTTTTAGTATGAACAAGAATGCATGTAGAAAACAAGTTTAAGCTATGCAGATAGTATGTAAGCTAGAATGCAAGTAAACACACAAGAAGACAATTATGGACCATGAAAAGTGGGTTACAAACATGGGACATCACTCATGATGTCACAAGGCACTCAAGGCCATAGCGGCCGCATATAAACAAACAAGAGTACAATCCAAACAAATGGAAAGGCCCGCATACAATAAAAAACAATAACAAGAAAGTACAAACAACAGATAGCCATGGAAGCAAGTAATCATATAAAACAAATGTTGTAGATGAAGCACCCTTTAACATGTCATAAAAATAGCTAGTATGTCAAAGCATGTATAAACCAAAGAAGTATGTTATGAACAAAAATAAAACAATAACACATGTATCGTATGTGGATTCCCTCAGTAGGTAGTGTATCAAGCATCAATGATTCATGTATAAGTTTTGTATATCTGATCACAACTAGAGAAGGATGTGAACGTGATTGTGTGTATGGTAAAGATAATGACATATACAAGAGATTTATATAACATGTGTAGTAAAGTGAACATGTAAGAAAAAGTGCATGAAAGAGTAAGTGTAACCATAAAATGTAGTATGTTGTGGATGGATGGAATGGAATACAAAGTGAATGATAGGAGTCGCATTCCCCTTAAGTGAATAAAGTTGTATGCCATGAGGTTTATTTTTTTTTACCCCCTCATCAGTTAAGAATAAACCAAAAATGAGAGTTCGTCACTGGGAAATGGTCAAACTATGTGTTGTATATAGCATGTTGTGATGAGTGTTTGGTGATGGGATGCGACATAGTGATGACATATGCATGAATCTATATCCTTAGTGTATATGATGACAAGATGAATAGAAAAGAGGTGGTGATTTATCCTAAAATGTATACCACTAAAAAATGTAAGTTAAAGTGATGGTACGACCTATCACAAGATGACACTAGGAGAAGCGATCCTATAGCCTAAATCATATATTACTAATCCTAGGAATGTTGCATGAGGAACATAGGATGTGAGTGGATACATGAGTGTGATGTGGTCCATTTCAAAATGTATACCCTTAACAATCTAGTATGGACCTTGAGACTATATTATGTCATCGGGTAGTGAGTGTAGCATGTAGAAGTGAATATGTAAATTGTGTACTATGTGCAGTAACATGTAGTGTAGTATGTGTAGATGACCTAAGATGTGTATCATAGTAGATATAAGACACAATATTAGAGGACATGTATGAGGTATAACAACACACAATATACAATAGATATGGAGTGATGTGTGTAGGACAAGATGTAAAATATAGGATGTATGAAAATGTGTAATGCCCGTAGCTTAGAATGTAGTGTATAAGTGTAGATTATGTATAATGATAAGTGGTGCCTAATTTGTAGTGAATATTGTGTAGTGTTTGGGGTTCATGTGTAGATAATTCCCTCAACAATCAAGTGTGAACTGAAGCACAAGAGTGTGTCATCGGGAAGTGAAGATGTATGCAATGTAGATGACTATGTGAATGCTAGAATGTGGGTATTTGTAAATGTGAGCACGAAATTTTTGTTGATGTGATGTTATGGTGGTGTGTGGATTTTATGGCCCCAAATGCATTGGTGAGTACAATCATGTGAAACTATCTAATAGATCATCATTGTTGGGAACAAAGCCTATTGGTGCAGCCTTGCAGACATGATAAGTAATAGAATGAGATGGATCGTAGAAAGATCAATTGTGAGGTAGTGTGTAAACGTTTATTTTATATTCTTCATCAATTAAGGGCATAGGTGGAAAGTCATGTGCATTATGCAGCAAGTCATAAAGATAAATCTTAGTGTGTGTATTCTTAAGTTGATCAATGATTTCATATCCCTTAGAAGCAACAAGAGGAGCTATTAAAGTGATGGATGGTGGAATGGAAGTGGGACAGGCCATAGGGGAGTGAGTACAATGAGTTTTTAGTACATTTATGGAAGGATAAACCTTAGGTGTGACAATTCAAGGGGACTATTAAGTACGCACTTGTATAAAGTCAACAGGAGTAGTGATTATACTAGAAATCTTAGTGGGTTCCAAAGTAGGGCATGATGATTGAGCCATGACATGATAGGGTGAAGTCATAATCAAAATATATTTTTTAATCGATCGGGTTCACCAAAATGATTAGACTAAAATGGAAAATGGGGGTCTAATTTAGTTTAATCTAATGTTATAGGAGTAGTAAATAAATGAAACAATCCAAGATAGAAATTACTCAAGAAACTAATCAAGTGAAAGATGAAACACTAATCTACAAAGAGGGTTAAGAAGTACTTATATTATTCGTAGGTATTTCAGCACTATGTCACACTGGAGACCAGATGAACAAGAGGAGGAAACGACCACACAAAATCCTAAGAAATCATAGATCTAAGCTATCTGACTGGACTGGAAAAGTGTAGGTGTAAGATTGAAAATACGATGGAAAGAAATAAAAATGGCCAAAGACATGGGTTAATTATTACTCTCTTCACTCAAAAACCATATGAATAGTATTATGGGACCGGGACTAAATAATGACTCAAAGTGTGTGATTTTTTGTCTACATTGACCACAAATTTTTTCTCTCGGGTGCTTAAACATTTCTCTCTCATCCTCCCAACTCTCCACTTATCTCCCACAACTTATCAATCCCAAGGAAGGTGGAATATTTTTCTTCCCAAAATTTCCCAACTATTCCAGGGACATTGGGGAAACTTGGGACAACAAAATGTGCCCCACCTCATCATGCTTTCAAGCTAAGCTTTAAAGTGCTTTCATAACTAAAAAAAGTCAACTTTGAGTATTTAAAGAGTTGTATAATCGTGTTTCACTCCATTCCTTTACCAACTTGACCTATAAATCCATTTTTTATATCTAGAATCTTAATAACACCTACAAATTCATCATACATACCTAAAATTTCATCTAGGTCAGCCATGAACACCTAAACGGAGAATTTTTCATATCTTCCCAACTAGTGATCCGATTTGAATGAAAGTTTCTAAGCTATTATACAATCTATCTGCCTTCATGAAGATAGTGTTTTAAAACCCTATATTGTTCTATATTATTTAGGTATAAAACCCTATTTTTGTTCCCTATGTTATGCTTTTTTATTTACACAAATTCTAGCAAGCGGATTGAGAAAAAATTTCAAGCACAGGATCTGGAGAGCGAACCTATTCCAATGAAACTATTTTCATGGAAAACTGACAAGGGAAGTTCCATTTATAAATATATTAATTATCTAGTCTTTCCAATTACTATGAATAAAAAATTTCCAAAAAAGGAAAATCTTCTCTAATAAGTGCACTCAGAGATCAATAGAGAAGACAAACTCAAAAAATTTGGTAAGAAAAAAGCAAAAAACACTTTCTAAAAATAGTAATTGTAAAAATTCATCAAAATTACATCAATGACAGTGTATGTTGTATATTAGGATCCTAAAGAGATTGAAAACAACAAGAAAAATTAAAAAAGAAGAAAAAAGCAATCCCTAGATCCTACTCACTAAAAAGAAAAAGTGTTCGTTATAGGTGAAAAAAGTTTTTCTTCCTCATTTTCTCTCACCTAACAAATTTTTTCCATAATGAAGTTAAAATTTTCTTGTTTAGATCCCATTTCAACCCTTTCATTAGAGTATATGGATGTGAGAGATAGTGATGTTCACTCAGATGGACTTGGCGGACCTAAGAACCGGATGTTAGGAGGACCCAAAGAACCTATAGAAGAAAGGATATACACAAGTGGATTGTATGCAAGAAATGGCCACCCACTATCCATACAAATAATAGAATTCATGATGACTTGTGCTCAACACTATGAACCAGACACTCAAATCATAAGGGCAAATGATAGTTCAATCTTGGAAGTGCTCACCCCCAAAGGAATATCACAAAGTATGCAAATCCCAACTTTGAGCAATATGGTAATCATCCCAAAGGAGTCTGCATCAGGAGAATGGTTGAAGACACATTCATATCTCTAGTTCCTTGCATTGGGGTCATGGCTAAAGTAGGTAAGGAAACCCTTCAATGTGCCTAACACTTTGTCTATGCATGAGTTTCATGAAGGATTCTCAGATGCGATCATTTTGCTGAGTAGGGTGATAGGTGAAGAAACTACAAAATATTTCCAAGACTAGATGGCATTGTTCATCCTTACCATCATTTAGGGAAATAAAATGATTGATTGGGATCAAATCATCTATGATAAGCTCCACTTCCATTTTCTTCAGCTTCTAATTACAAGGAGATTTTCCATGACATCATAATTAGTATATGCTCTCACCAGTATGAGATACTTCATGGGTTTAACTATCACACATGACATATCCCAAAATGCCCCTTCCTACTAGAGATATCCATAATTGATCCTGAGGGAGTGTAATCACCAATTCGTAAAGGTTAATGATGCATTCACCATGTATGTCATGAGATTGTTTAAATGAAATCCATAACTGAGAATTTCGTCACATTTTTCCACGTTGATCCAAAGGTACAAGTTCATATTCACGTAATTATCAAATTCCTCATATATTTGGGTATCTAGATTTGACCTCACTCTGTGAATAACTCCCAAGGTACCTCAGTGAAAATATTGTTATGTTCAATATGTCAATGGAAAACTCAAGAGTAGGAAGAATAAAGGTTTGTCTTTCCCTATATCTTTGGGAATTTTCTCTTGCAAGTCTCTCACCGATGCATCAAATTTGGAAGCCTCATTCTCCCAGTTGAATATTTATTCCTACACTTTGAGGGATAACTTCAATATTCGAAGTACCCTTGATGTTTAATATCCCTAACTTGCACCATGTGCCACAAATTTAGGACTATTGGGTGAACTCAATTGATGAACTTGAAGTTAGGGAAAGGGATCATGTAAGGATGATAGTAGGAAAAATTATGTAGTTTGATTTTTATTGGTTCGAGGAGGGAATTGATGATGATGGAATGGAATTTTAAAACCCTGAGTATCAGGCTATGAAATATTCACCTCTCCCACAAGTTCTTTGGAACATTTAGGAATCAGGTGATATAATTTAACAGACCGAGGAAATGATTCAAATATCTAGAGATTGATTCAAGAAGAAGATATTTGCATTCATTGAGTCACGAGGTATCCATGCTCTTAAGAAACAAACATATCATCTCTTCACTTTGGGGGTATTTGAGAAAGCTTTGATTTTTTCTTATTCTGAAAGGATCACAAAAATAAATTCCATGGGATCCAAGCCAACTCAATACATGAGAACCCACAAGAAGGAAAAAATATCTCAAGAGCATGTAGAAGGTATGGAAAAATGTGATATTGATCTAGCTCAGCCACTTACCATTTAGAAAACTTGAAGCATTTCTTTTTATGTAGATGTGCCTATTCAACTGACCAAAGATACACCTCTTCAACCAAAGATAAAAACTACCATCATGCCCAACAATGAGCCTGAATAAAATGATACATTCTCATGGGTACAAGGTATGATTGGAGGATAGACCCGTACGGTCCAACAAGTTGTGATCCCATATTTCGAGGATATATCCAAAATTTTAAAGGAAAAGAATAGGAATAAATCTAAAATTACCTCCCACTTTTTTAGCAACACTTTGAGAAACCAATATGTGGAGGTAGCTCTTTCTAAATTCATCTAGCCTATTAGTGAGATGACCCCATATGATTATGAAATCAGAACCACTCCATTTCGACCAGTGACACATGAGGGAGATCTTCATTTGTTCAATGATTATTCCACTCATCTTCTCCCAAGAAATTGGGAGTATAAGGACATAAATGATTAATTGGAAGACCATATAAAGACCATCACCTCATATATGTAGACATTCATGGATAAAAATGCTACCAAATGTCCTCCAGAAAAAAAAGCTTCTCTCATTAATAGCTTCCACCCTAAGTCCATCTAAAGAACACATGCTTTTCTTCATGTAGGGAAGAGAAAATGATAAATGGGTGAATGAGATTCTAGAAAAGGGTGAGATATTTCTTCCTAAGATCATTTCATTGTTTAATTAAATGAATGCAACATCTAAAAAAGTAAGCATGAATAGAGAATATATTGAAAAAGAAAAGGATAATTGGGACTAGGTGTATCCACTTGTCATTGAGATGGGAAAGCTCAACTTGTTGTACTGTTGAGCAAGGGGATATTCAATTCAAAATCTAATGACTTGTCTCAATTCTAGGCTAGGAATATAGTTAATCATTATGAAATTATACACCATTCTCTCTTGAAATGGATTTGTGCAAAGAACACACTCTAAAGATGCAAGAGGATGTCAATGTTGAGATACAAAAACTTGGAGTGTCAGCAGTAGCTGAAGCAACTTTGGAAAATGATCTACTGAATCCATTTGAAGAAATTTTCAAGAAAGAGGCCAGAGATCCTTTTTCCTTTAACAAAGACATGCTAGATTATTTGGTTGAGATAAGGGTCATCATATCAAAAAATGAGAATGATCATCAGTCTTGGTTCACTAAATTCAAGAACTTCAATGCTCTCTCTAAAAAATGGTTCAATTCCTTGAGCTCTTTCCATATCCCATAAGATGACAAAGCTACACCTATAGCCGTGTTATATATAAAATAATTCAAAAGGTATCAAGATTTCTCCTAAATAACGTTCTAAGAGTTCATCGGAAAGCATGTATCCATCGGTGGAAACATATTCTTGAAGTTGAGTAGTTATCTTCTTTCTCTCTTCACTCCCCCTTCCTCTCTTACTTCATGTTCTATTTCTTCATTAGGGGTTTGCACTTATCATTTTCATCTTATTTATTAATATGACTATAGCTGAAAATTTTAATAATTTTACCTCAATTAATAAAATGGGACTTAATTTATTTCCTAGGAATATAAATATCCACAAGTTACAAAAGGAAAGTGAAAATACATGTGGGGGGTAGGTGAATATTATCTTTAGAAAACTATAAATGTTAGTGACTTCCTCACCTCAATGGGTTGTCGATTTGGTAAGTTCATGTGTAGATAGCTACCAATAAATAGAAATATATAACATCTTATTCCATTTCCCTTTCTATATGTTTCCTCTTTGTCTCATTGCACAACTTTATAAACATGTCAATCAAGAAAGGTGCTTTAGATTTTATGGATGAATGAATGAATGAGATTTTATGCTCATAATTTATTTTGTCTCAATATAATTAGAAAATTTGTTCTTTCCAATTGTGTGTTGATATATCTTATTAATCATTAAAATAATATAATTTAGCCACCTTGCAATATTAATACCCCTCTCTGAATTCCCACTTCCAACCTTTCACCTTATTTGAAAATTCCTACTTTGCATAAGATTGCAACAATTTACCACACATGCAGTGGAGTTTTCATGTTGGATCCTCGACCTGTTGGCCAACCACAGTTATTTTTATTTACATACAATAATGGAGCTTCCCCATTCAAGCAAAAGGACCTAGTCTCATAATGTTGGTGAATAATCAACTAATTGTTCCTAGTGATAAATTATTTCACAAACAAGAACAAATATTGCACATGTATAATGATGCACAAGAGAGGGAAATTGAAGAGGCATCGAGACAAATAGAAATGTTACTAAGAATATTTTATGGTAACCGTGCGATAGATAAGCGACCATAGGACCCTATCCCTTTCGTATTGGGAAATCGTAGCAGAAGGACCCCCTCTCCATCTTATGACAGTGAGTTCAAGGAAGTATTGAGATTAGCTAGCACACATACGATGCACCCTAGACCCTTAAACCTTGCATTTTTTACTTAGAATTCAGAAGTTCACATATAATATCATCACAGTGATGGAGGTAATGAAGGTAATCAAGTATCTTCACATTGGGAAGGAGATATAGGCAAGTACATTTTGGTGTCAACACAAGATGAACAAAAAATAAATTCCACACATATGGAAATACAATAGGGTCTCCTAGTTGGATAGAAATGTTTGTTTGGAAGAAATCTAGTAGGTGCAACGATTGGAAAGAGCATTGGCTTGCTACCCATTGGAAGTATTGGAATATAATATGAGTATGAATAGAAATATTCAAAGGGTGATACAAAATCTAAAGGAATAGATGCAAGAAGAGATCCTGCAAGATATACTGAAGACCCTCATAAGTATGTTTATGATCTCAAAGAAGTGTGGAGTATTCTCAGGAAATACAATATCATACCTTTGTTAGGATAATGTCTTCAGGAGAAGGTATTGTGCATGGATACAAAGAAATACCACTAGAACCTCCATGGTAACCTACCACCTCATGATCATGAGTTTAAAAAGGATATCACACCGGATACAGTGATTGAATTATGAATTGTAAGTAATATCCTTATTGAAATAAGCACAAAATTTAATATTATCTCCCTTGATTCTTAGAACCAGATGGGAAGAACATCATTGCATCCATCCTCAAATTTTTTATACATGGAAAATAAAACAAGGGAAATTCCCATTGGATCCTTGAAGGATGCCAACATCACCATACAAGGAGTGAAATTTAAGGGTGAATTTGATGTCATAGAGCTAGATGAAAAAGATAACTTCCCTATGCTACTTGGCCATTTTTTTGTTATGCTAAAAATGTAGACTTGCGCTTTAACAAGCGTTGTGTAAAATTTGAAAATGATGAACAACGAGAAGTAATCCCGAAGGATGGAACAAAAATTGTACCATATATAGAACATATGAGTGTAGAATAACTCCACCAGATTTATGCTCAAATAATGTGCATCCCGGAGAATGTAGAGACAACAAAATAGGGATTTTATTTAAGTGGGGAGACATGCATTCCATCAACGAAACCACTAGCATTTCTTGTGACTATTGGGTTCATGACATGTATGAAATTATTGGTCAGGAGTGTCATGGAAGAGTAACACATGTCATTAGACTACAACCACTTAGATGACTGGGAAAAACTACACTACCGAGGTATATCAAAGAAAAAAATCCTGTTATCCAATTTTCCCCTTGATCCAAATTAAATGACAAGGACCTCACATGACCTAGGCAGCTAAACAAACCCCACATGTGAAACTAGGCTACAGGCAATTTCTGGGGGTCTCAGAAAGCACATTTAGTGGATTTGGGAGTGAAAATCATATTGATGAATTTATTCCTCTTCTAGGTTTTGACCATTAATATCAACTTAAAAAATGATTAAATGCATGCCCCATGAGCCCACACCAGCCAAAACAAGTAAAACATGATGAGCATAAAAATCCCTTGCATACAGTTCCCATGAATCCTTTGACATGAAGAAATTAAAAAATTCCTAAATTGAGATCTTTGGGGTCAAAATTTTCACTTTGGGCCTCAAAGGGCAACCAAGCTAGAAAATAGCTCACTGAGCTACTTAGTGAGTAGCTCAGCAAGCTAGATGATGTATTGGGGGTGAGTCCGTGGAAAGCTCACTAAGTAGCTCAAAAATCTACTCAGAGAGCTGAGTTTTGTAGGTAGTCGAACAATCTGAATTGGCTTTGTATGTGAAAGGAATGAATCAACAACACATTGCAAGATCCTCGAGCTCAGGTTTAATAGGTGAAGTGACATAAGTGACCGAGCCATGGACTGGATCGGGGGGTGAATAGAGGCCGTTTCAACATAGGGGAGAGTCATGGGAGTTGGATCACATGACACAAAAACCACAAGGAAAATGGCTCACATCGAACTCGTTACAGGTGTTCAGGATGTGGAGAGGCCGAATTTCACAGCATAGAGGTAAGAACATGAGCCCATAGGTGATTCGATCTCACGTCTTAACATTGAGTGGGTACTGAAATGTAATGGAGAGATCACTTTGGCGAGCTATAGAATGAACCTAAATGGCAGGGCATCAATAAGATGAAAGGCTAACACCAATTTATCTCGAGTAGTAAGAGATAAGAGCCTACGAGGTAAGTTAAATGAATTTGGCCAGGGGATAATTCAACATCATAGAGATCGAAGGATGGGTCGACAAGGAGATAGATAGCCAAGCCAAGTTAGCTTGGTGAATTTTGTAAGGAAAGAGCTTAATCAAAGGATGAAGGTTGACTCGCCTCAATGAGGTAATGAGAAAGTATGGAAATGGATCACCTTAGAAAGCTCAACAAAGTGAAATAGTGAGGTTAGCTCACAGAAAGGTGGGATCTACAGTGGTCATGGCAAGTTGAAGAATCATGTTGACCAAGCATCATGTGATAGTGGAGACCAATTTTATGCATCAAAACTTGACTTAGACCCTTCATAGTATAAAGAAAAATATAATGTTAAGACCCATCCCCTTGATACAACCTACTCCTATAGATCCTCTAAACCTAACCTATGGAGCTCCCACAACATTCTTTCTTGGCTTTTCCTCTCTTCAATTCTTGATCTCTCCACCTATCTCCATATGTTTATATCCTTCTTCTAATGGGAACTCATATATATAGCCTTATCAAGCACCACCATGCCTTTCTAAAGTTGTATATTGTTTTCCATGTGTCCAAGTGTTCCTCCATGTGAGCATGCTTCTTTAGATGCAATCTCTCCATCTTTTTCCATGATTACCTTTTAGAATCTTCTATCATAAGCTATATTCCTTCTGTGGGCACCAAGTTATCATCCTGGCACTTTATCTACTCTGCATGCATAGTCAAGTCATGCTTTCCTCGTGTTCTACCCGATATGCCAAATATGGCTAAGTCCCAAGATATTTTCTATCTTACACGTGTACCACTAGTTCTACTAAAACCCTCATAAAAACCTATCCTTTATGCTTTATCCTTGCACGCCCTTCTTTAAATAGGCCATTTCATGTCCACGTGCCTTCTTGTACTTAGCCAATATTTTAGGGGACCAACATCACCCCACACTATGCTTGTTCTTGGCCCTCGGGAACACCTTATCAAAGAATAAAGAATGACTTTACTTGAATAGTTTTGAGAAAGAATAAAGGAATGAATAATTTTGGGGAAGAATGGAAGAATGGGGAACTATGATTATTTCTACAAGTGGAGAGGGAAATATTTCGTCATGTCTACCTCCAAATTATTCCAGGTATCAACTTCGCTTTGTTGACAAAGGTTTCTGACTAGGGCTCTTACCTCTTCAAATATTATCCCTTCTCCTTACGTATTCATTATCTCAACGATTCCCTCCAACTTTTTTCCCAAATCCTTGAGTGCGTCCATCCTTTCAATGATCTAGGGATACAATTCTTTCATCTAGATTTTGATTGAACCCTACAAGGTCTCAATAGCCTCTGATTTCTTCTCAACCTCGGCTAGAATTTTTTCACGTTCCGCCCTATTCCCCTTGTTCTTATCCTATAAATACTTGATCTCTACTTCATAGGTGGAAACCAAAATGCTTGCCACTCTATCTCTATCAGTTCAGTTTCCATAAGCGGCCTTAGCGAATTAGGTGATGACTGTCACATCCACGAGGAATTTCTTGTACTAGACCATAATGGCCACAACCTTCATCTTGTCCTCCTTTTCTTTACGTGATGATGCCTCCTCTGGACACTCCAAGGCTGGTGGTCGTATTTCTATTGTGAGGACATGGGTAAAGTCCTCTATACACTCTAGGGTGGATCCATACTTCTGCACTAGTGGCGTTAGATTTGTATGCTTTAAGAAAATTGCATCTTTGATCATCTCTGCTTTCTTGTAGACCTCATGCACCCTTGCATTATCTTCTTTCAACTGACACCATAGTTGTGCACTAATTAGTTCCTCCCACTTTAACTCTTTGGTTCTCTTCTCCAGCTCCTCTTCCCTTTTCTCCAGTTATGCCTCTAGGAATCCTCATTTTAGACAATAGAACAAGTCAATTTTTTTTATTTTATTTTTTTGATAATTGCATACTGGTTCTAAATACATAATTTAGAACTCACAATTCAAATAACCATTTATATAACAGACAAACCATATGCAGCTGTAATGACTCGGAATACCTCCGATCTATTCATTCCATGACTCGGTAATCTACCGATCTATTCATGAGTAAAAAGAGTTAGTGTTTTTATTTAACACAACACTCTTGCGGTTCTCTTCCCCAATCTGGGATTCAGAATGCTCTGTCCAAGGAATCTAACTGAATAACTGTTACCATTATTCATCGGCATCTCATCCCTTAGACTAGGTGAATTAGGACAACGCAATTAGCAGCTTGCGATACTTTGGCCAAAGATTTGAAACATATTGTTCATGTCTCGTATTCTTTAACGGCATACTCGTCAATCTGGAATACGTCCTTCACCCCATTCATATGTTATATAGAATGTCCTATACTGACTACTGTCAGTCCTTTCTTTCACAACTGAATCACTCGGAGATAGATTAACAAGGTGATAATGTTATATGGATATCCAGAGGATTAGGGATACGGTGACATACTGGTTTAACCTTACAGTTAGACCAATGTGTCAAGATACCCCGAACCTCCTAGGCAGCCTTATAACCTGACCACATTCCTAATCAATCCCTGAGTAACTAATCCAGTCACGAATGTAAATCTTAGCGATCAATGCAAAGGGTGTCGTCATAAGTCACCTGCATTGTTGTAACTTCGAGAGGATCCTAATCTTCTTGGAGGTACAACCCTACAGTTGTCTTGTACCGTCATCCTTTAAATCCGCCTCGAAAAGATCTACTCGTCAATATGCGTTAAGCACTTGAGTACAAATTACTTTAAAGACGTTTACCCTAAGGTTAGCCTTTCCGATCCCTGGATTCTTCGTCTTAAGACGACCCTCCTCTAAAAGTCTCATTACTTGGTAGAGGTTTTACGGTCAAGCTCTCATCAAGGAGTCATTAGAATACTCCTGATTCTAAAGCAACAGAATGGGACAATATCTCATAACCTTTACTTGAGATTGCCATCTGAACTCCATTTGATTGCCTATCATTTCTCTTAACTGAATTTATATCATACCTTTTTAGTTTAAAGATATAAATGATTAAGAACCCAATTCACTATTGTCCTTTCATACCTAGGACTAGGGATTAGTAATTTAATCCAGTTTGTTTAGCGTTCTCTTTTAGGCTCGTTTTTTAACCTATCTTCTAGAAGGGCAATAATTTAATTCCACTATTGCTTTTACTAGAACAAATTAGAACTGCTAAACACTCATAAGAATTTAATCTCATTTACTTACAAGCTTTCATTGTCAATCACAAATGCATCCATAATTTACAATAATAACAATGCCCCTTCGTTACATAAACCGAAGAAGGTCAACTTCCAGAATAGAACACAACACATAAGTATCAAACACTTATTTCCATTCCTTTCAAAACTTATACAATTACATTTTATGCAACAGCATACTTGTTACTATGCTAACGGAAAAGAAACATCTTTTCACATATAGTACATCTATAAAATCAAGCTGCAATTCATTACAAATCAAATAAACAATCTGGTCAGCTTGTCGGATCTGCATTGCTTTTACCTCTTACGGTAATCATCTGCAAAAATAGTCAACATGAGTCAGTTCAATGAACTGAGCATGATAAGCACTAACTTTTAAAACAATTGCAATCCATCAATTGTTTTCATTAAACACCCTGTTTAAATGAGATCAGACATTCACATAAGTAAACATAATCAGACTAAGCCCTTGTAATACAAAATGATTACAAATATGTAACTCTATCATTGTTACAGAATAGTCTTAATCACTTTCTAATATTTCATCAAATATTAAGAAACAAGGAACGAATGTACACAAACAATCATTGAATCCAAATTCACAACATTGGTCAGATTGTTTCATTCTCCAAAAAGGAAATTACATAACAATTCGGGATTCCACCAATATGTTACAAACAATTTCCCACTGATAGTCAAATATCAATAATATTAAATAAAGGAAGAGAAAGAACCAACCATTCATCCTTCCTTTCACATAAGTTCATCACTGTACCGTCTTCACATATGAAAACATTCAACCAGTATATAAAAATGAACAAGTTAGACAAGCCGCAAGCAAGATCGCTGTACTAAATCACGAAATAGAAACACAGCAACTCCTGTACAGCAACTAACACATCAACAATTCATGTAACAACCTTAAGCCCAATGCTAGTTCCTTTTACACAGTAAGGCTTGACATAAGTTGAAAACAAGAACTACAAGCGAATCGCTGAAAACCACAACCTTATTGCATCAAACAATCTAAGGTTTCCTGTGAGGCTATGCTATGTTGACCACACAGTATTTCCAAATCATGCACAGTCAAAATGGACAGATTAATTGGAAAAGAACATAACATACCTATTCTTGCTCAGTCAAAATCGGACTAAAGTAAAAGAAAGGAATTCAACCAAACGATCCTTACCTTGCCGCATGCAAGTCTTAGTGTGATATTCGCGACTTACCCAAACAAGGTCAGAACAGGAAACAGTCATCCATACCCAAGGATCTCAACAGTGACAAAAACAGTGTCCAAAGACAAGTTCAGAAAGAAACAGAAGTACCAGCTACCTTTCCAGAGTTCCTAATGATTCATACGAAGGTAACAATTCAAGCAAAAACATATGAATTCATACTGTAAACTGTTAATGGTTTTGTACACATAATCGCTGAACCCTACAGCAACGTACTATGAAGTCGGTTGATAAATCCATCTATGCCATTCATGGCAAACATTCAGAATGAAACAAGTGAAGCAAATCGAATACCCATTTCAAGCAAGGAAATCAACTGAGCCGCTTCGAACTTTCGAACAGTTTTCACATAGAAATGAAAATGCATACCCAGGAAATCTATACTGATTATTTATTACAAATAACCGTGGTCAGAAGGACTGTTCCTTTCTCTATAAGGCTTCCACGAAAGCAAATAACAAAACACAAGAATGAATCTACATCCACAACAGTAGATAGCTTATATATGATTCAATCAAGGACTCAACTGAGTCGTTATAATAAAGTATAGATGTATTTATATTATACACAGTCCACAAGTAATCCCGCTAACACAATAACAAGGAAAACAACTTCCGCAAGGTCGTAAAGACTACGGTAACGCAACAGTTGCCTGTTCCAAGCCAAAAATTGAAAACAAATGAAACCCGAAAGTATCATTAGTCGCTGTCAACAAATCCCACGATAGGGTACCCAAAGAAGCATTAATACGGAACAATCTTACAGTATTCATCAGAATCATTCCATACAGTTTCCATATCAAGAACAGTGACCACAATCAAAAGCATACAGTGGTCTTATACTACACACAGGTATATTCTAAGGGATCATGCCAAATAGGCCGAACACTCAAACCTTTATAAATAAATACCTCACATGCATAAGCCAGAATGAATACTCAAAGCAAATAGAGCCAAAGTTCGATTTCAACAAACACCCATCAAGAGGAAATTGAAAAATCGAACCAGAAGAGATACAGTTCCAAAAATCAAACTAAACCTCCATATAAAATTCATCTAATCTTCACAAAACATTTGAACAGAGTTGTTTTAATGAAAGCACTTGAAAGACAGCAAGATATTTAAAGGTTAGGGCCTAGCATGCCTGTATTTTGATCAAATTTCCGAAGCAGACCACAGGAAGAGCTCAAACTTCCTTTTCTTTTTCCACGATAAAGTGACCAACAAAATTTCGTTGTCTCCATCACGTATATATCCTCCATGACAGAGAAAAGATCCAGAGAAATTCATTCTTGCCATGCAACTCAAAGAGAACTGGTGCGATGAACCAGTAAACAAGCAGAGCAAAAACCAAAAATCGCGATAAGCCAAACAAACCCACAAACTTCCCGTTTGCATGCCTTCTCGCGAGTTCCGTGCTCGCTTTCCGAGAAAATTAAATGCCATTAAACCAATTTTCCCGCTTAAACTCAACTTCCACCGACCGCCAGATTTGGTGACAGTCCATCTAAAACTCATGCTCATTTCCAAACTTAGCGACCTGCCACGTCCCCACGGTTAGCCGTCGCCTAAGCCTCCGCCATGACCTGTCTTTCATCCTTATCCCTTACATTTATTGCCATAGAAAACACCGCCCATGGTTCGCCACCCTTCATAGGCCCCTTCATAATCTCCTCATAAGTTAGGTTAGTATCTTAGGTTAGAGTTTAGGGTAATACCCACACTAACAAATTTACACAAAGATACTAACTTAGGATATTAACAAATAGCCTAGGTCTAGGTTAGACTAACAATAATCTAACCCCTAGGTTAGGTTTTAGTTTTAGGTTACTAACCCTTAATAATTCAGTTTGGTCCTTGTCCTCAAAACTCGAAAAGACCTGCATCATACCTTCTAGAACAGAGTTAGCTCCTGTTCATATTGTAGAATTGTATGTCAACGAATTATTACCTGGTCTACAATCGAGACCTTCCAGATATACTTTGATATCGGGAACCATTTCATTTCCCAAGATCAGCCTGAGTCATACTCCTGACCTGCTTAATCAATGCTTCCATACCTTACAGCCTGTTCAAGGTCTATGATCTAATTCATCACAACCAGATTTAAAGCATTACTTGGATCAACTCCACTGATCCAAGTCTAGATATTATAGATGAATACCACTATAATTCATTCAGTGATCAGATTAATATTCAGACACAAAATGAAATAAATAAAAGAGTCTATTCATATTTTGACTCAGTCAAGATCTGCAATCTGCAAGAAATTCAATACATATCAAGCATGATTTCTGAATCGAGGAGCACATCCTTTTACTAGAAATCACATATCAACACTTGAATGCTTAGGAGAAAGTAACAACAGTTCAGGGTGTTACAGAAAGTGTGCACACAACATCTTGTTTAGATCATTGATGTAGCTCATTCCTTCACATTTTTCTGACTTCTGTACCTTCATTATCTCCCCTTGCTCACTGTCAAATTTTGGTTTATCAATGTAAAACTCAAATGCCCTAGAAAGCATTTTCCTCATTCGGGGGTATGCACATTCCTCATCCATGATGCCTAGCCAATAGTTGCTACGTTCCTACGCTTTCCTCCTGAAAGAATCCTTCAGACACCTTGTTTTCGTCATCAATATATTCTATCCTTCTTGCTGCCACCATACTTTTTCTTTATTAGCATGGCCTTAGGAAAGCTTACAACCAAACTACGAATCCCATCCCATTCTGATATATTCCTTTTCTAGGCTTGGGGTCCTTTGTTTCCTTCATCACTATTTACATTGCATTCCATCTCCTTCTCTACTAGGTCTTCAATGATCCTGGCAACTTCCTTCTCTGCAGCCTCATCTATCTATTCCTCAGTGAGGCTTGGGTCCTTCGTTATTTTGTGACTTCCTCACTTTCCTTCTATCCTGAGAATCCATGCTTCCTCATAAGTTCCCTCTTGGATAATATGTATTCATTTCCTCCTTCAGGCTCATCATCATCATCCTCTGAGTCATGGAACTCATATATAGGCATCTGGACTCCTCGTCTCCTGTTGAATCTTCATCATTATCACCTCTTTCACTTCTATATGCCTCCAAACTCTGGGGATCCTCCAGTATAGGAGATTCTTCCTTGTCACCTTCTGCTTATTCATGGTAGGTGATTTGTCTTCATTAGTGATTCCTCATGGGTGATAGTGCTCTTCATTCTCTGGTGCTTCTTCCTTTTCAGGTATTTTCTTTGATCAAGAGACTTCTTTCTCCATGTGTAAGTACTACGCTTAGTGCTTGTCTTCAGCGCGTTCTTACCGCTTGTGTGGTTTGAACAATTGGTGCCTTCTTCTAACACCTCTTCTCTTTCTCTCTTCCTTAGTGTGCAACCTTCTTTCTTCCTATTAGGGAATTTAGAGGATGGAGACATCATTCTCAAAGTCCATTTCCCTTCTCAAATTTTAGCCTAATTCGTAGATATATTCCTTCCACAGCGGTCCTTCCTGCAATTCAGCAGCGTATCAAAGGCTTCATCATTTTTACTTTGTGGGAGACATATATCTCTACGTATGTGTGCTTCTTTGTGTAAACTAGACTATTCTGGCACAGCTCCGTGTTGGTCTATGATCTACCTCACTAAGGTCAAACCTTAGTCTCTTGGCCTCCTTGAACCAATTGCCCACTTTGGCACTTAGAAGTATTACACGTAGTGAAAGAGAAGGGTAAGCTTGCACCATGGACTCATTATTTCTATCAATCAATGTAAATCTGCCAATATAGAAATGTTGTACACTACATGAGTTCTACCTCCCCATGCACATGCACGTTGGTAATTTCTCTGTGAATCCTCCATTCTACTCTGAATGTGTCACCACATGCGCTTGTACCATTTTTCCAACCATGCGCCTTGTGAGTGACCATCATGTATTTCACAAGTTTATTTCGTAAACCTTTTTGCGGGTGAGGGATCCTCTTCTGGGTACTCCCAAACAAACCTTTCCAGCCTATCAAGCACTCTGATCTCTGAGAAAACAATGGTGAGGAGGACATTGCCAAATAGTATCTTTTTGCCTTCTTGTGCACTACTAATAATTTCATCCACGATGAAAGTGGATAAGTTGTAGATGGTCCCCTCAGATATTTTCCAGAACACATTCAGTCATGCCTTTTTCACTTGATTCCATCTCTCTTGGTCATTGATCTTGGTTACCAAGCACATGGTCATCCTCATCATGGGGTCTAGGATATTTTTAATGTCAAAGTATCTAATCGTTTCTAGAATTCATATGCAACAACTATTTCTTTGATGGCCTCCTTGTCTCTTAGGTCATCATTAATGGTATCCCCTTCGCAGATAAGGTCTTTGAACTTGGAAATCTACTAGGGAGTTGATGCACATCTTGTGCCCCACAAAATAAAATTGGTCTTCATGAACGTGCATCATTAGCCACAGGTAGAGGCGCTTAGGTTTTCCGAAGTAGGGTAATTTGTAAATTTGTAGTATTCCTACCTTCTCCACCTTAACCTTTACTTCGTCACTATAGATGGGACATGCCTTCTAGTGTCCTCTTATTTGTTGGGAAAACCAACTCCAAAGCCATTTATTTTTCTTTCATGCTAGTGCGGTGACTATACTCACTTACAAACATCTTCTATAAATGAGATTCCAATTCTTTTCCTAGTAATACCCCATCCAGTTATTACATCTCTGTATACCATTCTTCATTTGTTCTTGCAACGAAACTCGTTTTCTTCCCCTTGCCCTTTCCCTTCTGCTTCTTAGGTGTCATTCTTATGGTTAGGTTATCACTTCACACATCTTCTCCTTGCTCTACTCTACCACTCTTTCCAACCCCAATGTTCAATCTTGCGAGGAAACCTTCCTAACATTGTGCCCCCTGCCAAAACCTAAATGGAACAATTCTTCCACTAGATGATGCTTCAACAACTTCCTTCACACCCATGTACTCCTTTCCTACTGGTTTATGGATCTGCTCTAGTCACATCCTCTCAAATTTCTTCAATTTTTCTCCACACATATTTCCTTTGGACGCCCTAGTTCACGAGAGCTCTTTTCTCTTTGTAAATGCAAGGTAAATAATGAAGTTCCTGACTTCATATTTATAGTTTTTCCTTCTTTCTAACATTAAATGTTATTTTACCTACCACCATAATTAGTATTAAATGCAAATTTTTCCACCAATACGACCTTACACACCTTCACTTACGTGCCCAACCTTGCGTAAAAAACTTCTACAACCTTCAAGTGTATAAACATTCCATCATGATAGAAGACTCTTACGTGCATGTTAATAGCACCGAAGGTACTTCTTCTACCCTTCACTTGATTTTGTTATCTCACCTACCTCATGTTGTTCCAGCACTTCTCTCTATACATGGTTTCTTTGGTCTTATCCTAACACCAAAAAAAAAATTTCCACCTCTTCTTCCATGCACTTCCTTCATCCTTACGTGCTTTGTATCCATCAACCAGGAAATTCATCATAACTTCTACTTCCAGTTCAATTTGTATTATGGGCCTATATTTCGCACTACTCCACCCACTCTAAAACAAATGTGTGGTCCTCTGTGCATGCATAACCTTTAAAAATTAATGTGGTTACCGATGCCCAAGGAATTAAAAAAACAACATAACAAACAACGAGAAAGGGAAACACAAGAAAGGAAAATTACATAAAGGGAAACTTATACTAAATGGTATTACTACCTTATTACAAACACCAAGAAGACTTATTTATAGTAGGGCTTCAGCCTACTTCCATTGAAATGGTCTGGTAATCTCATTCCATCCAGTGCTCTCAACTAGCATGCGCCTAAATTAAGGATATCCGAGATGATATAGGGACCCAACCAATGGACTTTTAGCTTTCTAGGATGTCACAAACACTTAGCATCATATAATAATAGCATCTTCCCAATCTCAAATTGTTTGTTTCTGATGTAGCGATCATGCCATGCTTTTTGTTTATCCTTTTTAGTCTTTTGAATCCACCTAGCCAAGGATTGTCTCTCGTCTAATTTAATCATTTTGTCAATCCTTTCCTCCAGCGCTTGTGTGTCGGCCAATCCTCCTGCACGTGTTATACACAGAGAAGGTAACATAAATTCAATGGGTAGGATAGCCTCTGTGCCAAACACAAATTAGAATGGTTTAGCTTTATTCAACCTCTTATAGGTTGTCCTATACGCCCATAGAACTACTGATACTTTTTCATCCCAATCTCATCTACCAACATTAAGAAATTTGGTCACCGTATGACTCAGTATTTTATTAAATGCCTCAGAAGTTCCATTTTCTTGTGGATGGTAAGGGGTAGTCTTATGATGATCCACCATTAAATTTGCTAATATAACCCTAATGGTCTCATTTAGGAAATGTGTACCCCTATCACTGGTAAATCTTAATGGGCATCCATACAATGTAATAATATTTTCCCATAGGAAACTGATTATTGTAGTCATGGTACAATCTTTGGTAGGCACTACTTTTTCCCATCTTCTTAAATAATCCATGCAAGTCATTACATAGCGTGATCCTGTCCTAAGCCTAGCTGGTGAAATGGGGCCTACAAAATCTATGGCCCACTTTTCAAATGGCTCTGCACTTGGTATAGGGTGAAAGGTGTTTCATCCCTCCACCCTAGTTTGTCAAGGCGCTGACAATGATCACATACCTTATAATACTATTTGCAATCTTGATATAGGGTTTCCCACCATAACCTAGCTTGTAATACCTTATGTGCAGTGGCGTCCCCTGTATAGTGTCCACCTGTGCTTCCTCCATGTGCCTCCTCTATAATAGCCAGGCACTCATGTTCTAGTACACACCGGTGCAACACTTCATCATGTTGTAGTTTGTACAAATCACCACTAACCAGCATGTAGGGTGTAAAACGTATGGCTAACTACTTTCTATCTAATGATTTCATCCCTTCTGGCACCATACCTATTTTGAGAAACACTACAATATCCTCTAAGTCTAAGGGCACGTGCCATAACCTAAAAAACTATGCATATGGCATGGTCTCCTCAATGCTTTGCAAGTCCTCCCCTAAGTCAATTCTAGACAAGTGATCGAGCCCAAAATTACTCTTTCCTAGCTTGACAACCACTATGAACTCAAATTCTTGGAATAGTAGGACCCATTGACATATGCGCCCTTATAGAATGGGCTTGTTTACCAAGTATTTTAATGTCATGTGGTCCATGTAGAATAAAAATGGTGTTTCTGGTAGATATTTCCTGAACTTGTGTAGTGCGTACATAATGGATAGTGCTTTGTGCTCAGTAGTGGTGTAATTTTTTTTTCTGATATTAACTTTTTGCTTACAAAGCATAAGGGGATGGTCAATAATTACTTCACCAGGTTGTGTCAGTACTTCTCCAATGGCTGTACTAGAGGTATCCACATGAACATGGAAAGGTTTATCCCAAACAGGGAAACAGAGAATGGGTGTTGTGACAAGTCTATTCTTCAGAGTGTCAAATGCCCTTCTGTTGCACCTCTCCCCAATGAAAGACACTCTTGTGTCTAAGTAATTCCTCCAAAGGTGACATGGCGATCTTAGCATATCCCTTGATGAACTTCCTATAATGACTTTTATGCCCAAGGAATCCACGCATGACGCTTTGGCCTAGTAGGCTCCCCTAAACCCACGATGGCTACAACCTTAGTGGGATCTACTAGTAATCCTTCCTTGCATATGATATGTCCCAATAAGGTTCCAAATGGGGTAGCAAAGACACACTTTATTCATGTTGAGGGATATCCTCAACTATTGACACCTTTCAAACATTAGTCTTAAGTTATCACAATGGTCTTTGACTAGACCATACACAGTCCAATCATCCAAATAAACTTGAAGAAATTTATGGATGAAGTCCTGAAAGGCTTGCACCATAATACACGAGAACACAAAAGGTGCATTCTTCAATCCAAAAGGCATGATCGTATAAGAAAACCTTCCCCATTTAGTGGAAAAAGTTGTCTTTCTCTGCTCTTCCTTTGCAATCTGCACCTGGTGGTACCCTAAGAACCCATCTGTGAAGGAGTAGACTTCACGCCCAGCCACTCCCTCTAAGATTTCTTCAGTAAATGGGTTAGGGAAGGGATCAATGACACATACTGCATTTAGGTCCCTGTAGTTAACATAGATCCTTATCCTCCCATCCTTTTAGATGTTGATGACCATTGGGCTTATCCATTCTGATTATTCCACAGCCTCAATGATACCTGACACTATCATTTTGTCTATCTCCTCCATGACCTATACGTGTAAATTTGGATTCATGCAGTATGGCCTCTTATGGATTGGGTGTTCACCTTCCTTTAGTTTTATCTTCATCTCCCCTAAGGAATTTTGGACGCCCTTGAGTTCATTATACCCACGAGGGAATAAATCCTAAAATTTGTGTAACAGATCAATGATCTTTGAGACCTCCTTTTCTGACCAATAGTCTCTAGTGATTTCTTTCTTGGGTTCTATCTTTGACCCAATGTTAACCTTCTTCATTTTTAAAAGCTCATGGTAAGTGTGTGTCCTTTCATTAGTGTTATCTATAACATTTTGCGCACCTACAAAGTGGTTAACATCTAGACTCTCCAGTTCCTCTCTATCTATGACATAAACCATATTTCCTTTTTCCTTTTCTATGCATGCTTGCTCAAACTACGTCTACTCTAACTCATCCTCATCGAAATGTTCCTCTAAACTTGGATCACCTAGCAAATATAGTACCATGTCTTCCTCCATGGAACTATCCCCCATCGTAAGGTGCTTGATCACTTGCAATGCCTTTTCCACTGATGGCTTTGTGCTTCGATATTCAAAATCTTGGATGAGATCAGTTGTTAGCTCCTGCCAATTTCCTATCTATCAATGGGTTTCTAGAATGGATATACCATGCACGTGCATAAGATTTTAGTGTGGAATACATCTTACATACCCATAATGATGGTGGCAAGGCTTATGCACCTCCTATCTAGGCCTTCTCACATGTATGGATATGAAATAAAGCGCTCTCTTTACCATGGTCGTCTTGAATGACCGTGGGCACATTTCTTCTAGAAAACATTACAAAGAACCTGATTCTTACCTTACACCACTCCAAGAGGCTCTCCTAATGTGTATTCCACCAGTGCACTGCAGTCCTGAGTAGGCTATAACCGAGCATCCCTCTTCTTTCGTCCTCATTTTTCCACTGAGCTTCCATGTCCCGTAAGAAAATTTTAGAGTATGCCCCTCATGAGTAACTTAGTAACTTCTTTCCTCCTAAGTGCTTAAGTGAGCATGAATTGGTAACTTTTGTTACATACCCCCTCAGATATCACCTAATTAACTCATAGGTCTTGTGTACCCAATTGTCACATGCCATGCTTGTGGTATCACTCACAGACTGGGAATCCTCAAATTTGATAACTTCTTCTGTAGGGTGAATTATCTCTGGGTATCTAATGGAGCGCACATAAATTCTATCAAGGACCTCTTCTCCCAAATTTTTAGTGTGAGGCACCAACTTCCCATCCGTCAAAGGGATGATGACCCATTCTTCCTTGTTCTCTAAACTGATATATACTTTGTTAAACCTCAGGTCAGAGTTGGTTTTATAGCACCATGGGCACCCAAGAAATGCTAGAAAATTGTCTTCATTAGCGAGCGCCAAGACTTTGAAGTCTCTAGTAAACTTGGCCCCTTGAATGTTAATCACTGCATCGTTTAGTACTCTAATGGGCATTGTCTTAGTTTTTTTTCCATATACAACACAATCAAAGATGGCTACAATATGGGCCTTCCCATTTGATGCTAGGCATCCAGTGTAAGAACATTGACTTATTTTCCTGTGTCAATTAATATGTTGCTTAGAAGCTAACCATCCACAATTATATTCAGTGTGATTTCTTTTTCATAATCAAGGCTATGGGGAGGGAGGTTTGCATGTAACACCTTCCTTTCATGGTTCACTCCGATGGGTAACATCTTATCCCATAACCATTCTCCTAGCAAGGGAATAATACTCTCTTGCATTAACATTTTGCATACTTCCATGACCTCATCTAGGTCCTTCTATGGAGCCTCAACATTCCTTCTTTTCTCCTATTGCCTAGACTACTCCTTTAGACATTGGATTTCACCTTATAAACTCTGAATTACATCTATTGTCTCTTGATACACCTCCTTCTGGTGGGTAGGGTTTGGATACTTCCTTTGCAACACATATTCTCTTGAGACTAGAGTCTTTTACGTTGGTACTTCTTTGGCATGCGTAGCCTCTTCTCGTGTTATCACCAGAACAGGTTCTAACCCTTACTCATGCACCACTTTAGGCATCCACTGTGTGTCAGCCATCTTTATACTCACCATCCCAACACCCTTTTCCTTTCAGTACTACTAGATCATGTGCTCAACTAACTCGGGTCAATCCTCATACTTAAGCTTTTTCCCGCACCACGAGCACTGTAAGAAATCTAGACACTCACGTCTGTAATGTTTTGTACATCCACATTTATAGTAGGTTACTTGTAAGAACTCAATTTTTCCTCCGCAGTTACTATGAGCACGGAATCCTCCATGAGAACCTCTCCCATGTACCCCTCCATCTGTGCATCATTCACAGCGGTGATCATCTTATTTGGAACAACTAGCAAGGCTTTTCTGGTGCACATAATGATTAATGGACTCATGGATCTAATCAATAAGCCTACCATCCTTAGTATCATGGGTCATAGAGTTTTATATCTTCCAGTAACATGACAGATTCTTCCAAATTGTGTGCTGCAATAAGGGGCATCTACTTGCCTCATGGTCCCTGTGACAAATTTCACAATCTACCGCTATGGCGCGTACTGACTTCCGGGGGGCAACTATCCTTGACATGCCCCTCTACTTCACAATCCATACACCAAAGACCACTACGAGTCTCATGTGTAGAGTTTTCAGATAACTTATCTAAATTTTTGTCCATGATAGTGATTTGAGCCTCTAGAAAAGGGCTCACACTAGTATCAATGCTCCCAATTTCTTCAATGCATAAGGAAGCCTCTAGAGCCTCACATATAGGTTAGTAAATGGTTTATGGTACAATGCCCTCCTAAATGGAGTGATCAACCCTCCAAAAAATAATTGAGCATGCTATGAAGGGTGAATGTCATATGAAAATTTTGATAGGAGAGTCTTAAACCATACATCATACTCCCATACACTCTCTACCATTCCATGCTAGATCTCCTTCAAAGAGTCGATGCTATTCTACTCAAAATCCATTTTATGGAACTCTTCTAGGAAGGAATTCTTCAATGCAGTGTATTCTACCACCATCTGATAGGGGTCATACATCCTATACCATCTATATGTGCATCCTCGCAAGGTTGTTGCAAAATGACTAGCCTTTCGCTCCAGGGTAGTGATCCCCTTCGCACACCATAGAAATTCACACTTATGCACATGTTCTGCAACATCCTCTATACCCTAGTAATCTAGAAAGTGTAAATAAATTACAAAGATTACCTGAGGAGGTGGCTAAGGCCCCTGTCCTCCTGATCTAGATTTTTGGTTTCCTCTGGTGTTCCCTCCACCAGATCCATTGGATCCACTAGGTCCTGTGCCTCTCGATCCACTAGTTCCACCTCTAGATCTTCTTGTAACTAGCAATGGGCCTAAATTGGTCACACCTAGATTCCCCAACATCCCACTGAACTACGTGTCAATGTTCTACAAGATTTATCTATTGCTAGAAGTGTATCTCACACCACTCCCAGATGTGTTACCTAAACCTTGTGTATTGTGTACTTTTCCAAAAAATTCCTCTAAACACTGGAATGGTATGTGTAGCCATGGACATCCTAAATTAAAAATTATATCTCCTAGGAACCGATTGGTCACTCCCACTTATACCAACTAGGTTATTAATACTTCTTTGATTTAGAAAACCAAGCACCAGGGGTTGGTCGTCAGGTGGGTTTAGATGCATGCCAATGGCTCTCCATTCTCCATGTAACGAACTCTCATTAGAAGTTGAAGGGTCCTCTCTCCCACACTTTCCAAGATGGGATAGCATAGACTGCTCAAGCTCCATGTCCTCCACGTGAACTTCAACACTCTCTTGCAACATCTACCTCCATAGATCCATCACACTTTTAACCTCACGTTGTCTAGTTATCTCTCTTTCACGAGCTTCACTATACTTGGGTCATCTCTCCTCCCTTTCCTTTTCAGCCATAATGTGCACCATCTTCCTCCACCCTAGATTCCTTGCCCAGTGCTTAGATTAGCTTAGCTAACCATGAGGAATTCTTCTAAACCCAAAGTAATGACCAATATCTTCATAGCCAAAGGAATAGCACTCAAAAATGATCCTCTTGGTTCCCTCATAAACTCGAACTCAACAAATTCTGGGCAAGAATGCGTCAAAATGACATATTCTAAAATGTAACTGGATAGAACTCCCTTCCACCAGTGATCAATAACACGCGTCCAAGTCAGATCTACACCCTACAGCCTCTGATAGTCATCTTGGGTCCACATGTGCAATCTATAAAACCAGCTTGATCTAGATGCGTATGCCGAGAGCCATTCATACAACTCTACTAGTAAGTAGCAAAATAATGTCTCATATAACTCATGGTATAGGTTCTCTTCTACCCATCCATGTGTATTGAACTCAGGTCCAGTGTTGAATCTTTGAGAAAAATCATCCTCCATCTTCTTGAACCATGTTTCAATAGTTTCTAGAGTCATGCGCTCTGTCATTACATATCAAAAAGATAGAGATTCAAGTTGTTTCTCACAACAAATTTGAAAAGAGGGTCCCGACAACATAACCAAGATGTATTCATTTTTATTCCCTCTCAAAGAACAAGGAAATCCCATGCGCATTGGCTTATCACCCAGCAGGCGTTGGGCGCTCACCTGAGGCACACACAAGTGATGAGTCCCTCATTTATATGAGTTGTGTGAGAATGTATTATTTATGATAGAAAATTAAGTGAATAGATTGGAAAGGAACCATACATTCATCTTAGAGCTTAGAATGGCTTCTAGACCAATGTGTTCATTCATATAAGAAAAGCATTACAAAACATAGATTTGGATCATAACAAAGAAGAAATGCACGGGGGTTTACACCCACTCATATGAAATGTATATATAACCTGATCCATACGGATGTAAGTAGAACTGGAAACACACATATATTCATATTAAGCATGTTGATAACCACATTAAATTAACTGGGGTTGTTACAAATCCATATGATAATGCAAACCAATTTCATGCATTAGAACTAGACTTAGGCCCTTCATAGTACAAAGAAAAATATAATGTTCAGACCCATCCCCTTGATACAACCTACTCCTATAGATCCTCTAAACCCAACGTATGGAGCTCTCACAACATTCTTACATGGCTTCGCCTCTCTTCAATTATCGATCTCTCCACCTGTCTCCATATGTGTATATCCTTCTTCTACCGGGTGCTCATATATAGCACCTTATCAAGCACCGCCATGCCTTTTTGAAGTTATAGATTGCTTGTCATGTGTCCAAGTTGTCCTCCATGGGAGAATTCTTCTTCAGATGCGATATCTCCATCCTTTACCATGATGAGCTTCTAAAATATTCTATCACAAGGTATATTCCTTCCGTGGGCACCAAGTTACCAGGATGGCACCTTATCCACTTTGCATGCGTAGTCAAGTCATGCTCCCCTCGTGTTTTTACAAATATGCCAAATATGGATAAGTCCCAAGATATTTTCTTTGCCTTTCGTACGTGCCACTAGTTCTAGCAAAACCCTCCTAAAACCCTGTCTTGCACACTTTATCCTTGCGTACCCTTCTTCAAATAGACCATTGCGCGCCACGCGCCTTCTTATACTTAGCCAATATTTTAGGGGCCCATAAGATTTCAAAACTTGGAGGGAATTTTTTTAATTCTAGGAGTGAGAAAATTTTGAAGTCGGTTAGTAGATATGTCCAAAAACAATAGGCCTAAAAGTTCAAAACATTGCACTCTAGCCCCAAAAAAATCAAATGAGCCTGTCAGATCTACATCGAACGCTGAGTTATTTTAGTAGGTATAAGATTGAATTCTAATATATCCATATAACGCATTAGCGTGCTAGAGGAGTTGAGTCACATTAATTATCAGGCTTGGTAGGTAAAGTATGGGACTCAGCAGGGGGAAATCAAACAAGAAACATAGCCCATACTCAAACCTTGATAACTTGAGCAATTTTCACCATTTTTAGCAAAATTGCACTTATTGGAAAGGGGATTAAGTGAAGAATCCAATGGAAACATCATATTATAGAGACCAAAGGAGTAGGTGAATTCTTAACCCATGCAAGAAACCAGTGCAAAAATGATTACAACTTCTTCTATACTCCACCATTTTTCACAAAATTATAGTGTATGGAAAGATAATTTTGACTTCTTTAGCATGGAATGATCAAAGAGGATAATTTAATTTTTTTGGTGTTAAAATTTTCATGATGAAGTTAGAGGAGCCAAGGCCATACCCAAGTCCAAGCAAACCCATTTATTTTTGTTTAAGGAGTTATGTTGTGGATCCTATTTTCATGTGTGGAAGTGTTGAAGACTATACATTAAAATTATTGTACACCAATTTTTTTGGCCTAAAAAAATGTGCCCGATATTTAGAGAAATTTTCTCTTCTCATATGGGTAGGATTTTTGACCCATAAGTTTATGGGATAGTTTTGGCTCATGGTATTGTAAAACTACTTAAGAATTTGTCTACTTAGGTGGTTTTTTGCATATGGTAGGGTTGATGTAACATTGTGGATGTGTCTGAATTCAGGTGGGAATTCACTAAAAAAAATTTAGCATAGCTCTAAACATAACTGGGTATTTTTATTGTGAGAGTGGTGGATTGTAATAAAATATGAGCAAGTGATTCTTAGTGGATGTAGCCCAAATTGGGTGAGCCATGGTAAATATTGTCTTTTTGTGTTGTGTTTTTTTATTCTACACTTTTATTAGAGATCTGTAATATTTTCTGCATATTAGTTTCTACTATTGTGATTTTGTGAGGGATTTTTCTACATATTTTATCTCTTATTTCCTAACAATTGGCATCACATCCTGGTTTGGTTTGTTGAAGTTTTAAATCGCATGAAAATTTTTATCTTCAGTGGAATCTATGGTAGATGATGGAAGATCAAGGGTTGATAAATTCAATGGGCATAATTTTAGTGTTTGGAAGATGCAGATGGAAGATTACCTTTATCAGAAGGATCTTTAAATTCCACTATCTGAGAAAGGGAACAAACCCTCAAGTATGATGGATGTGGAATGGGATTTGTTGGATAGGAAGGAACTTGGAACAATCTGGTTGTGTCTTGCATCTTCGGTATTATTTAATGTTTCAAAGGAAAATACTATAAAAGAATTGATGGCTACATTAGGAAAGTTGAATGAAAAACCCTTTGCCTCTAACAAGATATTTTTAATGAAAAATTTGTTTAATATGAATATGTCTGAGAATAGTTTAGTAGTAGATCATTTAAATGATTTTAATACGGTTGTAAATATGCTAGCTTTGGTTACAATAGAATTTGATGAAGAAGTTAGGGCTTTATTAATTCAGTACTCTTTACCTAAGAGTTGGAATAGCATGGTAATGACAGTAAGCAAATTGGTTCTAGATAACTCAAAGTTGAAGTTTGAGGATGTTGTAGGGGTGATTCTAAGAGAGGAAATGTGAAGAAAAATATCTGGGGAATCTTCTACTTTAGGGAATTCTTTGACAATGGAAACTACAGGGAGATAGAAGAATAAAGGAAGCTGTGGAAAATTCAAAGATCGGGCAAGGTAAAAATCTAAAAGCAAGATAGTATGATGGCACTATGGAAAGTATGTGCATGTAAAGAAGGATTATTTGGATCTTTAGGATAAGAAGAAACAACAGGAAGAAAAAAAGGAGGCACATGTGGAAACGGGTAATGTATGTTAGGATGTTTTGATTCTTTCTTTACACAATATTGTTGAATCTTGGGTTTTATATTTGGGGGCTTTGTTCCATGCTACTCCACATAGGCATTATTTTGTTGATTATGTTCACAGGGATTTTGGGCATGTTTTTCTTGGTGATGATGAGTCTTGCAACATAGTTAGAAAAATTTCTATTTGGGTTAAGATGCAAAATGGGAATACATGGCTATTGAAGGATGTTAGACATTGTCCTACTTTAAGATGAAATTTGATATTGGAAGGCTAGTTGGGAAGTGATGGTTTTATTGTGATATTTACAGTGGAATCTTGGAAGGTTACCAAGGGTGATCTTGTTGTGACAAGAGGTAAGAAGGTTGGAACCTTGTATTTAACCACTTATAGCACTAATGTTTGTAATCTTGTGGCTTCAGAAGTAGATACAACATTGTGGCACCATAAGCTCGGTCATATGAGAAATAAGGGAATGGAGTTAATAAATAAGGATTTTTTTTATATACAGAAACAAGTTTGGAGTTCTGTAAGGACTACATATATGGGAAACAGAAGCGGGTAAGGTTTCTCAAGGTTTGACCTACAAAGAATGAATTTAAGTTAGAGTTGCTACATTCTAATGTACGGGGGACGGATTAGGTATCATCTCTTGGGGGTTCAAGTTATTATGTTAATTTTATTGATGATGCAACAAGGAAAGTTTGGGTATATTGTATTAGAATCAAATCTTAAGTTAAAATGTCTCAGGTCAAATAATGGAGGGGAATATTGTAGCAATTATTTTGATGATTATTGTTCTAAGAATGGAATACATAGGAAAAAGAAGGTTCTAGGAACTCCGCAACATAATGGGGTGTCAAAAAGGATGAATGGAAAAATAATGGAAAATGCTAGGAGTATGAGGTTACATGTAGGATTGCCTCTTTCTTTTTGGGCAGAAGTGGCGAGCATAACTATGTACTTGATAAAAAGAGGATCCTCAAGTGCCTTGGATGGAGGCATACCTAAGGAGGCTTAGTATGGTAAGAAATTTGATTATTCATTTCTTAGAGTCTTTGGATGTGAGGTGTTTGTCCATACAGACAAGGATGATTGGACCAAGCTAGAGGCTAAATCAGAAAAATATACTTTTAGTTGTCATGGTAGTAATGAATTTGGATGTAAATGTTTAAGTATTAAGAACATGATGATTCATTTTATCTAGGGATGTGGTCTTTAATGATAAATTCATGTATAAGAAACAGTTATAGGAAAATAGGGAAGAATCCAAGAAAGAATATGTAGTGTAGAGGATCTTCCAGATGGGAAATTAACCGATGAATTAGTTCAGGAACCCCAAAATCCTATATTAAGGAGGTCTTCTAGGGTAAGAAGAGAACCTGAATGGTTTTCTCCTTCTATTTATTATTTATTACTCACTAACAGTGGAAATCTAGAGAAAATTGATGAAGCAATGTAGGTAGATGCTAGGAAGAAGTGGGAACAAGCCATGGATGAGGAGCATTAGGCTCTTATGGAAAACCGGTCATGGGATTTGGTTAAGCTACAAAAATAAAAAAGAGTATTACCAAACAAGTGGGTGTAGAGAGTCAAAGAGGAAGAAGGATGCAAGAAACTATACAAGGCCCTATTTGTGGTTAAGGGGTTTGCACAAAAAAAAGGTATAGATTTGGATGATATTTTTTCTCTTGTAGTAAAAATGACTTCTATTAGAACTGTTATTTGAATAGTCACAGTAGAAGACTTTCACTTAGAGCATCTTGATGTAAAGACTACATTTATCCATGGTGATTTGGAGGAGCATTTATATATGCAGAAACTAGAGGGCTATGAGGTCAAAGGTAAAGAGGAGATGGTGTCCAAATTGAAGAAGAGATTATAAGGCTTGAAACAAGCTCCACGTCAATGGTATAAGAAATTTTATAGTTTCATGATGGAGCAAGGTTATATTAGATACCATTATGACCATTGCATGTATACAAATAAATTTTAGGATGGAAGTTATATTATCCTATGTCTATATGTGGATGACATGTTGGTTGCAGGTAAAAACATGTAGGAAATAAATGTACTCAAGAAGTAGCTAAGTGAATCCTTTGCTATGAAGGATTTGGGGGCAGCCAAAAAAAATCCTTGGTATGAGGATATCTCGGGATAGAAAGGAATAGAATCCAACTTTATCTCAAGAAGAGTACATTACAAAGGTATTGGAGAGGTTTAACATGTAGGATGCTAAACCAGTTGGGAATCCTTTGGCAAGCCATTTCAAGTTATCAAAGGAAATGTGTCCTAAGATAGATCAGGAGAGAAACCATATGTCTAAGGTACCTTACTCATCAGTAGTTGGCAATTTGATGTATTCCATGGTGTGTACTAGGCCTGATATTTCCCATGCAGTGGGACTTGTGAGAAGATCTATGAGTGATCCAGGTAAAGATCACTGGAAGGGAGTAAAGTAGATCCTTTGGTACTTGCAACAGACCATGGGGACAATTTTGTGCTATAGTGGATCAGACACCACTTTGCGTGGTTATGTAAATTCAGATATGGCTAGAGATGTAGACAATAAGAGAAGCATGACATGTTATATTTTCACCGTAGGTGGGATAGCAGTGAGTTAGATTTCATGACTACATAAGCTTGTGGCTTTGTCAACCACAGAGGTTGAGTATGTTGATGCCACAAAGGAAAGTAAAGAAATAATTTGGTTATAACAATTTATTGAGGAGTTGGGGCATAAGCAAGAGGAAGGAAAGTTTTAAAGTGATATTCAGAGTGTTATACACCTAGCTAAGAACTTTTATTTCCACTCTAGGATGAAGCATATATATTTAAGGTACCATTTCATCAGGATAACTTCGGAGGAAGAGAAGTTGAAGCAGAGAAGATTCATACCAATCAGAATCCTACAGACATGATGACCAAGGTATTCACAAGGGAAAAATTGAATTTGTGTTCAGTTTTGGTTGGTCTTCAGAGAAACTAGTGAAGGGTTGAGAAGTTTTCTCAGAGGAAAACTAGTCTCCAAGTGGGATATTGTTATATTGTGGATTTTATTTTCATGTGTCGAAGTGTTGAAGACTGTACACTAAAATTACTATAAAATCTTCATTTATTCTCATTAGGGTTAATGTACACTAAATTTTTTGGCCCATGGTTTTTATACCCACGGTATTGTAAAACTACTTAAGCAGTTTTCTACTTATGTGGTTTTGTGCATATGGTAGGGTTGATGTAGCATTGCATATGTGTCTTAATTCGGGTGTGAATTCTGTAGATTTTGTTGAGTATAGCTCAAAATAGATCTAGGTATTGTATTGAGAGAGTGGTGGCTTGTAATAAAATATGAGCAAGTGATTCTTGGTAGACTTAGCCCAAATTGGGTGAACCACATTAAATATTGTCTCTTTGTGTTGTGTTATTTTTATTTTGTATTTTTATTAGAGATTTTTAATATTTTCTGCATATAAGTTTCTATTGATGTGATCTTGTGAGGGATTGTTTCTAATATTTTATCCCTTATTTCCTAACTCAAGGCACAATACAATCATGGTGTTTGCACTAGCCATTGCAGGAGGAAAATGATGAATTTTGATGGGTTTTAGAGCATTTCGGAGCTTCTTTTCTCTTTCTCTCAATTATGTTAATATTCTTATTTAAATTGTAAGGAGGGGATCAGTGAAAAAAGTTAGATACTTTGTATTTTCCCATCCCTTCTTTCTTATATATGAGAATATTGTGTGGAGTTCAAGCCTCCCACTGAATATTGTAATGTAGTTTTTATGCCTTTAGCCCTCATATAATGTAGTGTATCAACTTTTAGAGAAATAAAATAGATCTATGGATGGTTCTCAACCCTCTTTTTTGTTTATTTTATCTTATCTGATCTCTCATTAGAGCTAAGGTTATTGTGCATTATTTAATTGTTATTGAAAGATCTCAATGGACTGTGCTTATTGGTAAGTAGCTTTACAATAGGTGTTTTGATCTTGGTGTTGAACAACCCTCTTCAAAATTACTTGTTTTATTCCTATTCAGTGCAAGGTATTAAACATTTCTTATTGGTGCATCACCTCTAGTAAGAATAGATTTAATTTTCATGTAATCTTTTTATCCCTGTCTCCTTGGAAATCATTAGGGTAGGATTAGATTAGTTCTCTTGGAAATGTGGGTGTGTGGTGTCAAGATTTAGTAATAGGAAGCCAACCTTTCTTAGGAGAGCTATCCTGATAGTGAATTCCCAAACTTTGGTAATAGTTCCATTTTTTGTGGTCACACCAAATGACCTATCAATAATCAGACCATTCAGGGGTGCTATGACTCTACATGAATAGTTTTGGCACACACCCGGTGGGACATTTCATTTCCATAACCTTTGAAGGTATATTCAAGAATTTTGGACTTCAAAAATTGTAGATTTTCAATTTTAGACTTTCCACCATATGTTCAAAGTTCCAAAATCAATTTTCAAAGATTTTTCATGCGCCAAAAAAGTCCAAATTTCACCAAAAGATAGATCAGGGGGATAAATTTCAAAAGGGTATCCTCATATTTTTGAAATTTTAATTTTTTTGGCATTTCATAATTTCAGGTTTCAGAATTTAGGAATTTTGAAGTTTTAGAATTCAAACCTTTTGGATTATAGAGGTTTTCCAGTTTTGGACCTTTTGGGTTTTTGAAACTTTCAAGTTTTAGAATTCAAACTTTGGAGGTTTCTTTCTTTTCAGATTTTAGAGTTTCTCTTACTTCAGATTTCGAATAATTTCAATTTAAGACAAATTTTAATCTCCAAAAATAAACACCTAGGTCCTTCAAAGTTTTCATTTTCAATTTTTGCAAGTTTATATGTGTGACTTGAAAATTTTTTAGCCTTTAGAGGCTCATTTTCCAACACATATGGTGACTCCAAGGGATAGAATTCAGCGGTGTAGGAGACCTAGTTTCCCAAGTACATGAGAAGATTCATACCATGTCTCAAACAATAGAAGAAGGAATATTTGTATACCTACAAGTATCTCCAAGTAGAGGAAGGAGAGGAAGAGACCAAAAAGATCACCAACTCCACCTAACAGGAATTTTTCTATGCCTCCACTTGGTAGACCCTTCATTCAATTAACTAGGGTCCTTAAAAATATCATAATGGCTCATCAAACGCTACCAAATCCCTTTGTCAACTTCATGGGTAGTATTCCACTTGCCTTCAACACACAAAATCAAATCCTAGTTGTAGCATTAAAAAACATTCCCTATTTCATGGGATAAAATCATACAACCCCTATTGACCACATCCAAGACATTGAAAATGTATGCATAATCCACGAGATTAATTAAATGAATGTTGCAGTCAAGTTATTAGCTTCCTCTTTCAAGGGTAAGGATTTACAATGGTTTAGGAGCTTATAAGGATTAATTCAAAATTGGGGTCAGCCGTGTACATCCCTCTGTAATCAATTCGGAGAAAGGGTAGACAATATATCTTTATTAGAACAATTGATGACAATAAAAGGCTCCAACTAAGTAGATGGCAGATTTTAATTTATGATTCCAAAATACATGTGATAGAATCCTAGTGGCCATGAGAACAGATGCCAAAGGTGCATTCCTCTATTTATTAAAGGCCATAAATTCAAACATAGCTATGATGATACAGTCAATGGGAGGAACAACGTTGTCAGGAGCCTAAAACATAACTATCAGAGCTAAGAATTGTTTGATTCAAGTAGTAAAGTTTGTGCCTAGGCCACCTAGGCCTCTATGTATGAAAATGGGAACTCCCACAACTATTCAAACACCTGAGTTGAATGTCATTCCAACACCTAGGAATCAAAGAAATAATGAAGCTTCTACTTCTTCTAGAACATAAAAATAACTTTAGGAGGTTATGAGGTAGGTACATAACCAAGGGAATGAGCTAGTGACTATTAAGAGGAAAAAAAGCTCAAATTTCTTGGCCATATCATCCTCAAGTTCAATCAAACATATATATTTTTCAATCAAACAAGCCACCATCTCAAGATGCAATCAAAATCCGAACCAAGGAAAAGCTCAATCTTCTAGGCCATTTCAGATTTATAATCCAAATGTAGTTTCAACATCAAGGGCCTTGGTTCCAACCCAAAATAACCTTTCTCAAGAGTATGAATTGTGTTACCCCTGTAATCTACCTCACAACCAATCAACATGCTTCAATGGTGCACTAAATCAAACTTTAAAGGTTCAAACCATTGGTGTTTCCCAGGAGCCAACTGAAGAATAAAATCAGCAAGAAACTCAACAAGAGGCACCTCCAGCTAAAAATATGTTAGTAAATTGGAAAACAAAGGAATTCTTTAGGGTTAATCAACCTCCTTTCCAGGGTGTAGCTTCCAATACATGATCAAAGAAGAGGAACATAAAAGAAGGATATCCATATAGTCTGATTTTTTCTCAACCTACTCTCACCCCTCAAGGAGTTAGCAATGCAAGGGAAGCCCCAAACACACAAATTCAGTCTAAAGCACCTGTTGCAGTAGTATATGTGCCCATTCAAGTTTCAAAAAATATTGTGCCAAGTAAGGGGCAGTAAAAGGACAATCCATCCCCTTTTAATATTATTGATTAAATGAAGAAAAAGTATGTGAGCATATCCAATTGGGGGTCACTTGCAATCCTAGGACAACATGACCTATTGCAAGTAACAATGGCCAATTGGTTCTCCTCAAATGGACCATCTAGAGATTAGGAAAAGGTTCTCACCAATGCATTGCAACAAGAAGGGGGTCAACTAAACAAAAATTTGAAGCCTTTGTCATTCTACGTGTCAGTGATTGATAGGAATCACTTAGTGCATAATTGCATGATCAATTCAGGGGTGATAACTCAGCAATGTCAAAGAAAATAACATATCAATTGGGCCTAAAATATGAAATGGTCTCTAAATGACTGGTACACCTAGATGGGACAGTAATGGAAATAATTCAAATTATCAAAGGATTATTTCTACACTACATGTTTGCCTAAATGTCACAGTTTTTCAAGATGTGTCTGTAATTGAATTACCACCATGTTTTTCCTTGTGCTTGTCAAGGGATTTCACCGCTAAGATTAGTGGATACCTATCTCCAAAATATTTTGAATTACCACCATGTTGTTCCTTGTGCTTGTCAAGGGATTTCACCGCTAAGATTAGTGGATACCTATCTGCAAACTATTCCCACATGCTCTTCAGAGTGAGATATAGATCCAAGGCTATGATCTGATCAGAACCAATTGTAAAATTTCATATCGAACCCCATGCACCAAGTCTCATCAGTGCCAATTTTTAGGCCTTTGATTAGGGAGAATGTTCAAATGATCCAGAAACATGTACTGAGGTTTAAGGCATTCTGGATCTGAATTTTGATGAATGGGAAAACAAAAGGCATGCTTTCGATCCTTACAAGGAAATGGAATAAGTTGAATTAGGCATATATTTCTTGCATGAAGAGAACCCACCTCTCCCTAACATCAGCAAACTGAAAGATAAGGACAACAAAAAAGTATGGAAACTATTTTTCGATGGCTCAAGAAGCAAAAAAGGTGTTGGAGGGGTGCAACGATGGTCTCTCCACAAAATATCAAGTGCTATTCAACTTTTTTTTTTCTAGTTTTCTTGTTCAAACAATACAACAAAGTAAAAATCTCTAATCCGTGGACATCATTGTGTCAGGAAAAGAGGTATAAAGAACTTGCAATTGTTTAGAGATAGTGAGCTAATCATTAATCAAGTCATAGGATTAAATGCTTCTACAAATGATCTCTTAAAGAGCTAAAAAAAATAGGGTATGGGACCTCATTGAATACTTTGAAGCATTCAACATCAGTTCCATGCCAAGGAAGAAGAATGACAATGTAGGCACACTTACAACAACTAGGGTAACATTTGATGTGGTTGATAGTATCAAGAGGGATAAAACACAACACCATATAAAGGTAGTTGTAAGGTCAGTGGTTCTAGATAATAACACAAGTTGGTAGGTGTTCAAGAGTGACTAATAGATCATCAATTTCTTGCAAGAAGAGGCTGAGTTCTTACCAAAAAATAGGATAAATTTGAATAGCAGTACAGGGATCAGTTAGTGTAGCTATGGAAAAACAAGCTCCCAAATTTCTTGGTGAAACTAGAATCAATATTCAATCCTAATGACCAATTCTAGAAGGAGAAACTAAATATTCAAGTCAAAGGGGAAAATTTAGAAATTATTTTAGTTAGAGAAGGTAAAACACTCCAAATTGGAAGATTGGGTACTCAACAGGAAAAATATGATTTCATACAACTTTTCCAAGATTTCCTAGATGTCTTCTCTTGGAGCTATGAGGACCTGAAAGGACTTGATCCTAAGTTGGCACAACATACAATTGAAATGGATCTAGATGTTAAGTCTATCAAGAAAAAAAAAGACCAATCAACCCTCACATTGAGCCTCTCATGAAGAGAGAGTTGAATAAGTTAATAGAGACAAGCATCATCTTTCCAATCAAGCACTCGAGTTGGGTTACAAACCTGATACCAGTAATGAATAAAAATAGAGAAATCAAGTTGTGCGTAGACTTTCAGGACCTAGATAAGGCATCTCTCAAAGACAACTATCCACTCCCATCAACCGAGATAATATCACAAGTCGTAGCCAGTTTAGAAATATTCTCTCTCAGATATGGATACTCGAGCTATAATCAAATTATGGTGAAATAAGATGATCAATTCAAAATATCTTTCACAACCAAATGGGACACCTATTCTTATAGGAAAATTCCATTTGGGTTGTCAAACCTTAGAGCCACATTCTAGAGAGCTATGGATATAGTGTTTAAGGGATTGATAAACAAGATAGTTCTTGTGTATTTAGGTGAAATCACTATGTTTTCTAAAAATGTGCAAAGCCACCTCTTCTAGCTTAGACAAGTTTTCTAAAGATGCAGGATATTTGGAGTGTCTCTAAATACAAAAAAATGCATATTCTTAGCTCACAAATGCAATATGATAGGCCAAATTTTGTCTAAGAAAGGATTGACTATTGATCCAGAGAGAGTTGAAGAAATTATATCGTTTTCATTTCCAAGTCATAAGAAGAATCTCCAAATATTCTTAGGGAGAATCAACTTTTTCCATGGGTTTGTGTCAGAATTTTCCACTCTTGTGAAGCCAGTAACACTAATGTTTAAAAAGAGCATGGCATTTAAGTAGATAACAGAGGGAAATGAAATTTGTGAAGCTATCAAGAATCATATATCTCAAGCTCCAACTCTCATCAATCCGGACTATTCCAAAGATTTCATCCTCTATGCCTTCGGTGGTTCAGACACCATTTCTACAATCGTAGTGCAGAAAAATAAAGAGGGATATAAACAAACAGTTTCCTTCTTCAATCAAAATTTGGATGACTATGAAGTAAGGTACTCCTTCATTGAGAAGCATGTCCTCATAGTTATTAAGATTTTGAAATAGTTCAAGCACCTAGTTTCAAACAATAGGATTCAGCTACTACTGTCCCATGCATGAGTCAATGACTTCCTCTTGAAGAAGGATTTGAATGAGAAAAGGGTAGGTTAGATGACCCAAGTAATGGAGGATGACATAGAGATCAAGTTCACTAAACTATTCCGTGGAAACGGATTACGTGAACAACTAGCTTCCAGCTAACATGTTGAGGAAAATAATGAAAATGAAGTTGTTTTGGTACTAGAGGAGAATCAAGAACAAGTAGATGATAGTATGCCCATTCCTTGTTAGACTCAAAACATGATACATTTACTAAAAACAAGTTTATTCCCTCCATAAATGAGCAAAGTGAAGAGGAGATATTTCATACTCCAATCCATCCCATATGTGCTTTTTGATGGTGTTTTGTTTAGAAAAGGCATGGATGGAGTTCTATTGATGTGCATTAGAACAGGAGGAGTTGAAAAGGTGCTACAAAAATTTCACGATGGAGAGGTCCGAGGCCATTTTCCCCCATGGGTAACAGCACTCAAGATAATGAAGGCGGGTAGATATTGTCCCACAGTGCTCAGTGATTGTTACACTTGGATCAAGAACTGTAAAAATCTTCACAGACAATGAGAGGCTAGCAGCACTTCCATTTCATCCTATTTCAGTTGAGTATCCATTCATACAATGGGGATTAGACTTCATCAGGGTCATTAACCCAAATTCAAGCCATGTTCACAAGTGGATTCTCATGAGAATAGACTATTTCACCAAATGGACTAAAGTAGTGCCTCTCAAGGAAGCAAACGAGTCTAGCATATTGGACTTCTACGAAGGAATAATGAAAATATTCTAAGGCCACTATTATTTCAAACATTGCTTTGGCATTCTTAGGTTCCAACATCATAGAATGGACTATTAGGAATGGGATTTATTTGAGCACCTCTTCTAAGTATTACCTACAGGGTAACAAACAAAGAGAGTCCACAAACAAGAATTTGTTAAAGATCATCTAGAGGACTCTAGATGAAAATCAAATAATGTGGCATACCAAGCTCAAATCATCCTTTTGGGATGATATGATCTCACCTAAAAGGTGAATAGGAAACTCTCCCTACAAGCTAGCCCATGTCACTAGAGTTACCCGCGTTGGAGCTCATAAAGAAGCTAGAGTTGTCCAAATTTGAGCCTATGGAAGTTAGGTATGCCAAACTAATGGAATGGCAAGAAATAAGATAACATGCAATGCAAACCATGGAAAAGGATCAGGCCTTAATCAAAAGTTCATTTGATAAGAAATCTAAGGAAAGGACCTTCTGGGAGGGGCACGTAGTTCTGAAATGGGATGCAGATAGGGCTAAGTCAGGAAGACATTCCAAGTTTCATGTCATTTGAAGAGGCCCCTACATGTTCATAGGATGTAAAAGCAGTAATTCCTTTCAATTTTCCACTTTTGATGGAGAGGAACTTCTGATTCCAGTTAACATGATCTATCTCAAACACTACTACTAGAAGGAAAATTCTCACCCTTGTATATATTATTTTAGGATTTTAAATTACTCCAAGTGTGTATACACATTTCCTTGTTGTAGATTAAGTTTCAATTTCCCTAATTTCCTTTGGCATAGGTTTCATCATTCCTAGTTGTATCATTGCACAATTCAGTGTGCCTCCCAAGAGAAACATTGTAAACAAGTAGTTCATACTTGTGTGGAATAGTTGCAGATTTCAAGAGCAAAAAAAATGTAGAGAAACTAAAATTGGGATTAAGGACAAGTTTTAATAATTTTTCATTCTTTTATTCCTTTAAGATAAGTCACAGATGAACTTCTAAGTGTCCCCGCAGGGTCATAAAGTTAGCTATTGTAGGAGCATTTCCCAATATCATCTAGTGGTTTCCCATGGTGGAAAATAGAAGATTAACCTCAAATTTGTCTTTCTCACTTTTTAGGTTTGTTTCAGTTGAAAAACCAATGAGAGTAAGTAGATATGGCCTTCAGCGGTGTTCTAAGAAGTCATTTAGAAGAAGAGAAAGATCAAAATTTAATAGAGTTCCATGATGTCTTAACTAAGAGAATGTCTTATTTAAAACTTTGCCGAGTGCAACGCATGCCAAACAATCGTCGCTTTTTGTGTGATTCATTCTTGGTAGAATCAAGTTTAAGGATAGGTTTAGAAGTTCATTTTTTATCTTGTAGATCAAGATTGTAGAGAGGAACAGGTGAAAATCCCAGGTTTATATAAATTTCCACTCTCACAAATTTAACTTCAATATTTTCTTATGAAAATTGAGAGTGCAAACAACAATTTTGAGGGCAAGTTGTAGGCCTAGATCAGTTGTAGGCTATCAGTTGTGACTCAGTTCCCAATGGATATATTGAGGCCACTGGTATAGAACATATAGTAGGAAGATGTCCCCACAAGTCACCAAATTGTTATCCAATTTTTCCCTTTGGGCCAAATTGGATGATAGGGACCTCACATGACCTAGGTACCTAAATGGACCCCACATGTGAAATTGGGCTACAAGTGGTTTTTGGGGGTCTCATAAGGCACATTAAGTGGATTCGGGAGTGAAAATCATAGAGATTAATGTTTTCCTCATTTGGGTTTTGACCCTTAAGATCAACTTTTAAAATGACGAAATGTAAGCCCCACAGGCCCACACTCAGCGAAAGCAAGTAAAATTGGATGCAAAACATGATGAGCCTCAAAATCCCTTGTGACAGTCCCCATGAGGCCTCCGACAGAAATAAATTCCAAAAATTATTAAATTGAGAGATCTGGGGTCAAAATTTGCACTTTGGGCCTCAAAGGGCCATCAATCTAAAAAATAGTTTGCCGAGCTACTTAGCAAGTTAGATGATGCATTGGGCGACAAGTCATTGCAAATCTTGTTGAGTAACTTGGAAATCTGAGTTGTGTAGGTAGTTGGACAAGCCGAATCCACTCTACGCGTGAAAGGAATGACTCAGTGACATATGGTGAGCACGAGCTTGGGTTTGACAGGTGAAGTGGAATAGGTGGCCGAGCCATGGACCAGATCGGGGAGTGAATAGAGGTCGTTTTGACATAGCAGCGAGCCATGGGAGTTGGCTTGCATGGCAAGTAAAGCACAAGGATAATGGATCACATCGAGCTCATTGTAGGTGTTTGAGACATGGAGAGGCCACATTTCATGGCATGGAGGTACAAACATGAGCTTGTAGGTGAGTTGATCTCACGACTTGGCATTGAGTGCACCAATAAATGTGATGGAGAGCTCACTTTTTTGAGCTATGGAGTGAGCCTAAATGGTGAGGCATGGAGAAAATGGAAGGCTGATGCATATTTGGCTCAAGCAATAAGAGATGGGAGCCTATGAGGTGAGTTGAATGAAGCTGGCAAGGGGTCGATTCAACATCATAGAGATTGAAGCATGGGTCAGCAAGGAGATGGATGGTGAAGCCAAGTTAGCTCAATGAATTATCCAGGGAAAGAGCTCGAGCACGAGATGAAGGTCGACTCGCCTCGGCGCGGTAATGGGCAGGCGGGAAAATGGTTCACCTTGGCAAGTTCAATGAAGTGAAATGGCGAGGATAGCTTGCGGAAAGGTTGGCTCTATAGAGGTTGCAGTAAGTTGAGGAATCATTCTAGCCAAGCACATAAATAAACCTCATGGGGTCAAGCTTTGTGCAGGGTTCGAGTAGTTCATGAGCCGAGCATGCATTCATGGCAGGGAGGTTTGCGTGAGGAAGAAGGAAGAAAGTTTGGGATTCAAGCTGAGCAGGGAAACTAGAAAATCTGAATTCTAAATATTTTAGACTTCGGAGGTGTACATTTTGGATATTGGTGAGCGTGAAACTCGGAATCAATGTGCAGGAAACGTTCAAAGCCAACAAGGCTTGAAGTACGAAACACGTTGTTGACATGGTGATTTAGGGTGAGTTTAGAGGTGGGAGACTTCAGATCTTGGGGGTGGAGGATTTCAAAACTCGGAGGGAATGTTTTTTGAAGTCTAGGGGTGGGAAAATTATGAATTTGGTCGGTTTAGATGTCTGAAAACAATAGGCCTGAAATTATGAAACATTGCACTCCCACCCAATAAAAAATAAAATGAGCACATCATGTCTACATTAAACATTAATTCATTGTGGTAGGTAGAATATTGAACTTTGATCCATCCATCTAACTTATTGGCATGCTATAGGATCTGAGTCACATTAACTATTTGGCTTGGTAGGTAAATTATGGGACTCGGTGAGGGGGAAATCAAACCAGAAATAGAACCCATTTTCAAACCTTGATAACTTGAGCAATTTTTGGCTGTTTTTAGCAAAATTACACTTGTTGGAAAGGGGATTAAGTGAAGAATCCAATGGAAACTTAATATTTCAAATAAAATATGAGTAGGTTAATTCTTAACTTTTGCAAGAAACCATTTTAAAAATGATTACAACTTCTTCCATACTCAACCATTTTTCACAAAATTGCAGTTTATGGAAAGCTAACTTTGGGCTATTTAGAATGGAATGATCAGAGATGAGAATTTAATTTTTTTGATGGGAAAATTATCATGATGAAGTTGCAAGAGCCAAGGCCATACCCAAGTGCAAGAAAACCCATTTATTCTTGTCCAAGGCACAGTACAATCATGGCATTTGCAGCAACCGTTACAGGAGGAAAATTATGAATTTTGATGGGTTTTGGAGCATTTCAGAGCTTCTTTACTCTCTCTCCTCTCTGATAATATTCTTATATAAATTGTGAGGAGGGAATCGGTAAAAAATGTTGAATACTTTTGCTTTTCCCCTCCCTTCTTTTTTAACTATGAGAAGATTGTGGAGTTCAAGCCTCCCACTAAATATTGTAATGCTATTTTTATGCCTTTGGCCCTCATGTAATTTATTGTATCAACTTTTGGAGCAATAAAACATATTTTTGGATGATTCTCAACCCTCTTTTATGTTTATTGTGTCTTATATAATCTTTCATTATAGATCAGGTTAGTGTGCAATGTTTAATTATTATTGCAAGATCTCAATGGATTGTGCTTATTATTAAGTGGGTTTGTAATAGGTGTTTTTTATTTATGGTGTTTAACAAACCTCTTCAAAATTGCTTGTTTCATTGTTATGTAGTTCAAGTATTTAGCATTCCTTATTAGTGCATCACCTCCAGTTAGAATAGATTTACTTTTCATACAATCCTTATATCTATGTCTCCTTGGAAAGCATTAGGGTAGGATTAGATTAGTTTTATTTGCAATCTGGGCATGTGGTATCAAGATTTTGGAATAGGAATATAAAATTTCTCCAAAGATCTATCTTGATTGCAAAGTCCCACAATTTGGTAGTGGTTCCATGTTGCACAATAATACCAAATGCCCCATCAACAATTGGACCATTCGGGGGTGTTGTGATTCCACAAAAAAATACCAAATCATTCCTAAACGCAATGGAGGAACGGTTACAAAACAAAGGGAATGAAAGGAACATGTTGGTAAATTAATTAAGGGGGACAAAAATGTATTTTTGGGCCGCACATAGAGATGATCTACTCTAATGGTAGGATATATGCATTGATTTCTTGACAATGTTTTTCAGGAATAATCTTCCTTCCCAAATAATAACATATGACAGGAAGACACCTCTCAAGGATCACATTTTAAAATGTGAGTGTAATTAGATGTATGGACAAGAAGTAAAACCACCATCACTATGGAATCATAGGTTTTATTCTATGTTATGTGGATGTTCATGCACATAGTACATACATGCAGAGTCAAAGCAACAGAAAATAAATTAGAAAAACTTGACTTCAGATATTGTGCATACATTCTAGTACTTTTCTACTAAACCCCCTATTTATGAAGATTTATAGATAATGAAGCACATCGCAATAGGAGATAGCGTGAATGCCAAAAAAATTATGACACAACTGTTTGGTGATACTACCCCTGAAGCATGTAAAAATGATCATGCAAGGATGGATTCTGATGAGACCTTGTTAGAACACACTCAGAGGGAAAAGGATAAAGGAAATTTCATCTATCTCATAGATTATGATGAGATTGAATATCTCATCGTAGAACACATAGAAGATGAACGTGAAGTTGTGGACACTACGGATGAACAATTACGCGCATATCATGTGTCACTTAAGAAAAAGATCATAAATATTGGAATAGAGGATGCGACTAAGGAGGAGATAATAAGTGACTATTTGTCTGAGTCAGAGGTTTCAAAAATAATCAAACATTTACATGAATTCCAAGATTTATTTCCAAGGGGATATCATGAGTTAAAGGGTTTCCACCCTTAGTTGGAGAAATGAAGATAAATCGTAAGGATGACGTGCGACCAGTTTTTAAGAGGACTTACCGAATGAATCCCAACATGTGCGTCAAGGTAAAAGATGAAATTGATAAAATTTTGAAATCACACATCATGGAACCTATTAAGGAATCAAAGTGTATTAGTCTAATGGTCATAAGAATAAAAAAGGATGGAAGGATAAGAATTTATGTTGAATACATAGTATTGAATTCTTCATGTGTCATTGATCCTTTCCCAATAGCGTTCATTGAAGAGATATTGGAAGGCATTGTACGACACAAAATATACACTTTCACTAATTTATTTTTTAGGATATCATCAGGTTAGAATCATGTGTGAGGACAAGGAGAAGATGGCATTTATAATAGAATGGGGATGTTTTGCATACACGGTTATTCCTTTTGGATTGAAGAATGCGTAATAAATATTCTTGCTCATCATTATACAAACATTTTTGTATTTCATCCATAAGTTTCTTCAAGTATATTTAGATGACTGAATCATATATGGGCTAGTTAAGGATCAATGTGATTGTCTAAAACTGATGTTAGAAAGGTACAAGTAGCTTAGTATCTCCTTGAACATAAAAAAATGTATCTTCACAACACCATTCAGTACTCTATTGGTACATATGATATGTAAGAAAGGATTTTTGGTAGATCCCACAAAGATAACAGTCATTTTTTTGGTTATATGAGCCCACTAATCAAACCGAGGTGCATATATTTCTTTGGCATACGGGACATTACAGGAACTTCATTAAAGGTATGCTAAACTTGTTGTGCCACTAGAGGAGCTATTGAAATGCAAAGGGAAATTCTATTGGAAGAATGCGCAGTAGGGTAAGTGCATGGAAATGCGGGACCAAAAGGGGGTCAAAAGTGGCCACATTTTTCTTAAAATCAACAAAACCTAAATTTCAACTAATAATTTGGCATGTATATGCTAAAAATTTGACAGTATGATAAGAAAAAGAATCATAATGCTTGGAATCTAGTTTCTAACCTACCAATATTTTTCAAAATTATGGATTTTAAGAAGGTCAAATGTGGTGTGCACACAAAGTGTGTCTTTTTTTATGTCAAAAAGATAACACCGTGTTGTGTGTGCACCCCCCCATTTCTTGAGTTCTTTAAATTATTTTACAAATCCCTTTGGTAGAAAGTTATCTAAGACCATGCATGAGGTTCCACTAATTTTTCATAGTTTTTGGATGAATATATATATATATATATATATATATATATATATATATATATATATATATATATATTACTAATTTTCAAATTGAACACATCCTGAAAATGAAATATTTTTGTGCACACCCTTGTAATTTTGAGAAAATAGTCTATTTTTTAATATGTGTAGAATATAGTTTAGAACTTCTGTGATCTCCTATAAAATAAATTCGAACTCACTTGGAAGCCATCTGGAATTTCTAAGAGATATATTTTCAAAACACATTCCTAAACCACTCCAAACTCTCATAAATTCCTGCAAAGTAGTGGGGAAACCTAGGTGTGACCTATGCATAGGTATGAAGTGCTCAAAAATAGGTTAAAGGCTTAATCTTTCCATTCTAGATACATTCAAAGAAAATCCAAGCTGAGACATGCCAAGCCATTATTTTTCTTTATCATGTGTTCAAGTTTCAAAATATATTACATCCATATAGATATCACATGCTAGGTAGAAAACTTTGTGTTTTTTAGGGCTCTTTTAAGTACGCCAACGTAGAAAATGCAAGGTTGATCCAACCCAAACACTAAAATTTTATAGGGGTCTCCTACCCATGGTTTGGGTTTGAGGGTGACACCATAAAAATGGTTTAGAAAAATTTATCCCACCTAGGGTTCAATGCAAAGTTGATTATATAGTGTAAGTGTGCTCCCAAATGAAACCATACAACATAGGAGCATATTGTACCATACTTAAGGATAAGGCATATGGATTTATAACAGAAATTGTATAGTTATAGTTTTGAAACCGAAGCACCTCCAAGTCATTTCCAAGCTACATAGTCACCCTACACTTCCAAATCATATATTCATCTCAGATTTTAACTAAGTGAACTTCTCCTCTTTTGCTTTGATCAATCATATATATATTTATATCTTGTGAATTAATTTGGATATACATCATGATTTATGAATTAATGTTTATTAATTAATCTAATTATAAAATTTATTGCTAACCCATACTCCCATTAAAAAATAGAGATTTTTTTAGTCAAGAATATAAGGAAATATTAGTTGTAACAGGGTATTCATAGTAACTTGGAATCAAATTCAATAATATATTTGCACATGTATCAAGATTAGATACAATCATATCATATTACATATGATAACAACTTGATATGTTTTTAGATTGACTTCAAGTTATCATATTTGAATAGACTATTAGAAGAAAAAGTATATGTTCAGAAACCACCAGGTTATAAGATTGTTTGTAAGGAGAGAAAAGTATTCAAATCGAAAAAATATTTGTATGATCTTAAGAAGGTAGCAAGAGATGTGTATAGCCACATTAAATCATACTTTCTGAAAGATGGTTTTAGTAAGAGTGGTAGAAATCCAATTATATATACCAAGGTTAATGATCAACCTAATATTTTTATTGCGTATACATATGTTGATTATATTACATTAATCAAAAGACTCATTTAATACCCTTCCTATTTGGGTCCGACTCCTTGGTCTCCCCCTGCATATTTGGAATGAACCATGCCTTGAGGCCATTAGGAATACTTTGGGGGCTTCGATAAAATTAGATGATGCTACTCCAGAGTTGTTTCATACTATCTTTTCACAATTTTTTGTGGATTTAGACGTCTCCCTAGATTTCCCGGATAAGATTAACCTTCTTATTGGTGGAAGGTTATGGTATCAATAGATGGACTACAAAAGACTTGCTTTTTGATGTCATAAATGATTTTTTAATGGTCATTTGATGAAGGATTGTGGGAATTATTAATGAAAAAGTGGGGAGGATAAGGCTGGGTGGAAGGATTCCCTCCCTTCTCACTTCACTCTTAATGCCCCTACTGAGCCAGATGATGATACAACTTCTGATAAGTGTCCCTCTAGGGTGAAAACTACCCCTATTATTGATGATAATTCTTCTCAAGCTCTTCTTCTTGGTCATCTCTCTTTATTACTCATCCCCCACGACCCTCTTGAGATAGATAAGGGGAGGGGATCCCCCTTCTTCCCCACTTAATCCTTTTTTTTTGCCCATTAATTCCATTTAAGTTATTGTTCCATGCGGCCCTGATTTTGTTGAAGAATCGAACAAGGAGGAACGAACTTTTGTCCAAAAAATTTAAAAAAAACCTCTAATTTAATTGCAACCTCTTCTAAAAATGGCCCTTAGATCTCATACCTTGGGCTGACTGCCTTCTTAAGGCTCTCTTCTTTTTTGGCTATTTCTTTCTTGTTTATTTGTCACTGCTAGATAGTAGTTGTGTTTCTTGTTTTTTGTTGTACTTCTATGAAGTGTGTCTCATTTTATCTCTTTGGTTTTCATTGTTCTATCTAGGTGTTGACTTGTTGTTCCTATGTAGGGTCCCAGTAAAACTTTTTTTATCCTTAATAAAAAATAGCTTATATTAACATGAATTTTTTCGATAGAATTAATCAAATCATAAATGAAGAAATATTTTTTAAATGGGACAATATGTATTTGAGTTTGATGAAGTATGTTCTCAGATTTAAAGTAAAACAATTAAGTGATGAAATTTTCATTCATGATTCAAACTATGGTAGTGATGTCTATAAGAGGTTTATGATTTTAAATTGTAAACCAGCACCTACACCTATAACATCAAGATTAAAATGGTTTAAGGAGGATAAGAGAAACTATGTTTATCCAACATTTTATAAATTACTAGTGTAAATTTTGATTTATTTGATGGGAACAAGACCTAATATAATGTATGCAGTGAGTCTAATTTCAAGGTTCATATAAGATTTATAAGATTTGCAATTACAAGTAGGGAAAGGAATTCTAAGATACATAACTAAAACATGGGAGTATGGAATTGATCTATATATAGAATTATATGAATTAGATATAATCATGTTTATTGATAATGATTGCATATGAATCATTGATGATAGAAAGATAAATTTAAGATATATTTTTCATTTTGGTTAAGGAATAGTGTTAAGAGATTTTTACAAGAATACTTGTAACTCTTGAATTAGCAAAAGTAGCAACTACATCAGTAACATGTCAAGAAGTTCGATAAGAAGAATGTTGTCAAAATTGAAAAAAGAGAAAGAATTAATGAAAAAGATATTTGATGATAATAATTAAGAAATAACATTATCAAATAAACTTGTTTGCACAAAAGAAGAAAGGCAATTGCTACAATATACCACTTCATCAAAGAGCTAGTCAACCATTGGAAAATATACTAGGAATTTTATAGTTCGGAAGCCCACTATGTCGATATCTCCACAAAGTTGGCTAGTGAGACTTTTGAGTGTATAGAAGAGAAAGGTTGGGATTTTTTGATCGATCTGAAGTAAAGTTTAAGGAAGAGTGGTGTGTGTGCGTGGGTGCATGCTTATTTGTTTTCAACACGTACATACAAGTATTAACTTCATTCAACTTAATTATGATTATTTGTTTTTAACACATACATACAAGCATTAACTTCATTCAACTTAATTTTTAGAATTGATGCTAGAAATCAGAAAAGATTTATGATAAAAATATGAAAAGGTTTAAATAGAATAAATTTAGAAAAGAATTCTGAAAATGTGATTGTAAAATCATTGTAATGGTATATTTATGTGTATGTGTACGTGAATAGGAATGCGTGTGAGTGTGAGTGCAGATTTGTAGTCACTAGGTTTTAGTTAGACAAAGAGAGATAGATGGAAAGACAGTGTGGAAGGAATAGAGAAGAAGAATTTCAATCTCGCAGCCAAAAAGAAATTTTGTAAGACTACATATAATTTAATGAAACTTATTTCTGTATGCAAATTTTCAAACACCAATTCATCTATATGTAACGCATACTTATGCATACATAACAATTCAAGGTATTAACATAGCTTCATAATTTACGAGATATAAACCTATAAACCCTAACGTATTGAACACACATTGTAATGCTTTTGTGATCCCCATCTTTTATGTTTTCTATTTCTTGCATTTAGGAATATATGCATTTCATGGCTATGGTATTTTATTTTTATTACCACTTTTTTGAAATTTCTTTTTTTATAAGCTATTTTATGTGCTTCAATTTTTGTGTTAGAGCACTCGCGACATCTCCTTATGCAAAGGAAGATAGCATCCAATTTGTTGTAAAAAGATGAAAAATTAATATTGCATTTGTTTATAAATGCAATATTATGATAAAAAAAACTCTTTCATAAAATTTAAAAGATCATTTTGTCTTATAATTTGCATATTTATTTTCATGTCTAAAGTTTATTTTATCTGGAAACATGAGTTTCTCATGCCTTTTGAGTGGCCTCTTTCATCTTTAAACCATTAAGTTCCCTCTTACTGTATCTTTGACATTTTTGTTATTTTTCTTGTTTTAAACGCAATCTTTAATGTTGTTTATGAGATAAATACGAGAACATTCATATGTATCGGGTGTTGGAGACTTAGTATTCATATATAGTAGTGTCATATATGGGTCATAACTGGATCCATCTATACATTTGCAGGCCCTTCTATAGCTACTTGTGTTATATTGTTTAAATGGAAATTCAAATTGCTAAGATTAGACTTACATGATTATTGCAATGATAATTTTTTTAAGATATATTTGTGTATATCAATGAAATTTGAATGTAAATTTATATAAAAAATGTCAACAACATTTTAAATATATAAGTAAGAGAAGATGGTCATTTAATAAATTCACAAATGTTTTATGGCTAAAAACATGAAAAACTTGCACACACCCATCATATTTAAACTATGGTGGTGGTTGCTTCCATGCACTTGGTTCTTGAAAGAATGATTCACTCAACAAATAACTTGGTTAAGAAGTTTTAACCTTGTTTATTTCAATGCTTCATTACTGCTTATAAAATATTTTGTTGTTGGAGTTTATATTATGTCGTTTCCCTCTTTTTCATTCCCCTTATGATCCTTGATTTATCATATACTCATGTAAACAAGATAAATTCGGATACACCATCACAATTTGATGAGGAGCACATGTGTCTAACACATTGAATGAACTAGAGGTGAATAATATAAATGCCTCACAATTAGAAACATCATACACCTATGCTTCATATTGAGAGATAAATGTGACGGTAAGTCTTAACTTTAAATCACAATAATGGTTTGTTTCTGTAGAAGTTGATTTTTTATTTCATTTGTGGGCCCATGTAATCCACCACCTACCATAATTCCTTTTGTGATTCATAGATTCTCGATACATGAATATAAAATAAATTTGTTACTATGGCTTGTCTTGTCTAACCTTATTTTTGTAGGAAATAGTATTACTAGAAATCACACATAAAACATGTGATGGAAACGATGAAGGGGATATCTAAAAGAAATTATTCTAGAGGGAGCAAAATATAAGAGGAAGAACGGAGATGAATAAGAGGCTTGAGGGAGGAGAAATAAAATGGCGAGGAAAATGTTGAAGGGCACCATTTAGCAATGAACATATGAACCACGTTCCATTTTTTCCAATCATTGGAAAGAAATAGTGGGTGGGGTTTGTAGGTCATTGAGGAAATGTACTTTGGATGATGAATACTTCCAAGGGGAACTTAAAACATGTTTGAATACCAAAATTTACCTATGCTTGATAAGAAAACTCCGCATTTAGGGTTCTTTAGGTTTATTATTTCATACACAATCACTCTCTGATTCAATGTGGGTTGGGAACATCTACCAAGAATCCCATTTGGAAATGCCCATCAATGTAAGTAATGTTTGTGATATTTGCAAGAGAGGAATTGTATTTTTTATGTGTGTGTCAGGGATCTCGTTCAATCCTTTAGCTCGTGTCTAAGGTTAAAAATGAAATGTGTTAGTTTGAAGATTATAATTCAATTGACTGGATGTCAAAATAAGCTCACATCAGTCTAGTTTTGTGCATAATTGTTTGCAAAATGCACATGCCTTCTAGAATAGACAACATAGGTTTGAAATATCTAACTTGGGTCCAAATATAAGCTCTTTGGAGGCTACCTAAGAACCATGATGCCTTGTGCCTAAGGGGTCAAGACTCAAGCCGTTGACCTTGATATCCACATGGTCCATAGCCTCAAAGGTTTTACGTAGTCTCCTTCACCATCACATACAAATAGGAAGATTGCATAATTTTGACATCGAAATGCTTACATCCTTGCCCTATTTGTGTTATATTGTCATTTCCTTGAGACAAAGACTAATTCCATATTTTACATTCACATGAGAATTGAGACTTACCTACTTATCCAAATCCATTTTTCATCATTATGTTATAAAGCATTAGTAGTATGAATGCACATAGAAATTTGGACGTCAAAAACACTATTGTAGAAGAAGATGACAAGAAAACAACTCACAAAGGAAGATCCTAAAGATCACACAGGTTTGCGTGATTCCAGCGAAAATGGAAACCTGCGACTTGTTGCACCCAAATTTTGGCCCCCACCATTGCACCATGCCAATTTTTATAAGAGAAAAGTCAACTCACAAGTGCCTTTGACAACTATGGAATTCTAAAATATGTTAATCAATAGATTATTAAGTCCTTAAATTAAAAGAGTGTGAAGTGTCTCACATGATCCATGAATTTTGATAAACAAGTGAGACCCTACGGGCTGGAGGGTGAGGTCCTCAGTCCTCCCTTAAATGAGGGATGGTGCCATAAAAATGGCATAGTAAAACAAAAAATAGTCGAATGGTCTACGAATGCAAAGTAACTTTAAATCCCATTCTTGGTTTCCTACCTTACGCGAAATGAATATTTTAAAGTCTACAAAGGAGAAAACGGTATCCACCTAGAGAAATACGAATATAGCTGTTATTATGCGGTCATTTCACGGCGCGGGGTGATATGGTGATATTAAAGATGTTTATATATTTTGGGTTGGCAACTCAACAAACATTAGCGAGACATATTTTGAAATGGTGATATTCAAGATGTTTCTATATGTATGGATAGTTTCTCAGAGGGATGGGCAAAATAGTATCGTAGTAAATCAAACCAATTTTATACGGAAGATTGGGCTGGTCTAAAACTGCTATAATCATGATCGGTTATCAATTTTACAGCTGCATTATTAGAAAAAAATATTTCTGATCCAGTGTGCCTCGGTGTTTATCATTTCTATCTTATTATCTTTCACATCTTTTATGGAAATGTCGTGAGAATTGGGTTGAGATTTTGCCTAACTTCTCTTTTTAAGTGCTAGACTGTAATATATTAAACAATAATTAAAATGGAAGTAAAGTATGTTTCCTCTTGGTGAATGGCATCTAACGTGTACCATTTAAATTCCAAGTTAATAACGATTGCACTATTATTTCAGATTTTCCTATGGAAAAAATACGATCGTGTCGGTATTCTGACCTATCAATAGCTTAAATAGGTGTAATTCATGTATAAACTTCATTTTCGCCATCAGTTAATATTTTCTCTTATAGGGGTTGTTAATGTATTATCATGTTTAGCGGGTATTTAAAGGGATGCGTTGGGATTGGGTGTGATCAGACTTGGTCACAAGATAGACCACAATATTTAGAAAGATATTGTTATGTTCTCCTTTATACAGTAGTTATCATATTCTCACTAATTTGTTTTCTCTCTTGTTCATCTGTTACCACCATTATGTCTTCTTACTCATACACATCCTTAGTCTTCCTACCACTTTCAGTCATCCCAGAACTTTTTCACACTCTCATCATGTATCCAACTTCCATTCCTCATTGTTTTGCATCCTTGATATGAGGTTTCTTCTTAAAGTTGATGCGATCGACCATGGTCGAGCGCATTGGGCTCATTTTCTCTATATTCAATGGGATCCACCACAATCGACCCCATTGAGTGTGTGTGCACACACACACATACACCCACACCTTGTCTTATCATTACGTCGAAAGGTGTTACTAAGTGAAAGTGGATGGGCGGAATCTGACAATTGTCAGATATTGAACGGTGATTACTTTAAAGAAGGACATGTGTTGAAGATCTTACGGTCGGGGATGAGGAAGATGCGGATAACAAGAAATCTGTGGTGAATAGGGTGCAAGAACACAGATTGTGCTTTTGGAAGAATGAAGACGACTATAGATCGGAGGGAGAAAGTTAAGTCGTCAATTGGAGTTGGGGGAAAACAGAAAAAAGGAACGAAGTATTGATCACAGTTATACCAAAACAATCTACTCCATCAACTTTATGAATACAATGCTCAATCATAACATGAATTTCTCTACATGTTATTCCCTTGAGGCATATGACCAGATCCCCTACTAAATCACAACATGAAGCTCTTTGTACTTGGTTTCCTCAAGGACAAAAACTAGGCCGCCTTCCTTCAACAAGGATTTTAGCATGGCTTTGTCCTTGGCCCTCTTGCAAGAGAGTAACACCATCTCTATCCGGGATATCAACTCAAATACGCGAGAGACAAATTAAAAAGCTGGTGATCGAAGACCGTGGAGACAAATATGGGGTCGAGCATAGTAGATTTGGGATTTGGGCTCAGTTTTGAGTAGAGTGGTTTCTTTTCCAATGTATGTTAGATCTTATCAGTTCACCTATGCTTGCATGCCACAAGCCTATCCCAAAAATGGATCTTTGAAACAAAGCATGAACGTATGCCGAAACATTATGAGGAAGGGATTCAACCATATGTTTAAGGGTCAAACATGTATTCAAAATGTGAAAGCATGCAACCTGTTTGAAAAAAATCATGGAAGACATGTGTTGTCATGAAAAGTCTATCATACCAGTTGGTAACCAACACTAATAATTTTCTTTCTTTTCATTTTTGACGTCACAATGAGGAATAACTTTAACTGAATTTGGGAGCTGCAACCGCCTGACTTTGGGCTTGTGTGGTGTGTATGTTTTGTTTGTAGGATTTGAAGGGTTGAAATCATGGTGAGGGAATTATCGGAGGTGCTGAAGTCTTTGGACGTGGCCAAAACATAATGGTAGTACTTCACAACAATTGCATGGGATTTTTCACAGATGCCTATAGTACCAGTCATCAAACTCCTTGGATGTATTTATTACTACCATCCAGGTTATGGAAAACCGGGGGTGATGTCCTATTCCATAGCGTCCACAATTATGGGTGTAGCCTTATGTAGAACCCTTTTCAAAAGGCTCTTCTTCGGCTACCTCAGTGACAAAATGGGGTCCAAGAAAGTCTATGCTCATGGTCGTATGCTCCATATCTTTCAATTTCTCCTTTATCCACATAACAAAACCTGTCATGACCACATTGTGTTTCTTTAGATTCTGGTTGGGGTTTGACTTCAGGAGCAACTATCCTTTGGTATTATTTATCATCTTGAAGAAGTGTGGGTTTTTACGATTGGAAATACAATCAATAGCAGTGTTTAGGAATGATATGCTAAGAGAACATACAACATACAAAATGCCAAAATGTTTATGGTTAATATTATTGGTTTTTATGTATTGATGAACTTCATTTTCAACCTTCGACTGAAATAACTACTGTGCCTGATAAAAAATATTTTACTATCAATATGTTAAAGAGTATTTTGCAAGGGTTTGATTTCCGTGTTTTAACTAATTCATGGAGTATGTATGTGCCATGTAAGTATTTAATTCCAGGGTAATCGTAATTATGTATAGAACCTTTTTCGCAATTGTGTATAAGGTAGAACACATAACATATATTATTTGGGTAGGAATGATCTAAATGAAGGACTAGGTGTGGGGCATGAAAGAATTTAATTCTCACATGTTTACTAAGTTCTTGAATAGTTGTGAGACATGCAGGTATTTAATTCCCATGTTTTTATTTTAAAATACCTCTTTCGAATGACAAATCGAAAACACCTTTTTTTCATATGGCCAACGGTAGAGTGGTTTAGTTATCAATGATTGTTCAAGTATCACCTATTCTTCTATAGCTACTCAAGCTTGAAACTAAAAAAATTATTTATTGGGTTTCCCTCATTTTTTACATTTTCATCCTTTTAAACATAAATTGAATTCATGTGCTTAATGTGTGAGAAAAAGATGAAAAAATGGATCACATAATACATTTTAATTGTTGACCTTTAATTCATGTATTTTCCTTCCTTGAACATTCCTTTTACGCATCCTTTGTCTGCTTTGAAGGGAGTAATTCTACTATCAGGTTGTAGAATTGATAGTTTTAGTATCAATCAATCAAACCATCATATCATACTCAATACAAAAAACATTTGTGCGTATATTCACATCTACTTTCTAGACTTTATGTTTTGGAACTTGTCCTTTTACATTTGGTTTTACATTTAGGTCACCATTCTGATTTAAGATTGGAGGTATTCTTCTTCATCTTTCCCTCCTCCATAATGTTGTCTCCGGGAAGTATCAATGCTGACCAGTGAAATGGTTTACTTAATCGTCAACTAAAATTAACGAAAAACCTAGGACGAAACGCGGAGGCCTTTTCCGTGCAGAATAAAAGTGATGTTACACGACGTGTTTTCTAATTCGTCGATTGAGGACATGCGTTTGAAAGTAAAGATTTTGCGAATAAAGGAGAGATTGCGTTCATTTTATAAGATATAAAGTTTAGATTCGGTCATTTAACGTGCTTTCATTCTTAACCTGAGAACCGTTGGTTTTATTGGGTAATACTGCATCCTATTGTCTATCTTCTCTGGTTTCAATGGATACGAAGAGTGAAGCGAAGGCGATTGGAATTGATCTGGGAACAACCTACAGTTGTGTGGCCGCTTGGCAGAACGATCGGGTTGAAATTATCGTAAATGATCAAGGGAATCGAACCACGCCATCAATGGTTGCATTCACCTCAACAGAGAGACTGGTAGGAGATGCAGCCAAGCACCAAGTTGCAAATAATCCCCATAATACGGTTTTTGATACCAAGAGACTGATTGGAAGGCGCTTCAGCGACGATCTGGTGCAGAAGGATGTACGGCTGTGGCCATTTTCCATCGTTGCAGGTAAAAATGATAAGCCCATGATTGAAGTGAATCACAAAGGGGAAAAGAAGTTGTTCGCAGCGGAGGAAGTTTCATCAATGGTGTTGATGAAAATGAAAGAGATCGCCGAGGCACATTTGATGTGTGATGTTGACAAGGCCGTGGTCACAGTGCCGGCTTATTTCAACGGCTCGCAGAGGCAGGCTACTAAAGATGCCGCCATGATCGCGGGCCTCAACGTCCTGCGAATCATCAACGAGCCAACCGCAGCAGCGATCGCTTTCGGTTTCCACACAAATTTGTGCAAGTCTGGGCAAGAAAAAAATATTTTGGTGTTCGATCTTGGCGGAGGCACCTTCGACGTTTCTATTCTTAGCATCGAAAGCGAGAAATTCAAGGTGAGAGCCGTGGGAGGCGACATGCATTTAGGAGGCGAAGATTTCGACAACAGGATGCTCCATTGTTGTGTTCAGGAATTCAAAAAAAAATACAAAAGAGACATCGCCACAAATGCCAAAGCTCTCCGGAGACTCCGTTCAGAATGCGAGAGGGCGAAGAGATGTCTGTCGTCTGCATTAGAGACTGTCATCGACATCGACTGTCTGTACGAGGGCATCGACTTCCATACCACCATCAGGAGGGCCAAGCTTGAGCTGCTCCTCTCCGACTTATTTGACAAGTGTATGGAAATCGTCAGGAAATGTGTGGAAGATGCGAAGATGGTGAAGAGCGAAATCGACGAAATTGTGCTGGTTGGAGGTTCCACTCGCATTCCGAAGGTGCAGCAACTTCTTCAAGATTTCTTCGATGGCAAGGAGCTCTGCAAGACTTCTGTGAATCCCGACGAAGCCGTTGCTTATGGTGCGGCCGTCGAGGCCTCAGCATTGAACGGCGAGAGCGTCAACCTGGTTCTTATGGAGGTCATACCTTTAAGCCTTGGAATTAAAGTTGATGGCGGTGTTATGGGGACTGTTATTCCCAAGAATACTCCCATTCCGACACACGTGGAGAATTTTTACACTACAGCGGTCGACAATCAGGTAGCCGCGGCTTTCGAAATCTATGAAGGTGAGAGGGCTCTGACCGAAGACAATAATTTGCTGGGTAAATTTTATCTGGAAGGGATTCCTGTCGCGCGCTCTAAAAAGCCGAAGATCAAAGCCTGCTTTGAGCTCGACGCGGATGGAATTCTGAAGGTGTCCGCGCGAGAGCTGTCGAGTGGAATAAGCAATGAGATCAGTATCAGGAAGGAGGATTACCAACTAAGCAGAGATGAGATCGAAAAAATGGTTGGCGAAGCGGAAAGATTCAAAAGGGATGATGAAATGCAAAAGAAAATGTTTATCGCCAAACATGATTTGGAAACTTATGCATGCAACATGAGAAGCAGAGTGAAAGAGGCCAAAGCCAAGGGAGATATGCCCTCTGAGTTCGTCCGAGAGATGGAGGAGACAGTGAAAAGTGCGGTGCAGTGGTTGAAAGAGAATGCATCCGCAGAAGTTGACGAAGTAGAGGAAAAACTGAAAGATTTGAAGATGGAATGCTGCCTGCTCGACTACTGAAACGTCATCCTCATTTAATAATTGGTTGGTGCTTTGATGGTGGGGCCTTAGTGTTTGCCACCCAGCGACCCACCCACCCAGGGTCTATCCAGGGCTCACGGTTGGGAGGACATGCCTTTCATTAGCTTGTCATGAAGTGTACCAGGTCGCTGGGTCATGAATTCTTGTATGGCAAAATATAAACTTTGTTAACGTTTATTATCATGTTCACTGGGTCATTAACTCTTGTATGACAAAATATAAACTTTGTTAACATTTATTATTATGCTCAAAATAAGTATATCACCTTTATCATATTATATATTTTCATTTGTATGGCCCAAGTAAAATGTACCATTTGTTATTTTATATCTTGCAATTAAATTTTTGTTTTCTATTAAGTAGAGCTTTTATTCCTCACTATCCAGCGTTATTTTTTATTAATGATTTTTTTAATTTTCATTTTTAAATGTCAAATCAAAACAAAGCAAGAATAGATTGGACTATGATTTTACAGAAATTTAAATTTTGAAACAAAGTTATATAAAGTATTTGCAATCCTCCATTCAATACACATATTGTTACCTATTAGCATACCTATTTTAGAAAATCTATGTAAAAGATGATGAGAGGTATCATTCTCGAGGCGCCTATTTCACTTATTTGTGGAATCAAGCTCCTTGAGAATGATACGTTTCGATCTCTTTTACATATATTTTCTAAGATAGGTATGCTAGTAGCATCTACGATTGTGTAGAGTAAAAGGAACTATTTATTCATTAAATCAAATGTATACTCATCTAAGTTTAACATTCATGTTAATGATATGTAATCTAATATTAAATTAAACATAGAAAGAAACATCATCTTAATAATTAATAAAAGAAATAAATAGACATATGATATATATACGATGAAAAACATTAAGTTTGTAATTCTTAAATATTATACATTTGATGCTCCAACAACTGGAGTCTTTTTTCCTCACTATGCAATGTTATTTTTTATTAATGATTTTTTTTAATTTTCATCTTTAAACATCAACTCAAAACAAAGCAAGTATAGATTGGCCTATGATTTTAAAGAAATTTAAATTTTGAAACAAAGTTATATAAAATATTTGTAATCCTCCATTCAATACACATACTATTACCTACTAGCATACCTATTTTAGAAAATCTATGTAAAAGATGCCAAGAGGTATCATTCTTGAAGTGCCTATTCCACTTATTTTTGGAATCAAGCGCCTCGAGAAGATACCTTTCGGCCTCTTTTACATAGGTTTTCTAAGATAGGTATGATAGTAGCATCCACGATCGTTTAGAGTAAAAGTAACTATTTATTCATTAAATCAAATGTATGTCCATCTGATTTTTACATTCATGTTAATTATATGTAATCTAATATTAAATTAAAATAGAAAGAAACACCATATTAATAATTAATAAAAATAAATAAATACACTTAATATATATATATATATATATGAAGAACAACATTAAGTTTACGATTCTTAAATATTATACATTTGTTGCTCCAACAACTGGAGTCTTTTTTCTTCATCTTTTCTCTTATCAACTCCTTTTACATTCTTCAAATTCTGAAACCAGTCATATGTGAATGGAGGTAAGATTCTCAATCCATCCAATGATTTGACATGTGAAATAACAACCGAGGTCAAACCTTGTCTTTATTTATGTCCTATATCAAATGTGGCTTTGTTAAGAGTTAAGCCTTGTGATTTGTGGATAGTCAATCGCCATGCCAATTTCAAAGGTAGTTGACACACACGACCCATTTCTATAGGTGTTATTGGAATTATAGTTAGATTTTCATCAATAAATAGAATGTTTGTATAGTTATCAAATTCAACCATAACATATGTTGGTGGTTTAGGGGGTCCCAATCCTGGTTTGTAGACAATGCTTCGAATAAATCCATGTGCACCATTGACAAGACTTGCTTCAATCCATAAATTTTTAAGTGAGCATTAATCTTACGCCAACAAAAATAAATAAATCAACTTGAATTTTCATCATCAATAGTAATATTGTTTTGTGCTTTAGTGGAAATGCATCGAGCAATAGGTTTATTTAATGCATATATTTTCCTCTTATTATGTTCATAAACAACCACATTTATGGAAAATAAATGCATATGTTCATCTCTAATCCTCAATTTTCAATAGTTTTTAGTGAATGCAATTGTTCTAGGCATGATACAAGTTCCAAATTTCATCTTATTGTGAGTAAGAAAGTTTTCTTTAGCCATGCTTATGAAATTTCAATAGCCTTTTTCATATGTTCTTCACCAGGACAAATAATCTGCATTCAAAAGTGGTTGTCATGTCAATATTCCTTCGACCCAATGGAAATCCAATGTTAGAAACATGTAGAATTTATTTTTTGTGTAGGACTGATATGATCTCCCACTCATGTTCAATTGTGTTTGGTTGGATGATATCATCATTTTCATCATCTATTTCTCTTTGATCATCATTATGTGTTTCAATAACCCATTTTATATGCCAATGATTACATTGAAATTCTACCCAATTTGCTTTTATAGTATCATCTTCATGGACAATATCTATCTGAGTATCATGAAATGGTTTGCATAGTATTAACTCAGACCAACTTTGAAGTCCAAATTTTGTTTTACTATCTTTCTCTGGGACGTTAGAAAATCTTGGCCATACTCTGACAATAACATGTGTTTTTCTAGGATTTCTCTTTTCTCCTTTACGAATTTTTGGACTATATATCCACGATCTAGTAGTTTCAATGAGTGGTACATGTTTCATAGAGCGAGGTCTATCAATGTTCCCATTGTCTATTATTAATTTTCTTTGATTTTTGTTTCCATCATTTTCCTTTAATACTGGTTTAAAAACATTATGCCCAACATTCAATGATAAAGTACCCTACTACACTCCATCAAAGGAAGTTCTAACAACATGTGGCTTGTCTCCATTGTAACCATATCTCTTTCAACTATTATTTCAGTAAGTAACTGTTAGAGCTCAAAATTGTACAACTTCCCAGATTAGGATGAAATGGGGTGTTGAGGAAATGTGGGACTGTCTCCAAGTTGTGGGATCATACGCACTTGAGACAGACCTCTAGAGAAGGATGGTTCCTCTACCTATATATTTCTACCACTACAGCTACTCCTAATACTCAAATCAAATCCTAAATTAGTCATGCCAAGGGACCATAGTTAGGAGGATATGTAGGAATGGAAAAGTAAACATAAGGGAGGTGATAGCTCTGGAAAGAAGGGGGATGAACACAATTATCTACAGTGAAAATTCAAAGGAGAACGCGCACATAAAGGATAGACACAAGTATCACAGTATGAAACACAACCACACATTAATTTTCATGGAGCACAATCAGAAAAAGAAACCTGCAAGGGACGCGAGGTAGCACAACAAATAGACAATGCAAATGAGAGGTAAGGAAAGAAATAAACCTAGTTAATGCAGAGAGTTAACCACAAAACAAAGCTTCTATTACTTCCAAACGATGCACATTGGATTACAATGGTGTATGAGGCCGATATCCACATACACAGAGCCATATCTGAAGGTATACAACTTAAAATGCATAGATCCAAATTCCTTAGCAAACTAAAAGGTCCAACAACAACTTTACAATGAGCCTTGATCTGATATTTATAGAAAAGAAGGAGAGAAGAAGGGGAGAAAGAAGACAAAAAATTGAATTTGAAATTTCAACCACCGACAGCAAGAAATTACTACCTGCAAATCTACCTATAATGTTTTCAGATGTGCCTCGCCATGTTTGTTTTACTTGTTAGAGAAGAAAGGAGGGAAAATTAGATCAAATATGGGTGGATGGGTCAACTAGACCCGTGCATTAATGGGTGGAACACGTTTCCTCACCTGCTCACCAACCAAACCCTACCAATATTTTATTTTGAATGGTCTGTAGTTTAGCTCATGTCAACAACTTTCCAACAATACCAAAAGCGCCCGAATTCGAGCTTTGCAACAAAAGCTATGATGTTTTGAAGTCTACAGGGTGGTTTGGACATGCAATGACACGTTGCGTGAACTTGATTAGATGAAGGATCAACCAACTATTCATTTGTTTTGTCATTTTCTGCCACATGTCATGCATTGGCTATTCTAAAGGATTCAACACCCTGCTAGTGTGCTTTGACAGGTTACATGTATCACACTCAAATCTGACAGGCTGTCACGTGGCATAATGACTTGTGTGGAAGATTGCATGAGGTATGCGTGGAATAAAGAGGCGTAAGAAGGGAAAAGAAAAAGATAAGCACACAAAAGTAGTTAACGTGGAGGGAAAGGGTGCATATCTGTAATGAAAAAATATGCAAGACGAGTGTGAGCATTCAATTGAGGAATGCGTGGCAACAATAAAGGAAGGGATGTGGGGAAATGTGTATAGTAATTAGTCATATTTGGAAGGAAAGTCAAGGGTGTGCGTGAAGGTGCACAAATTGCTGGGAAGAAGGTGGACGCAAGAGGAGCGCACACAAGGAAAATGGAAGGAGACAGAAGAGTGAAAAATAGATGTGGAAGGCGCATGGGAGGAAAAAAGCATGAAAGGGGCGTGAGGAACTACAACCAAAGAAATTGTGTCAAAGGGACAACCAAAGTGCGCACAACCTGTTATATTTGAACCTCAGAGCCAAAATGGGGATGTAAGTTGTCAATATAACTAGGAGAGTTACTTTGGACAACAATAACCTTATATACACTTGGTTAACAGGTTTTTCAAGATTTTCAATATTCGCAAGTTGCCTTAACATTTGCTGATATGTTTATGAACTTTCCTTTGCTTTTGCAACATACTTTGCAATGTAGTTTATAACAACATGTTTGGAAATTACAAGTTGTTAATCCACATTTGCATGCCATGATTGAAATACACAATGATTGTGAGTGTTGACCTGGTCATCATTTATTTTTGGTTCATATTTTTTATCTCTTGTTTCTGCATCTATGTATAGTTTTGAACCATTCAAATTTAAAAGCCACGGGGCATCATACATGCATGAAATATAAGTTTCTATTATAAATCATGTAGAAAACATAGAAAGAAAATTCTAAAAACCCATCTTATTACCTGCAAACCTTGTTCCCTCTCCTTTTTTCGTAAGCAAACCCCATCTCTACACATGGTATGATGCTCCACGCAATTAACTAATTCTTCATAGTATTATTCTGGATCTATTTGATTAAGATTAATCATGTTTCTCAAATATGGATGTGATCTCAAATCATGAATTTAATGAACCACATATTCATATAATCCTGTTTAAATTTTTACCATACTTAATTTTTGAAAAAGAAAATTAAATGTGTAAACATTTCTTACCTAAAATCAGTACCCATATGGGTTAAAAGGTAATGCTATATGAGTAGTTATGAAAAATAATAATTCCTACTAAAATATTTGTTATAATATATATTCCATATTATTTTTGAATCCTAAATTATGTTATGTTAGGTATATACGTAGTATGTATTAATTACGCCAAAGGTCTGTACCAGTTGGGTCTTGCCTTGCTGATTCTGACAGATGTCAGAAAATGGGCGGACCATATTGCTCCTTACAAAGGAATTGAAATCTTATGAAAGAGGTGTTTCTGCAAAGTTTCACAGATCCCACCATGTATAAAGCTGACCAATTAGAGCACAAAACACGGATTTTGCTTGGTGAGGATTTAATCTAGCCATCCGTCACAGAGGATTCACTATAGGCGTCGATTTGTTTGAAGTGGGAGTTGAACTTTGTGTGGGTTGAGTTTGCCGTAGGTTTTCATACCGTGGCGAACGGTGTACTCCTACAACTCGCCATGTACAGTTGAACAAAGAAAATCTACCATGTCTGTGTCTTATTCTATGGCTCCCTATCACAGAATCGAGTCCGTTAAGGTTCAGAATACCGCCTTCAAAGAAACAGAGACTCGGCTTTGGCCCAGAACCCGCCGATACAAAATATGTTAAGGGGTCGCCATATTTTCCCAACCTAAAAGGCATTCTGAAAAAGTGAATAGAAGCTTTCCTGCAAGGGGCTATAGGCGAGGAAGTCCGTATAGAGGAAGCAACAAGTTCGTGGTTCGAAACTCCAAAACCCTGGAATCCCTATGCCATGGAAAATCAAGATGTGTTGTTGAAGAGAAATTGCAATGTTCCAGGTGTGAATCTAGTGCTGAGTGTGCCTGCTTACATAGGTCCTGTTGGAGGCCGCAACGGCACTGGCCAGTTTACAAAATCTCATCACTCGCAGTATACTGTTTCTCAACTGAATCTTTCATTCATAGATTTAATTCTTGTTTTATCTTTCTTTTGAATTGACTTTAGGCTTGAACTCACAGTATAATGCTGGGGCTTTTCTTTTCAATGTAAATCTCCACACATCATAACCGAGAAGAGGAGAGGAGTAGGTTGGACGTAGTATCTGACTCGCAGGTAAGGATGTATTTAAATCCTTGCTCGGGCTATGAAGCTTGTCAGTGCTCAAACAAATTCATTCTACTTTGTGAAAATTCTTTGTGGCTACTTTTATCCTTTTTCGGGGAAGGAAAATAATGAAAAATTCTTAGTGAAATCTCCGAACTTTTGTATAAAATATACAAAATCTAAGAAAAAATAAAATTTATATTTGATTTACGGTTTTTTAAGAGTTGACGAGAATAAACAAATACTTATGTTTAATCCCCATCTGTTAAATAATTATTGAGCTTGTGACCTAATTCTAGGTGTCTTAAATGTGGCGACTTATTATGCACCTCTATAATTGGATTTGGGAAAAATGGTTACGAGAGGACGTAGAATTTTTTTCGCCCCAATATGTAAGCAAAATATGACAATAGCAAGTTTGTGTATTAACGGGAGGTGGATCCTACTGTGGACGGAGACAAATTGGCAAATGTCGAATGAATGGGAAGTCTTGTGTCCGAGTTGGAAAATGCAATTCCTGGTATAGATGAGGCAAAGAGCTTTGCAAAAGATGCTTAAGTAAAGATTTGAGATTTGCACAGTTCATAGACTTTGTAATAAATATTTTTGGATGAAACTGATTTGATATTTTTAATCACCAACGAGCCTAGATTCATGCCCCTTTATCAGTCACCATCAGGATGAAGGGTCATAGAGCTAGACCTGAAGATGGTTAAATAATTGATAGCAGAAATTACTCCACCATTCGTTTGGGAACGTTGACAGTCTCTTAGTGATATGAGCTAGGAGTGAATATAGAATGTAATGGAAGTAAACTTGTACCATCAATTGGGGTATATATTGTACATTAAAGTAGGACAACAATCAAATCATATATTTTATGACTACTCTTACCATAGACTTGTTAGAAGCTAATGTTGAAACTTACCCAGCTGAGCCGGTTGAGCCTTATTTTTCTGATGATGAAGTTATAACATTTAATATCTGGCAGAAATGTTATTTCTGGTTGTACCTTAGCTATACGTACTGTTTTATCTAAATTATTAGATCACAACATCCTGGTTCTTCCAATTAATGGGCCGTAAGAAATGAACTTGTGTCAGGCAGAATACTTTTAGATGGACTGCATGCAATGTAAATTGCGAGTTTACATTATATATAAATTAGAAATCTGTACTTGGTCCTTTGACACTAGCATACAAGTGGTGTGAATATGGTGTCTGACAGGCCTGGAAATTGACAGGCTATAGGTAGTTTTTTGTGATTTTTACCGTATATTATAGGCAAAAAAATTTAGAAACCGTAGACAATAACAGGTTGAAATTTTTGAAAACCTTAAATTTTTTTAAGGGGTTTATTTAAAAACATAATAATTATATATATATATATATATATATATGAACATATTATACATATATCTATAAAATTTTTTGGAAATTACAGTCACTTGAAAGAGCTAAACCGTCAGCAAATTTTGCTTTGACAGGCACATATAATTTGAAATTCCAACCTTGGGTGTAAGAGCTCTATTTTGGTGGCCCAGATTTTTGCGACTTGATGTCAATGCTCTAAGTTGGTAAACATTGGCTATTGGTAGTCAAGATCTTGAATGTGGGTAAATATAATATATTCTATTACATTCTCATACATGACTTTATGTCATGCTAAATTCTCAGAATTTCTCCAAACCTTTTCTCTGACAAAACAATGGATATTACTTTATTCTAGGGGAATTTCAGAATTCCAAATTAGGCCTGCACCAATTCAATTCGAATTGAAGACATTTCATCCACGTTGTTACAAGAATACCATTTGTGCAGAAATATAGGAAATAAATAGAATCTATGAGCTTTTCTCAAGTGCAAGCTAATATATATCTATTTGATTTCCCTCTCAACCTTTTCTCTGACATTAAAAGATATTTTAATTTAGTGTACTTTTGGATTCTAAATTGGGTCTGCACCTACTTAATTGTAACTAAAAAATTTTCATTTTCGACATTACAAATGTATCATTCAAAGAAATAAGTTTTTATTTTTTTTAATTTGTTAGATAAACATTTTCATTTTTAATCCTTAGGAAAATAAATTACATATACACTCAGCATTATTTGTTAGGACAATTTTCACTTTATAGTATCTTGATTTGAATCCACTTTCATATCTTTACGTTGAAAGGCGTATCCTTTGTTAGAAACCGGAGCATTTTTTGGCAGTGTGTTAGATCATATCCGTCCACATAGAATCTTGTACCACCGACCTTGAACTATCTCCTGCATCCACATGCACATTTTTGATTGGTGGAGAAATGGAAGTCCTAAACACGTCACATGTTGTCATGATGTTAGCCTTGTTAAAGTCGGCAGATGCTCCTTATCTGACGGCTCCATCAGATAACCCTACCATATGTCACCTTCAAAAACACATTGAGACCCTGTTGTATTTGAATTTACATTGTATCCATTAAACAGTGAGCTGCTCTGTATAGAATTATCTCCCAAACTAGTAAACGATGAAAGAGAAATTGTGATAAAAAATACAAGACTAAAAATGACTTCCAAAGTTTTATGACTGGTGATCTGCAATAGATGCTCGATGATGGATAACTGTTGACATAGTTTTAAACCCTCACTGAGTAAAAATATATTTTTTCCTACGTATTACTATACGTCATTCCATTTTTGTATTACATTATTTTATTTATCTTTTCAAGATATTTCATTCTGTATTTGCGTCTCCACACTTTCCACATAAATATTCTCTAATGTTCATGTATACCCATCATAGCCATTACATTTTTATGTTATGTCATGTTCCATCTCTAAAATTACCTTCAACTTCCCTCTCATCTTCTTCCTTCGTTCACATCGCATTGCTCGCATGCGATTGCTAGTTGTATATTAAAAGTGAAACCTAATTTTTAAGATATGTATAATATCTTATATTTCTTTATTTCCTCGTATGAACTAAATTTACTTTTAGTTTAGGTTTAGCTCCCCCCCTTTTGATTTTTTATTTGTTTGGGTTTGTTGTATTCGTTTTTGTTTTATCTTGTCTTTTTTGTTGTCTTCACAAATTTCAAGGAAGGAATGGAGGTGACGCAAGAGGTGGAGGAGGAAAAGAATGGTAGGAACACAAAAGCCAAGGTGAGGAAGGGGAATGTGCTAAATGGAGATCTCACTAATTTCCATCCTAAAATCAGTACAAATATGGGTTCAATCACCATTCTCATGGATATAAATCTGCGTTTGAGAGAGATCCCTAAACCTAAAATGTTGAATTCCCCTTTGTTTTCTGCTTCCATGGCAGGTTATTGAGAAGAGGTGGCGGTGGGAGATGGCTTTGTAGGTAGGGAGAGCTAGAAAGGCATTGAAGTAAGATGTTAAGATCTGCATTTTTTTCACAGTGTTCTTGAATTACACAGACACTCAACATGACCTTCATGTTTTGCACAAACTAGAGCATGAAAAGGTTTAAACTACTATTAAATATCATAATACAAAAAAATAATTGATTTTATTTTTCTACATATGGAATCCAGGAAATCCAGGAAGGGCAATAAGATTATAGAAATTTATTACTTTTATTTATGCTCTTTCTTCGATATTTTCTCTAAGGATCGATTTATTAATTTATAGATGTTATTTCGAGTATTTATTTATTTATTTATTCCAAAATTTGATTTCCAAATACTGATCTTTGTTATTTATAGATTTCCCAAACATTCTAAACATTGTGTTGGTTCATAACTTAAATAAATAAATAATGTTGGTTCATAATTTAAAACAAAAAAGATGTCGACCCAATAAATGAACCACTCACACCATTACAGCCATGACTACTGCTGTAGGAACACATCTTGGTGTAATTACATTCAATAATCAGAAAACAATAATGGTGGTGATACCCATCTAATCCTGCCACCATTTCTTGTACCATTTTTCTTTCAAAAAATATGTGTATGGTCATTATTGAGGTTTCAGACCTTTGAGATCAGGGAGGCTTCTCAAAGAAGTTTCCCCTTCTTTGTTAGTGACTACTTTGTATAATTTTCATAATAAACTACTATGGATGTTGAATTGTTTGAGTTTTTATGTCTTAAATATGAGATTGTATGTATATCAAACAAATATTTGCATGTATATTCAAATTTTAGGGTAATCGATGGAGAGCTCCCTCAATAAAAATTCTTTCTTGATTTCCTCGAAAAAAAATCATCAATTGATCAAAGTCTTGTGGTTCTCAACAATTTAATGGATCACATGACCAATGTTGGTTTTTTAGTTTTTCTCTTTATGAGAAAAACCTTTCTTTGGGTTCCCCTCAGAGAAATTGGTGATGCAAAACTTGCTAGTTGCATTACTTTTGTTTTCATCAGGACACATGGGTTTGGATTGGAATATAATAAAGATCAACAATGCCTCCCATTTAATGAATCTCAATACTATGGATCTTATTTGAATTTTTAGGAAGGTCAAAAACATTTCTTAGAGAACTGCAAGAAATCACTAAAACAGATAAATTCGTAGGAAATTTGCCACAACAGTTGAAGCAATTTCAATTGAAGAAGAAACATGGGACATGTGAACCTTTGGGGTAGCTTGAGTATTCTCCAAGGAAATCATATGTGCTAGTGCATAGTTTTAAGAATATGATTTACCTTTATTTTATTCTTTCTGGATGGAATATTGTTCACCAGTTCAAACAAACTACAAGGAGGAATTGGTTATGTAAGTAGTGATGCACCACCACAAGAATGAGGATTTTTTCTAAGAGTAGAAACTTACATATCTTAAGGAAACGAATGATCTCATAGAGGAAGGGAAAGAGGATTACTTGAATCATGTTTCAAGGGAGAAAAAAGTGTCTACACGTACAAAATGAGGGAAGTAGGAAAACTAAGACAAGGACATGTGTAACACATGGAGTTGAGGGTTCAGTAAGATCTATTGAGAATTTAGAGGAACAAGAATAAGGAGAGGCTCTCATGATGAAGAGAGTCTTTCTTAAGACAACTTAAATATATTTTTGATGAGTTTCAAGCTAAGAGGAAAGTGCTGTAAAATTATTGAACATAGATAACTTAAATTCTTGCAACATGGTAAAGAAGTTTCATGTTTGAGTAATTTTATGAATTCAAACCTATATAATGTGTTATGGCTATGAAAATTACTTCAATTATTGGTGAATGGGTAAATACTTTTAAAATTTTAGATAGGTGTGCATACAAACATGAATTTTTGTGTGATATCATGTCAATGATTTTTGTCATTTATTGTTAGGGAGGCCTTGGTAGTGATACCAAATGGTTGTGCTTGATGGAGTGACTAATACATATCATGTGGATAAGAATGGAAGGAAGATTTAACTTCTCACCATTGAAATACAAGGAATAAGAGTTGCAAAGTGGTATTTGTATGTGCATATTGATAGTGAAAGGAAAGGAATTCTTGCAAGGATTGCAAGAGGAAAAGGCATGCTAGTCATTGATTCCTAATCTTTTGAAAGATAAAGGAACAAACATTAAAGTGAAGTTTCATGATGTAGTGCACAACCTTTTGAGAAAGTTTTTGTAGATAGTTTTAGAGGATTTTCTAGATCCCTAGGTAATATATATTTCTATATAGAATTGATACATGTATGATCTAACCATATAAGTGACCATATATGAAGACCTTAGGAGATTTAGGAATTGTAGAGACAATTACATGTTTGACTACATAAACGGTAGATTTGATAAAGTCTAATCTTGTACATAGTACCCATAGTATTGACATCGAACCAAGGTGGATAATGGAACATATGTATTGATTCTAGGGACATCAACAAGATAACAATTAAGTATATATTTCCATATTTGTGGAAGAAATAGATGATGAATTCTTTCAGTGGAAATCAATACTTCTCAATGAAATACTTGAATATTGAATACTTTCATATATGTATAATAAAAGGAGAAAAATGGAAAACTACATTCAAGTCAAATGAAGGATTATTTAGATCATTAGTTATGCCAATCGAGTTGAAAAATGAACAAAGTATATTGCCAAGGATCACAAAGAAAGTTTCAAAGATGTTCATTGGAAAATTTATCAACATGTACTTAGATGAAATTCTAACATTTAATAAGACAAAGAAAAAGCATACACAGAACTTATGAAAGGTTTTATTGTCTCTACAAAAAAATAAGTTCTAATCAGTGGTTAAGTGCAACTTATCCCAAGGATTTGGTTGTAACATGGATTATGTGAT